>JARBWK010000014.1:45693978-46126811 GCA_030556195.1 Anolis apletophallus | reverse complement strand
TCCTTTATGTGCAATCGCCAAGCCCAAATTGCATCCGGAAATGGAATCCAATAAGGCCCCTTTGCAGGGATTCGGTGCCCATTGTCCACTCTCAGTGGCTTATCTACATTGTAGAAGTAACAGATACATTGTTGTTGTTCGATAAACAACAAGATTAGTACACAGCAAACAAGCAGGGGCGGTCTAAGGTAATTTTAAATGGTAAGCGAACATTTTTTGGCGCCCCCCCCAAAACATTATTTTGGCCCCCTGCAGCAAGCTGGCCGAGCCCCCCTCCCTCCCCGCTCGAGCCTTTCATCCCGCCGCCTCCGCGTGTTTCCATTGGCCGAGGTCAGGCCTTAGAGAAAGCCGGCGAGGGCGATCTCCCGCCGGCAGATAGCTGACGTCATCAGCCAGAAGCCTCCTCGACCTCCAGCATCCTGACCTCAACCTGCCCCGAAATAGACCACCTGAGCGAGCCCGTGACTCAGGGCTTGTCTCGCGACGCAGGCGCGCGCTGAGAAGGCGCCTGATGCTGCCTCCTCTTTCTTCTCGTCAAGCTTCCTCCTCCTCTTCCTCCTCAAACCTAGCGCTCCGAAGCTTCCCATTGGCTGCTGGGCGCACGCGCCACGGACGCGCCACGCATTCCCACCTCCCCTTCCTCTCTTACGCCCACCGCCGCCCCGAACCCTATTTTCAAGAAGTCGCTCTTTTTTTTTCTCCCCCCTTTCATTTCCAAAATGGCTCCCTTTCGGGTCTTAATAACACACAGCAACAGACTCGCATATGTCGCATGGGAGCGGGGTGGGGGGTGGGGTGTCACTCTCCCCTCAAGGACCTATGGCCTCACGAGACTGAGGGGGCAGCTTTGTGTTGCAGGAAAGGCCCTCTTAGTTGGGCTCCTTTCCTAACGTGATGCTGTCTGGCGGGCGGGGGAATGCGCCTTTACCCAGATGGCGCCCCACGCAGCGGCGTCCTTTGCCTAACGGTAGGACCGCCCCTGCAAACAAGATCACTCTGCTCGCTTTTGTATTTGATCACACGTCATATAAAGACAAAGTTTTGGCAGTTTAATAAACATTTCCTGTGTTTATATGATAGAGCAGAAAAGATCTATGGCAGATCCTGGAACGTCTAGGACAGTGTTTCCCAACCTTCTTTGAGCCGCGGCACACTTTTAACATTAAAAAAATCTGGGGGCACACCACCAACCAAAATGACACAAAATGACACTCTAACACAGTAAAGAACGGCTGGAGGTTGTTGGCCTGCTGGGAACAGCTGCAGGGAGTGCGAAGCCGGGGAGGGGTGGAGCCAGGCTGCGCCATGCCCCGCCCCTACCCACAGCCACCTCCCCAGCAGCTGCTCCAGCCTTGAGGGGCAGTGCCAAGCCAGCGGTGCCAGAGCCAGCACAATGCTGGCTTGGCACTGTCCCCTCAAGGCTGGAGCAGCTTCTGGGAGTGCCGGAAGCCGGGGAGGGCAGAGCCAGGCCGCGGCATGCCACACTCCCTCCCCCCAGCTTCAGCTCTCCTACAGAGGAGGAACATGAGCGGTGGACGGGCTTCAGTGGGCGGGGCTCCTCTTCCACGTGACTTCAGCGAGCGAGGGGCGAGAGTCATGGTGGGAGTCATGGCGGATTGGAGGCTGGCTGGGGAAATGGCCGAAGGAGGCAGCGCCCGGTCCCTTCTTCTTTTCTTCGCCACTGCCTGCCCTTCCTCCTCCCCAAGCAGCAGGAGTTCGGCAGGAGGGGGAGGAAAGGGGGCAGAGAGCTTTTCTCGCGGCACAGCAGGAGGTCCGTCACGGCACACTAGTGTGCCATGGCACACTGGTTGAGAAAGACTGGTCTAGGATGTCCCCCCAGATTCCTCAAAATGATTATCCTGTTACATGAGGGCCAGAGCGGTCAAGTCAGATACGGCGATGCTCTCTCGGAGCCCTTTCTCATAACTAATGGAGTGAAACAAAGTTGTGTTCTTGCACCAACCCTATTTACAATCTTCTTCAGCATGATGCTCCAAAGGGCTACGGCAGACCTCGAAGAAGAAGACGGCATATATATACGCTATCGTACTGATGGCAGCTTCTTCAACTTAAGCCGCCTGAGGGCTCACACTAAGACTCTAAACTATCTAGTCCGTGAGCTGCTTTTTGCTGATGATGCTGCCCTTGTCGCCCATTCAGAAGCAGCCCTGCAGCGCCTCACATCCTGCTTTGCAGCAGCTGCAGAGCTGTTTGGTCCGGAAGTCAGCCTGAAGAAAACGGAAGTCCTCTACCAGCCTGCACCACAGGAAGAACACCATCATCCCCACGTCAGCATAAGCACATCTGTGCTTAAGTCCGTCCAGCAGTTCACCTACCTGGGAAGCATCATCTCTTCAGACGCCAAAATTGATAAAGAGATAGATCACAGATTAGCAAAGGCATAGAGTGCATTTGGAAGGCTTCACAAAAGAGTCTGGAGCAACAAGCACCTGAGGCAAAGCACCAAAATCAGTGCATACAGAGCTATCATACTATCTATTCTCCTCTATGGGTCTGAAACATGGGTCACCTATCGCCAACACCTACGACTCCTCGAACACTTTCATCAGCGCTGTCTTCGCACAATCCTAAATATACAATGGACCGACTATGTGATGAATGTTGCTGTCCTTGAGTAAGCAGGGATCACCAGTGCTGAGGCCATGCTATTGAGAACACAGCTGCGCTGGGCAGGGCACGTCTCTAGGATGGAGGACCACTGCCTCCCAAAGATACTACTCTACGGTGAACTTGCCACGGGTCACCGCAAGAGAGGCGCCTCCAAAAAGAGATATAAGGACTCCCTGAAACAACATCTCAGGCTCAGCCAGATTGACCACCAACAATGGTCCACCCTGGCCTCACATCGGGAGGCAAGGAGACGCACTATCCACAATGCTGCGGCCTCTTTTGAGAAGACACGCCGAACGGGTCTCGACAATGCAGAAAGAACCGCAACTTGGAAACAACATCACCCAAGGAGACGTTCTGCTGTGCTTTCTGCAACCAGACTTGCCTATCTCAGATTGGCCTTTTTAGTCATCAACGTGCTTGTAAAAAGCATGGGATGAGTCCTTCTTAAGAATCTTAGTTCACGAAGTAATGCCGAGAGAGATGATAGAACCAATTAGGAAATGACATTGATAACCTAGGAACCAAAATCACATAACATAGTGTAATGGGAGTTGCAGTTTGGTGAGGCACTGGCAGTCATTGGGAGAGAAGGCTACAGGCCTTGTGAAGCTACAACTCCCAGGACTCCGTAGGATTGTGCCGTGGCAATTAAAGCGGTGTCAAACTGCATCAGATCTCAAGTGTGAATTCGCCCTCAGAAAGGGAAGAAAGAAGCTGTGCAGTTGGCCATCGGATGGCCACAGATCAAGGCCGAAAGATAGAGCAGAAATAGCAAGGAAGAAAAGCCCTACCAAGATAAAAGACCGCTCACAAACGCACACATAGAAATGATGATGTCTCCGTGGCCAAGTCCTGAATCGACACCAAAAAAAAGAAAGACTCACAAGGAGCAAGCGGAGCTGAGGTGGATTTGACCAATGTGTTCCTGCAAGATCATGCTGAGATACAGAACTTTGCAGCCTTCAAAGACGGATTCTTTGGAAGAGACTGAAAGAAGACGGGAGATGTTAAAACTATCAGATCTGCCTGGGAACTCTCTCTTTTTTCCCCCAGAATCGGATCTGCAAACTGGGAATAGATGTTCTCATAATACAAGCAAACGAGCAGATACAGGATCAACGGGTTGAACCACGGCTGGGCAGGTACATTGTGCGCAAGTTCTGGAACAAGTAGAGGAAATCTCAGCAGGAAAGGAGGAAGCCAAAGGACGGAGAAAGAAGTAAAGAAAGAAAGAACGAGAAAGAAAACAAAGAGCAGGTTGTGTCGCTAACTGTTTTGGGGTCTGGGTTGTTATAGGTTTTTGGGCTGTATGGCCATGTTCTAGAAGCATTCTCTCCTGATGTTCGCCTGCATCAACGGCAGGCATCCTCAGCGGTTGTGAGCCTCAGAACCTCTGAGGATACTTACTATCTACTAGGCCTGGGTAGGGTCATCATAATGCTCGTAAAATCGGAATGAATTCGGATTAAATTCACTTTTGAAGCAGTTTTGAAACGATGTAAGCCAGTGTTTCCCAACCTTTTTTGAGCCGCGGCACACTTTTAACATTAAAAAAAATCTGGGGGCACACCATCAACCAAAATGACACAAAATGACACTCGAACACAGTAAAGAATGCCCGGGGGATGGTGACCTGCTGGGAGCAGCTGCTGGGAGTGCTGAAGGCAGGGGAGGAGCCAGGCCGCGCCATGCCCCGCCCCCTCCCCATGGCTTCCCCTCTTCCACAGCTTCTCCAGCCTTGAGGGGGCAGTGCCAAGGCAGCGGTGGCAGAGCCAGCACAATCTGGCTTGGCACTGTCCCTCAAGGCTGGAGAAGCTGTGGGAGAGCGGAAGCTGGGAGAGGGGGCCCCACCCTCCCCAGCCAGGCCGCACCTTGAGGGCAGTGCCAAGCCCCACCCCTCCCCAAGGCTGGAGCTGTCAGCTCTCCCCAGCTTCAGCAGCTTCTCCAGCCTTGAGGGGGCAGTGCCAACGCAGCGGTGGCAGAGCCAGCACAATTCTGGCATGGCACTGTCCCATCAAGGCTGGAGAAGCTGTGGGAGAGCGGAAGCTGGGGAGGGGGTGGAGCCGGGCCCCACCATGCCCCGCCCCCTCCCCCCGGGTTCCACTCTCCCACAGCTTCTCCAGCCTTGAAGGGGCAGTGCCAAGGCAGCAGTGGCAGAGCCAGCACAATTCTGGCTTGGCACTGTCCCCTCAAGGCTGGAGAAGCTGTGGGAGAGCGGAAGCTGGGGGGAGGGGTGGAGCCAGGCCACACCATGCCCCACCCCCTCCCCCCAGCTTCCTCCTCCACGCGGCTTCAGCGAGCGAGGGGCGAGAGTCATTGCGGATTGGAGGCTGGCTGGGGAAACAGCTGAAGGAGGCGGCGCCCCGGTCCCTTCTTCTTTTTCTTTGCCGCCGCCCGGCCCTTCCTCCTCCTCCCCCAAGCAGCAGGAGTTCGGCAAAAGGAGGGGGGAAGGAAGGGGGGCAGAGAGCTTTTCTCGCGGCATAGCAGGAGGTCCGTCACGGCACACTACTGTGCCGCGTCACAGCGGTTGGGAAACACTGATGTAAGCAACCCGGAAGTGAATTTGCCATTTTGAAGCCACCGCCACCATTTTCAGAAAGGAATCAGCATTAGATTCCCGCCCCTCCTGAAATGCTTTCCCCTCATTGGCTGTTTAACCCAGTTTGGAGGCGGATGTCCTTCCCTCCGCGTCAGAACTGGGGCGACAGGAGCACTCTAAGTATGTTAAACACAGCTGTCACCCCAGTTTTGACGTGGAGGGAAGACATCCACTTCCGAACTGGGTTAAACATGTGTGTCCGTCATTAATGAAGCCATTCCAAAATTTCGGAATGAATTCGGGAAATTCCAAAAAAATTCCGGAAAATTCCGGAAGTCATTCAGATTCGAAGCACCAGCGCCCCCCACATCCGGAATGAGTTTTGAATCATTTTTTTTAATCAAACAGGCCTAATGGTTACCATAGATCCTATGATAATCCTATGATAGGTTCATTTTAAGGTCACCATGAACCAGAAATGACTCGAAAGCACACAATCACAACAAGAAACCAAGAGGATTTCACAACAACTTGAACACAACACAACAGAAGCCTAAGACGGAGTGGGTCTGCTAAAGAGGCAACCGTGAGAAGCCAGAAAACAGATCCACGGCTGGAAAGGTCAGAATATTCGGCTTGACCTTTGAGTTTGTTTGCAGTGTGTGGGTTATGGCAATGTTCAGACCGATGGATTCGTAATGGCGATTTACAGGGAAGCTGTCAAGCAGGAAAGGTGAAAAAGAAGGACGGAAAGAAAAGGCAATGCATTTCTGACATGTCAGGATCCATGCAAAAATTGCAGGAACAGATAGGAGCCCCCGGTGGTGCAGTGAGTTTAAGTGCTGAGCTGCTGAACTTGCTGGCCGAAAGATCGCAGGTTTGAATCCGGGGAGCGGCTGTTAGCACCAGCTTCTGCCAACCTAGCAGTTCGAAAACATGCAAATGTGAGTAGATCAATAGATACTGCTCCGGCGGGAAGGTAACGTCACTCCGTGCAGTCATGCTGGCCACATGACCTTGGAGGTGCCTATGGACAACACCGGCTCCTTGGCTTAGAAATGGATATGAGCACGAATCACCAGAGTTGGAAACCTTTACCTTTACCCATTGATCTTAATCAGATAAGTATTCTTTATCCTGCCAGGGAGACACACATGCACACACACACTCACACATGCCACTTGCCTCACTGCAGGCATGTAGCCAGGGGGGGGGGGGCTAAGGGGGCTTCAGGCCCCCCGAAATTCTCAGGGTGGTCCGCGAGAAGGCCTTACTGGTACATTATTTAAACTGTTATGTTTATTCATATCATGATCTGATCACCATGCTCAATATATCCCACATTAATGGGGTTATTGGGATAACAATACAAAAGGTTTGGTAGGGAAGACCCTCTTCCACCCAGTCTCAGCCCCGAACCAAACTCAGCCCCCCGAACCAAACTCCTGGCTACGGCCCTGCCTCACTGCCAACAGAACCCCTGAAGATGCCATTCGCCACAGATGCAGGCAAAATGTCAGGAGAGAATGCTGCTGGAACGTGGCCCGAAATAGCTCAAAAAACCCACAGCAATCCAATGACAACTTCCATTTATTGGCTCAGTTCAGCTGTCTTGGAAAGGCTTCCAGCGCCAATACATTCAAGGCCACCCTTTCTCCCCCAACCCCCTCCCGCATTTGCCACCGTCGTCCCTTTCGGTGACTTTCTGACTTTCTGACACTTCCACGAATGGTAAAGCACCCTCACCAAGCCGAGAATGTCATGACCTTCTTTCTGTTTTTGAGCCTGGAGCAAACGGGATGCTTCTGTTTTGCAATTAACAAGGAAGCCGGGAAACGGCCCCTTGGAGATGAGCCTGAAAGGCTGCCTTGGACGGCTCTTTCCTCCCAAACAGCCAGAGAAAAGTTTAGTATCCCTGCGAGGGAAGCCTAAAAGGCCCCTTGGCTGCCTTTGGAGAGAAGGAGGCTTCACTTCGGGCCAGAACAATCTGTCTCATAAAAGCAGGCAGGTGAAATCCTCCCAGTGTTTCATCCGCCCCTGCAAGGATGAATAACGGCCATGTGTTTCTCCACGTTATGGGAGGAAAAGGAACATTTTCGCAGAATATTTGAGCATTCAGAAAGGTTAGGGAGGGTTTCTCTGCGCAAGAGAAGAGGTGGGCCTGTTGGGCAACAAAATCCTTGCCCCCCAAAAACATTTTTTTCAGCATAGAAAACACATTTTCTAGAGCAGGGCTGCCCAGGAAGTCGATCGCGATGGACCAGTCGATCGCGGGACCGAAGGTCGATCACAGCCTGATGGGGCGCTTCTGCTCTGCGCGCAGGCACCTTCCGCCCGCGTGCACCTTCCACGCCGCGCACCATCCACGTTTGCTTCTGAACGAGAGAGAAGCAGGGTGCTCCTCTCTCTCACCAGCAGCGGAGGCTCCAGGGTTGCTTCCGGACGAGAGAGAAGCAGGCGGAGCGCGAGGTGGGCCTCCAGAACCATTTTTATGCCCCTCGTGCTGTTAGGGTGGAATATTGTCATATTTTAGGTGCGGAGCGCGAAGTGAAGCCCCTCCCCAGCTTCAGTTCTACCAGCAGCTTCTCCAGCCTTGAGGAGGGCAGGGCCAAGCCAGCCTTGTGCTAGCTATGGCACCACTGGCTTGGCACTGCCATCCTCAAGCCTGGAGAAGCTGCTGGTAAAGCTGAAGCCAGAGGGGGTGGAGCCAGGCCACACCAAGCCCCTCCCCTCCCCCAGCTTCAGCACTCCCAGCAGCTGCTTCAGCCTTGAGGAAGGCAGGGCCAAGCCTGCCTTGTGCTAGCTATGGCACCACTGGCTTGGCACTGCCATCCTCAAGCCTGGAGAAGCTGCTGGTAAAGCTGAAGCCAGAGGGGGCGGACCAGGCCACACCAAGCCCCTCCCCCAGCTTCGGTACTCCCAGCAGCTGCTTCAGCCTTGAGGAAGGCAGGGCCAAGCCTGCCTTGTGCTAGCTATGGCACCACTGGCTTGGCACTGCCATCCTCAAGCCTGGAGAAGCTGCTGGTAGACCTGAAGCCAGTGGGGGGTGAGCCAGGCCACACCAAGCCCCTCCCTCCCCCAGCTTCAGCACTCCCAGCAGCTGCCACAGCCACGAGGACGGCAGGGCCAAGCCTGCCTTGTGCTAGCTATGGCACCACTGGCTTGGCACTGCCATCCTCAAGCCTGGAGAAGCTGCTGGTAAAGCTGAAGCCAGAGGGGGGCGGACCAGGCCACACCAAGCCCCTCCCCAGCTTTGGTACTCCCAGCAGCTGCTTCAGCCTTGAGGAAGGCAGGGCCAAGCCTGCCTTGTGCTAGCTATGGCACCACTGGCTTGGCACTGCCATCCTCAAGCCTGAGAAGCTGCTGGTAAAGCTGAAGCCAGAGGGGTGGAGCCAGGCCACACCAAGCCCCCTCCCAGCTTCAGCACTCCAGCAGCTGCTTCAGCCTTGAGGAAGTCAGGGCCAAGCCTGCCTTGTGCTAGCTATGGCACCACTGGCTTGGCACTGCCATCCTCAAGCCTGGAGAAGCTGCTGGTAAAGCTGACGCCAGAGGGGGTGGAGCCAGGCCACACCAAGCCCCTCCCCCAGCCAGCGGCACTCCCAGCAGCTGCTTCAGCCTTGAGGAAGGCAGGGCCAAGCCTGCCTTGTGCTAGCTATGGCACCACTGGCTTGGCACTGCCATCCTCAAGGCTGGAGAAGCTGCTGGTAGAGGGGGTGGAGCTAGGCTGCATGAAACCCCCCCCTCTCCAGCTTCAGCTCTACCAGCAGCTTCTCCAGGATTGAGGAAGGCAGTGCCAAGCCAGTGGTGGCATAGCTAGCACAAGGCTGGCTTGGCCCTGCCCTCCTCAAGGCTGGAGAAGCTGCTGGTAGAACTGAAGCCAGAGGGGGCGGAGCCAGGCTGTGCCAAACCCCACCCCCTCCCCGGCTTCAGCTCTACCAGCAGCTTTTCCAGCCTTGAGGAGGTAGGTAGATCTTTCTGACTTGGTTTTAGAATACGTAGCTCGCATGCTGAAAAAGTGTGGGCACCTCTGCTATAGAGAAAAAAGGCACACCCTTCAGCATTTTACATACGAAAACTGGGATGAGTATGGCCAAGCAACTTCAGATTGTGGTCAATGTTGGAGAACGGCCTGAGACTCCTGAGACTGATGGTTCACTGATGATTTAGAGAGGATTGTGGGATTGCCTGGGGCTCGAAGTGATGAAGATTGAAGTCAGGGAAATGATGCTTCTCTCTGTGAAAAATCGGACTCGGGAAACGCAAGGCTTCAAAGTCAGTCAGAGGAGCCAGAAACAGCAACGTTAGAAAAGGAGTTGGGCGAAGAGATAAGTGGTACAGAAGGCTCTCGGGAGAAATCACAGAGATCAACAAAGGTCTTCGTTTATGAATCAGAGCAGAAAATAGGCATTGCCGGTCTGAGCAATTACGTGGGAAAGTTAGGGAGAGATTTCCTGGGAAAAAACATGACTTCCCTCACTGATTGACTTTGCAGCTTCATGGCTACTCAATGCTATTCAAGCTTGCCAGTGGCAACATTCACACTTGCTTCAAGCAGACAAGGGTTCTTTCACCCATCGTGGACATTATTCCTCAGGTATACATACACCCCACTTGCTTCACTACCCCTATGCAGATACTCTCACTGATTGACTTTGCAGCTTCATGGCTACTCAATGCAATTCAAGCATGTTAATTACAACATTCATACTTGCTTCAAGCTGAAAGGGGTTCTTTCTCCCACCCTCAGGTATATATATATATATACACCCCTTTGCAGATTCATTGCTTCACAACCATGCTATTCAGATACTCTCTCCCACCCTGACATTATTGATATATTCGAGCTACCTCTCATGGCTACTCAATTGACTTTGGAGCTTCATGGCTAATTGCAACATTCACACTTGCTTCAAGCATATAAGGGTTCTTTCTCCCACCCTGGATATTATTCCTCAGATATATATACACTCCACTTGCTTCACTACCCCTATGCAGATACCCTCACTGATTGACTTTGCAGCTTCATGGCTACTCAATGCAATTCAAGAATGCTAATTGCAACATCCATACTTACTTCAAGCTGACAAGGGATCTTTCTCCCACCCTGGACACTATTCCTCAGGTATACATACACTCCACTTGCTTCACTACCTCTATGCAGATTCCTTCACTGATTGACTTTGCAGCTTCATGTCTACTCAATGCAATTAAAGCATGCTAATTGCAACATTCACACTTGCTTCTTTCTCCCACCCTGGATTCAGATTTCTCCCACCTATGCTGGACACTTCATGTCTACTCAGGTATTCACCCCACATTCAAACATGCTTTCTCACTTCCAACAGGACCTCTGAAGATGCCATCAGCCATAGATGCAGGCGAAATGTCATGAGGCACATGGCCAGACAGCCCAAAAAACTCACAGCAACCCAATTAATTGTTTAGCCAAAGACGAACCCCTCCTAACTTTGGGGCATCAGGGGGTCCCTAGCACCAGACTTTGAGAGGCCCTATGTGACCCCTTCCCAATCCCCTCTTTTGAGTCTCTTGCCTCATCTGTCTCCATGAGGGAGCAAAGGCCACAAGCATCAGCCCCAGCTTCTAGCTACGCAACTCCTGTCTCAGCCGCAGCTCCGTTATTGATCTCCTCCTTATGAGAGATCCAGGCTGTGGCTTTTGGCTGTTGCTGTCAGCTGCCCGGGAGAATGCAACAAGATACTTGCTCGAAAATGGAAATAATGAATTCGGCCAGAGACTGAACCAGCTTTGTTCTTTTTTTTCCCAGCCATACCCCGCGGAGTTGCCCTGGGAGGGAGGCATTAGCACTGCTAAAAATAATCCCGGGGCCAGGGCAGAGAGACTCCGCTGGGACCCGGGCGATTTGGAGAGCAATGTCAAGGCTCCGGCCTTGATACATATAGAATTGTATTTTGGATTTGCCTTCCACTTTGACAGAACCAATCAAGGTGGCAAAGGAGGAAGAAAATCCCCCACAGCAGACATTATTCAGCTGCAGAAATACCTGATAGGCCTGGCAATGAATCCTTTCTGGGTTATAGTCCGAACTCTAATGTTATCCAAGTGCTTAACCCCATTGACCTGGCTGATCGTCTCTAAAGTTTGGATCCAAAATTGGAATGGAAATACAATTCAGTTGGCTTTGTCTTCAATCCAGTTGCAAGTCCTAACAAGTCTCAAACTATTGGAGCAAAGGGATTTGCATACACATCAATGTACCATTCACTAGTTGAGTTGGGTTCAGAACTAGTAATTGGGTTCAAAACAAGCATGGACAAACTTTGGCCCTCTGGGTGTTTTGGACTTCAACTCCCACAATTCCTAACATCCAGTAGGGCCAAAGTTTGCTCATGCCTGGTTTAGAATATATGCCTATTCTTCTAATGTTAGTGCATTGGCTGGCAATGTGAGCCTGGGTTGTCATCTGAGTTTGGATCTGTCCAAGGTACTGAATGTATTAAGATTTGGGAGCATTGGATACAACTTTTTGAAGTGTGCGTTAAAATTCAAAGCTAATAATCGGTCTTCCTGAAAGGGAAGGAACCACCAACTCATGTTCTGGACCATAATAATCTATCTATGTATATAATAAAAGTCAGTGTTTGCGGGCGGTGGGTGGTGCAGTGGTGCGGAGGGAGGAATATGTGCCAGCGTTTCAATTGGCTGCCACTGTGGGATTATTTGCATAAAGGACACTGATTGGCCAGCTTCAGAACTCCGATACTCTAAGGCAGTGTTTCTCAACCAGTGTGCCGTGGCACACTAGTGTGCCGTGAGCGATCATCAGGTGTGCCGCGAGAAAAGCTCTCTGCCCCCCTTCCTTCCCCCCCCCTCCTGACAAACTCCTGCTGCTTGGGAGAGGAGGAGGAAGGGCCAGGTGGCAGTGAAGAAAAAGAAGGGACCGGGCCGCCTCCTCCTTTGGCCGGTTCCCCAACCAGCCTCCAATCCGCCATGACTCTCGCCCCTTGCTTGTTGAAGCCGTGCGGAGGAGCCCTGCCTCCTGAAGCCCGTCCACCGCTCATGCTCCTCCTCTGTGGGAGAGCTGAAGCTGGGGGGGGGGGAGGCATGACGCAGCCTGGCTCCGCTCCTTTCCCCCGGCTTCAGCACTCCCACAGCTTTGCCAGCCTTCAGGGGGCAGTGCCAAGCCAGCGGTGGCAGAGACAGCACAATGCTGGCTTGGCACTGCCCTCTCAAAGCTGGCAAAGCTGTGGGAGAACTGAAGCCGGGAAGAGGGTTCAGGGCATGGTGCGGCCTGGCTCTGCCCCTACCCGGCTTCAGCGCTCCACAGCTTTGCCAGCCTTGAGGGCAGTGCCAAGCCAGCGGTGGCAGAGACAGCACAATGCTGGCTTGGCACTGCCCCCTTAAGGCTGGCAAAGTTATGGGAGAACTGAAGCCGGGGGAGGGGGTGGGGCATGGCGTGGCCTGGCTCCTCCCCCTCCCCGGCACTCCCAGCAGGTCACCACCCCCAGCCATTCTTTACTGTGTTACAGTATCATTTTGTGTCATTTTGGTTAGTGGTGTGCCCCCGGATTTTTTTAATGTTAAAAGTGTGCCACGGCTCAAAAAAGGTTGGGAAACACTGCTCTAAGGCACCAGATTATTTGCATAAAGGACTCTGATTGGCCAGCCTCAGAAATCCAACACTCGGAGCCACCAGACAGAGAACAGAAAGGGCCTGACCGAATTAACAGGGCCTCAGTTACTACATAAAGGGCCTGAAAGGGCCTGACAGAAATAACAGTAAGGCTTCCTCAACTTGATTTTCCTGAAGAGGCCTCAGTTACTACGATACTATGGAAAGACAGACCCACATTTACTGTATGTATCACGCTGTGTAGATAAAAGGGACATATACCTTAAAGAGACACCATCTTGGTATGGGCAGTTAGCCAGGTGACAGTTTCTTTCCATTGGAGATAGAATGTTCAGTACTTTTACTCAATATACTTCACCAAAAAAAACCTCTAACCCCTACAAATCACTGACTAGGCCCAAAATTGACAGTAAGGCTTCATTACCTTGATTTTCCCGACTAGGCCTCACTTAATGGGATACTGATTAAGGCATGAAATGACAGTAAGGCTTCATTAACTTGATTTTGCCGACTAGGCCTCAGCTCATGGGACATTGTGTATGGCCTGAATTGGCAGTAACCAACCTTGCCACACAGAGCCCCTATGACCCACGCTACATTCTACTGCCGTTTGGAGGAGGGTGGACCATGGATGGTGGGACTTGAAGTACCTCCACAGATTATGGGATTTGTAGTACTTTCAAACCCTTCATTCCCCACAGACCACTGCAGCCCTGATCAAAGACCGATAAAGACAAAACTTGGCACACACTGCCCCCATGAACCACACTCCATTCTACTGCAGTTTAGAGGAGGGCGGATCATGGATGATGGGACTTCAAGTACCAACACTCACTTCCTGAGCCCGCTGCAACCCTCATTCAGTGCATGATCATGACCACACTTGGCACACAAAGCCCCCATGATCCACTTTACATGCTGGTGCAGTTCGGAAGAGGGTGGACTACGGATGATGGGACTTGAAGTACCTCCACTCACTTCACAAGACAGCTGCCAGCCTCATCCTAAAACGGATCAAGACCAAACTTGGCACACAGAGCCCCCATGACTCATTCTACATCCTGGTGCAGTATCAAGGAGGATAAACCACAGATGATGGGACTTGAAGTACCTCCACTCACTTCCCAAGACTGCTGCGACCCTCATCCAATAACTGAGCAAGACCAAATTTGGCACCCAGAACCCCCATGACCCACTCTACATCCTGGTGCAGTTTGGAGGAGGAGGGACCATGGGACTCCCAGCGCCTTCCCTCACTTCCCGAGACCACTGCAAGCCACATAAACAACAGATAAAGACCAACCTTGGCACAAAATGCCTTTCACAAATAACCCGGGCATCTGTCAGGGGTGCTTTGATTGCGATTTTCCTGCTTCTTGGCAGAAGGGGGTTGGACTGGATGGCCCACAAGGTCTCTTTGAACTCTATGATTCTATGATGAGAAGAAGGAGAAGGAGGAGGAGGGTGATGATGAGAAGGAGATGAAGGAGGAAGAGAAGGAGAAGAAAGAGAAGGAGGAGGAAAAGGAGGAGAAGAAAGAGGAGGAAGAGGAGGGAGGATGAAAAGGAGGATGAAAAGGAGGAGGAGGAGGAAAAGGAGAAGGAAAAGGAGGAGAATGAGAAAGAGAAGATAAAGGAGGTGAAGGAGAAAGAGGAGAAGGAGGAGGAGGAGGCAGAGAAGAAGAGGGAGCAGGAAGAGGAGGAGGAAAAGAAGAAAGAGAAGAAGGAAGAGGAGAAGGAGGAGAAGGAGTAGGGGTAGAGGAAGTAGTAGTGAAGAAAGAGAAGGAGGAAGGAGGTCCTTCCTATGACTTGCAATGGCTCTCTATTATCACAGCCATTTCCAAGGACCATGGCTTTACCCCCAGAAATGGGGGACACAGCGCACGCCATCTTCCTTCCTCGCACACCAAAGTCACCACCGATGAGCTTTTCCTGACGGCGGCAGAAAGTTACCGTCTTATTATTATTATTGGATCTGAACCACTGGCCTGGTAGATTAAAGGCCTCGCACCCCATTACCAGCTCCAGCTCCGGCGTGTTTTGATACTCTTCCCTGAACACGGAGATGAAGGCCTGCGATTGCCTTTGGATTTGCAACGAGCCGGTTCCACTCCTCCGGCTTCCACTTGGGTTCAGCTATCAGGTGCACAAAGGAAATGAACAAGCCGAGTCAAGAAGGCCGCCGGGCGGTTGCTAAATGTTTGTTGCAGCGGGAATGTTGCCAAAGCGGAGCTTCGTCTTGATTCAGTTTCTTTAGAGAGGACGGAATTCAAAGTGCTGGTTTTGACCTACAAACCTCTATATGGTTCTGGCCCAGCTTCCTTGTCCGAACGCATCTGTCCCTATGTCCCATCTCGCAGCCTAAGATCCAGGCCCGGATCAACACCTTTTGGTGCCCTAGGCCACCGTTTGGAATTACGCCCCGGTGCCTCGGTCCACCGCATTAGGACCCTCCAACGACCCCTCGGGAGGCAGGCAGCCCACCCACCCACGCTCACACACACCTTCCCGGGCGTTTCGGGGACTCCAGTGGGGGAGGCTCGCCCCGCTCCAAAGAAGAGGTAGAAGAAAGAGAAGAGGAGGCGGGAGGCCCTGGGCGGTGGTGCCATCATCGGGGCTTCAGTTTCAGTTTCGTAAGCTGGCTTGGTGGGTGTCCGGGTAGCCCTGCTTTTATGGCTTCCAGGGTTGCGCAAAGTGGGGCTGCCCACGGGAGGGGGGGGGGCTGGCCCTGGGAACCGAGCGTCTTTCTCAGAAAGAAAGGAGGAAGGACGGAGCTGCCCGCCTCGCCCAACCTGCGCCTCCTGGCCTGGAAGACCCACCCGGGGTTATCCCCGTGAGTGGAAACAACAACAACAACCCCACTCTGCCTCACGGGATGCTCATTGGTCCCGGGGGGGGGGGGGCAGCCTCCGCCTCAGGAGCCAACCGTGACCAGCATGAGCTGAAGGAAGAGGCCTCCTCCTTCAGCCCATGCTCGTGGCGATTGGCTCCTGAGGCTCTGCAGCCGCTGCCCTCCGTGCACCCAGCGCGAGACTGCAGAGCCGCCTTCGGGGCCGCGAGGCATGCTCCTCCTCCTCAGGCTGCTGCTGCTGCCTCATGTGAAGCCCTGATCATGTGATGCACCCTCTGCCAGGTCACGTAGGGGCTGGCTCCCAGCTATATTGTCTGCAAGGCACTGAGGAGGGAGCCCCCCCCTCCTTCCTCCGTCCCTCCTGCCTTCCTTCCTTTTGGGTGCCAGGCAGGAGCCAATCGCGGCACGATTTTAAAAATTATTTTATAACATTTTAATTTTTAATTTTTATTTTAGGCCGTGATCTGGTGCCCCCTTTGGCTCACACCCCTAGGCCATGGCCTCATTGGCCCTATGGGTAATCCGGGCCTGCTAAGATCATCTGGGGAGGCCCTGCTCTCGCTCCTACCAACATTGGTGGGGATGAGAGACAGGGACTTCTTGGCTGTGGCCCCCCGCCTATGGAACACACAACCAAACGAGATAAGGTCAACTCCATCCCTCTTGGCTTTCAGGAAAAAAACTTAAATTGGGGTTCTGGGACCGGGCCTTTGGACAGCAGGCGTAATTTACACTTTAGTGGACATTGACTGGAATGGCGTTGCGGCAGATGACATTGTGATTGTTTTATGGTTTTAACTAATGCGCCATGTACTGGTTTTTAATGATTATGTAATTGTTTTAATGTTTATGTATGTACCTGTGGTTATATTATGGTAATTGTGATGTAGCGGCCTTGTACCATTACTAATGTAAGCCGTCCTGAGTCCCCCTTCGGGGGTGGAGAAGTGTCGGGGTACAAATACCAGAAATAAATAAATAAATAAACAAGTAAATTTGCAAGAGCAGCAAGCTGGTGAAAGGAGATAAAAGTCTAAGCACGAACAAGAGCCCAAGCCAAGCATTATGTATGTCAGAGAGATGCAAAGAGAAGACTCCAACGAGAAAGCCAGACCTCAGGAATAAACAGAGGAAAGGCAAACAGTCATCTCCATGCCGCGCATTGCGGTTTTGTTTCAACATATTTTTTTTGGTCCGTGTGAATTGCGCCCCCCTTGGCTTCAGGCCCAGATTAACAGATTGTGGCGCCCTAGCCACACTCTGGAAGGCCCACCCCTGGGGGCGGGGCGGGGCCGCTTGCAGGGGGCGGGACCAATGCGGGCATGCGCTTGCGGGGGTGGGGCCACTTGCAGGGGCGGGGCTGATGCAGGCATCCGCCTCTTCCTCCTCGCCCTCACCGCTGCCGCGCCTGACGTCACCCAGCCCTGCCAAAAAGGGGCGGGCACCGCGCAGGACATCAGGTGCGGTGGCGGCAGTGACATCAGGCGCGGCGGTGAGGGCGAGGAGGAAGAGGTAGAGGGAAGCTGTGGCGCCTCTTCGCGAGCGCCGTGGCCTCTGCCTCCTCCGCCATGTTCCTGGGTGCCGCAGCGGCAGGATCATGGTGGAGGAGGCAGAAAGGATGTGGCGCCGCGGCTTCCCTCCACCTCTTCCTCCTCTTCCTCCTCACCCTCATCACCGCCGCGCCTGACGTCACCCAGCCCCGCTGAAAAGGACGTGGCTTCCCTCCGCCTGACGTGGCTTCCCTCCGCCTCCTCCTCGCTCGCGTCGGCCCCGCCCCTCCTTGCTTCACTGCACAGGCGCAGAAGCAAGTGCCCAAAGATTGAATTTTTTTCGGAAAAAACCCCTAATTTTTGCCACCCTATGCCATGGCCTAGACCTGGCCTTATGGGTAATCTGGGCCTGCTTGGCTTGCGCCCCTAGGCCATGGCCTAGGGTGGCCTTATGGATAAACCGGGCCTGATAGCAACCCAACGGGGTTCCTGATGGGGTCCCTGATGCAGGCGCTTGACGTCTCAGGGGTCCTTGCAAGGCGACAAGCCGACCGATTACCAGTGATCCCCATGGTTATGACCAGCCCACAGGCTGCACCGCCACCGGCTGGTGACGGGCCTGCTGTCACCGGTGGCCCTGGGACCGGGATCACTGCTAACTCTGGAGGCCCTGAGGCTGGCCCTCCCCCCCAGTGCCCCGATGGAGTGCCTAGAGGCCATGGACAGCCGGTGGCCGCCGCGGGGCACGGTCCGAGATACGGCGAGAGGACTAGTAAACAACAGAAGAACCCTCTGCCACCTCAGACGAAACAGAGGAGGGGCAGGGGGCGGGGCAGGGGGCGGGGCAGGGGGCGGGGCCAGAGGAAATTCCAGCCCTGCTCTGCAACACCCAGAGGGTTCCGTCCCAGAACCTTCAGGAACACCGACCTCAGGCGCCGGGTTCCCCCATTGATGAACCCCCACCCCAGGAGGCTTGATAATCCGACGCTGGCGAACCCGGAGCCACAGGCTTGCGACAATTGCTACCGTATGGATCTCGAGTCCCTGAGGACGTTGTTCGATCTGTGGGACCCTCCTAGGCTTCCCCCATTCGACGGTCGAGCCTGATAGCTGACCTTAGAAAGCTCCGACCCACATGGGCCCGAGCTTGGCTTCCCCTTCTCGTTAGTTTTGTCATGCCCTGTCGATGTTGTTTGTCTTGTTGTATGCTCTGTATTTTTAATGTCAAACTGTAAACCGCTCCGAGCCCTTGGGGAGTGGCGGTATAGCAAGTTTGAACTATAAATAAATAAATAAATAAAATGATAATAAGAATGGATTCCAGTTTGTTGAGTTGATCCAATGATTTGAAGGTTAAAACAGCCCCATTCCCTACAATCCGGCCCTCTTTTTGCACCCATTTCCCTTTATTCCTCCAACGCTTGCCTTTCAGATGCTCAGATGCGCTCTGCCCATCTTACTCTCACTGACCAATAGATGCGGATTTAAGACATTGATGAAACCCTCAGAATCAAAATGTTTATACCGAGCGTCGAAGACGTATTGAAAAGAGGAATACATCTTTGTGGGCAGAACTCATCTGTGCGCGAAAGGCAATTGGTCTCTTACGTTGAGCTTAATAACGGAACACTTCTATCTTGCGAGCTTGGATGGAACGGGAGCCAATGTTTATGATTGCGCAGACTGTTTTGGATGCCTGAATCACTTCACGAGGACATAAAGGGACATTGGATCAAAATGAATGCGTACATACATACATACATACATACATACATACATACATACCTAAAGAAATTCTACGCACAAAACAGCAGCGGCATTTCCATAGCCTTGAACCAGAATAGTTAAAGTGGAGTCAAACTTGATTAATCCTACAGTGTAGATGAACCCAACGCTGTGTAATGGGATCTGTAGTCTGTTCTTTGGAAGAGAAGGCAAAAGACCTTGTGAAACTACAAACCCAATGATTCCATAGCCCTGCAGCAGAATAGTTAAAGTGGAGTCCAACTGGATTGATCCTACAGTGTAGACGCACCCAATACTGTGTAGATGGGATCTGTAGTTTGGTGGCGCACCAGGATTATTTGGGAGAGACAGCAAAAGACCTTGTAAAACTACAAATCCAATGACTCCATAGCGTTGAACCAGAATAGTTAAAGTGGAGTCCAACTGGATTGATCCTACAGTGTAGACGCACCCAATACTGTGTATATGGGATCTGTAGTTTGGCGGGGCACCAGGATTATTTGTAAGAGACAGCAAAAGACCTTGTGAAACTACAAACCCAATGATTCCATAGCGTTGAACCAGAATAGTTAAAGTGGACTCCAACTGGATTAATCCTACAGTGTATACGCACCCAACACTGTAGATGGGATCTGTAGTTTGGTGGGGTACCAGCATTTTTTGGCAGGGAAGGCAAAGGACCCTGTTAAACTACAAACACATGATTCCATAGCCTTGAGCCAGAGCAGTGAAAGTGGAGTCAAACTGGATCAATTCCACACTGTAGATGCAAGAACATAAGAACATAAGAAGAGCCATGCTGAATCGGGCCTCAGCCCATCTAGTCCAGCATTCTGTGTCACACAGTGGCCCACCAGTTGTACACAGGGATCTCTAGCAGAAAGGAGGGCAAAACCCTGACCTGCTCCCGACCCCCCACAACCAGCACCCAGGGAAATCCTGCCTACCTCTACCAACTCCAAGGTGGCACTTGGATGTCCATTTCAGTAACTACTGATTCCCTTGGTATCCATGAATCTGTCTACACCAAACACCAAAGCCACTCTAGCACCCAAAAGGACTCCAAATCCACTTGGTAAACATTTCTTGGGAAATGGGTGGCCTCCTTCCTCCAAAATCAAGGACAATGAGTGGAGAGGGGAGGCATGGTCCCTCAGGGGGCTATTCTCTCCCCTCTATTATTTAACATCTACATGCGGCCACTGGCTCGGTTGGTGCGTGGTTTTGGTTTGGAGTGCCATCAGTACGCTGATGACACCCAGCTTGTGCTGAAGATGGAGGGTCGGCCGGACTCCATACCTGAAAATTTCCATCTGTGCCTGGAGGCCGTGACTAGATGGCTACAGGTTAGCCGGTTGAAGGTGAATCCATCAAAGACGGAGATCCTATGGCTGGGCCGCCCGGTTTGGGGGGAGTGCCGGCTGCCTACCCTGGACGGCGAAGTATTTTGCCCGTTGTCCTTGGTAAAAAGTCTGGGGGTCCAGTTGGACCCACTGCTGACAATGGAGGCCCAGGTCTCTGCTGTCAGCAGATCCGCATTTTCCCATCTGCATCAGGCTAGACAGCTGGCACCAGGCCTGGATTACCCATAAGGCCACCCTAGGCCATGGCCTAGGGCGGCAGCCATGGGGAACAGCAGGTCTGGACCCCCCAATTAAAAAAAACTTCATTTTTTTCAAAAACATGCAAAAAAATTCAAAAAAGTGCGCATGCGCACGGCGGCGGGAGCGCCATCCATGGCCGCCCCGCCGCCCCCCCCTTTTGCTCTGCTCCCCTCGGCTCCAAAGGCCCTGCCCCTGCCCCCGGCTCCGCCCCACCCCATCCCCAGCTCCACCCCTGCCTCCTCGCTGACACGAGGAGGAGGAAAAAAAGCCCAACCCCCGGAGCCGATGCCGCGCATGTGCGGCAGTGGCCCCAAGGGCGGGGCCTCCCCATGGCTCCTCCCTCCCACATAAAGCCGTTATGCCAGCCTGAAAAGGGTGATTTCGGCCGCTTCTGAGGCCGGCATGGTGGCTTTAGGAGGGAGGGAGAAGCCACTGTTGTGCATGCGCGGCATCGGCTCTGGGGGTGGGGCTTTCCTTCCTCCTCGCGCCGGCAAGGAGGTGGAGCTGGGGCGGGGTGGAGCCGGAGGCGGGGGCAGAGCCTTTGGCCTAGGGCGCCAAAAGGCCATGATCCGGGCCTGGCTGGCACCCTATCTATCCAGGAGCAACCTAACTACGGTGATCCAGACGACGGTCATCTCGAGATTAGACTACTGTAACGCCCTCTACATCGGCCTTCCTTTGTCCGGGATCTGGAAACTCAAGCTAGTGCAGAATGCTGCAGCTCGCCTGCTTGTTGGTGCGCCGGCCAGGTGTCATATCACCCCCATCCTGCAGTGACTGCATTGGCTTCCAGTGGAGTACCGGATTACGTTGAAAGTGTTGATGTTGACCTTTAAGGCCTTATATGGTTTAGGGCCGGTTTACTTGAGGAACCGCCTCACCCCATATGTCCCCCAGAGATCCCTACAGTCTAAAGAATAAAATCCTCTTGTAGTTCCCTCTGTCCGGACCTTCCACCTGTCCACCACCAGGCAGAGAGCATTTTCGGTGGTGGCTCCGACCCTCTGGAACGCCTTACCGGAGGATGTTCGGGCTCTCAGAGAGCTATCCTCTTTTCGGAGGGCCTGCAAAACAACGCTTTTAACCTGGTGGCCTCTGATAACTCAAGCTGGCTTTCTTGTGCTGGTCGGAAATCTGTTTTAAACTAATTTTATTGTTGCATATTATTATTGTGCTCTTTTTAGGCTATGTAAACCACTCCGAGCCAACAGGGAAGGGCGGTATAGAAATGGAAATAATAAATAAATAAATAAGTAAGTAAAAGCACCCACAATATCTAATTTTGTCCTAAGCGCCTGAATGGAGAGGCCCCTTCGTCACCTCGTTGTACTTTCCAGACAATGGCCTTGTTTTTAATCATGTTGGCAGGGATTCTTTCGCGCCCGAAAATGGACTTTTAAGAGCTTTTATGCCGGTTCGTATTTCGGCGTCCCGACAGGAGAATTGCACTCGGAGGATGCGCCGGTGCGGCAAAGCCATACATTTCCCTGAGCCATTACAGCCGGGGGAAGCGGCCATTAGGCAGGCCTGCAAAACCCTTAAATACAGTTTATGTTTATCTCGTGCATCCAAAGGGTATCCTGGTCACACCATTTGTTTATTGCTCAGCCGTGCTTTCAGGGCTGACGCTCCGGAAGATGCATTTCCCATTCCGGCGCCTGCGGTGTTTTGCATCAGTTAGAGTTTCGTTTGCAAAGACCCGGCGTCATATCAGCATCAAATCAGGCCAAGTGCAACATGCGCCGGGTCTTCAATCCATTAACATTTGTGTTAACCTCCCAAACATGCATTCGGTGGAGTGTTAAAACTGGTAAAGAGGGAGTTTAGCCAAAGGAGAAGGAAACCAGCACTGCTTTATTGCACAGAGGGCACAAATATGAAGGTTGTTCATTCCTTATCTCGAGGAATTCCTAGCAGAGGGAAAAGAGTATTTCTTGTCTTTCGGTCTTGGTTCTGCGTTGCTATTGCAATGGTGTTCTTACTAGGATGTCATACTGTGAAAATTAATGGCTTGAACTCCCAGGATTCCGTTGCAATTAAAGTGGTGTCAAACTACATTGCGTCTACACTGCCGATCAGGCCTACAGGCCCAGATTAACACCTTTTTGCGCCCTATGCCACGCTTTGGAATTACGCCCCCTCTACTACCGGCACTGAAAGTTGTTGTTTGGGATCCGGGAAGGAAAGGCCGCGCCTGCCTTTCCTTCCTTCCTCACTCGGGGGCTTGGGGGGGCCGTGGCGGGGTGGCCATCTGCCGGGGCTGATTAGGATCTCGCACCCCAGGGAGGGAGAGTAGTGGGGAGAGACCAGGGGGGGCTTCCTTCCTTCCTTCAGGGGGGGGGCTCCCTGGAGATAGAGGGATAGAAAGATAGAGAGAGAGACATCCACCCGTCTTCGTCTCCTTCAGGGCCGCTGCTCCTCCTCCTCGGTTGCAATCCGTGGCTCAGGGAGAACCCCCCTCCGTGGACTTCCGCCTCCAAGCAGGCCCTCGCCTTCCTATTGGCCGAGTCCACGGAGCCACACCCGCCTGGGAGGGAGGCTCCCCGATTGGCCGGCTGCCGCTCTTCAGCTTTGATCGATGGGTGTCACAAGGCAGGAGGCGGGGCCAGGAGGCGAGCTCAGAGGACTTACTCCTGGCCCCGCCCACTCCCCGCCTCCCAGGGAGGGAGGGAGGGAGGGAGGAAGTGACCTCACCCTGGGAGGTGACAGAGCAAACAAGGAAGGTGGGCCTGGCGGAGGAGGAGGGAGTGATGTCACCCTGGGAGGCCCCGCCCCCGGCTGAGTAGCGGGGAGGAGGGAGGAAGGGAGAGAAGCCGCTGCTGCTCCTCGCCCTGCGTGTCCGGCCTTGAGACCAGGCTCAGCCCTCCCTTCCTCCCTCCGGGGCCTTTGTGCTTCAACTCCCGCCATTCCCAAGGGCTGGACACAGAGGATTAAAAAAAAATTAACATTTTTTTGGTCCGTGATATGCGCCCCCCTCGGCTTGCGCCCCTAGGCCATGGCCTAGGTTGGCCCTATGGGTAATCCGGGCCTGCAGGCCTGCACAACTTGTCAGAAGTAAGGGGCCAAACTGAGATAGGCTCCGCCTCTTGACCCCACAAATGGGGGTTTTTCCCCTCACTAAGTGAGTGATAATTCATGATGAATTGGGATTGCGGCTGTTGTGCGCCTTCAAGTCATTTCAGCCTCCGCGTGACCCTTTCACAGAGTTTTGGTGTCTTTTTTGGTCACCATTTCTTTAAAGGGCATTTTGGCTTTGTCACCCTCTGAGGCTGAGAGAGTGGGGCATCTCTAAAGTCATCCATGGGTTCAGAGCCACCACCTCAGGTTCAAACCACTAAATCAGGTTTTCTGAATTCTAAATTCCTTCCTTCTCCATTTCTTACCTACCTTCTTTTGTTCCTTCCCTCTCCGTTTCCTACCTACCTACCTTCCTTATTTTTCTCCCTTCCTCCTCCGTTCCCTCTTTTTCCTATACCTCCTTCCTTCCTTTTTTCCTTCCCATTTCTCTTTTCTTCCTTCCTCCCCCCTTTTCTTTTCTTTCTCCCCTTTCTTTCTCTCCCCTTTCCACCCATTGGACTAACTGAAGTTTCCGAACCATTTTTTAAGGGCAGCCCCACCAGGCCCAGATCAGGCCCTTTTGGCACCCTAGGCCAAAGGCTCTGCCCCCGCCTCTGGCTCTGCCCCTCCCCCGGCTCCTCCCCCCCTGGCTCCTCCCCCCCTGGCTCTGCCCTACCTGGCTCCCCCCCAGCCCCGGCTCTGGCTCTGCTCCACCCCTAGCTCCTCCCCGCCCCCACCCCACCCCCGCCTGCTCCTCCCTCCCTCCTAAAGCCACTATGCCGGCCTGAGAAGCAGCCGAAATCGTGGCTTTAGGAGGGAGGGAGGAGCCGTGGGGAGGCCCCGTTTCGGCTCCGGGGGTGGGGCTTTCCTTCCTCCTCCTCACACTGGGGGCGGTGCAGAGCTGAGGGTGGGGGTAGAGCTGAGGGGAGCAGAGCAAAGGAGGGGGTGGCTGTGGATGGTGCTTACCGCCACTGCACGCATGTGACCTTTTAAAAATTTTTTTAAAAATTTTGAAAATTTTTTGACATTTTTTTTTAATTTTTTTGAATTTTTTTTGAATTTTTTTGAAATTTTAAAAACTTTTTTTGGGGGGGGCGGATCTGCTGCCCCCCCAAAGGTGCTGTCCAAGCCCATGGCCTAGGGTGGCCTTATGGGTAATCCAGGCCTGAGCCCCACATTGAGTGCGTTGCAGTAGTCTATTTGGGATGTAACCAGAGCGTGAACCACCGTGGCCAAGTCAGATTTCCCAAGGTACGGGCGCAGCTGGCGCACAAGTATGCAAACTTAATGGAAGATCTCAGCCTAGAAATAATGCAACTTAGCAAAAACCAGACTAATCCATATAACACAGGCACGGGGTAAACTTGAGCCCCTCAGGTGCTTTGGACTTCAGACGTCCCCGTGGCCACAATTCCTAACAGCCGATAGGCTGTTAGGAAATGTGGGGCAAAAAGTCCAAAGCACCTGGAGGGCCCAAGTTTGCCCGTGCCTGAGTTAACAAGCAAAAGCAACCTTCCAAATTAAAAAGGAAAGTGTAAAGCCCCTTCTTGCAGGTTTAGATTTGGGGCGTTGCCAGGGATGCCCACCAAAAGCCCTTCTCGGCAAGGCGGAAAGTGACACCCGCTTGTCAGTGTGTGATGAGAAGGATTTATTTCCAGGCTATCTCATTTACTGCAAGAGGAGGGACCCAGCCAGGATTCACCCCCCTGAGTCGGGCCTTTCTTTGACACCTCGATTCATCATGCAGAAAGCAAACATTTTCCCCACCGAAAGCCAGGCAGGTCGGAGGAAGAAGTGACACCAAAGAAAAGCACCCAACGCGGGCAGGTAACGCAGAGCCCGGGCACCTGGTGGTTAATGCCGAAAAGGGAGCCGGTGGAGAACGGTGCTCTGCTTATAGTGAGTGTCTCAGCAGGGCCCATTTTTCTCCATCAGCCAGGCATCTTCTCCCATTTTCAATACAATTTGTTTTATTTTCCATGGTTGTCTTGGCGCTTAACTGGGACGCCCGCTCCGAAAGGAAAGCAACGCTGGAGAAGAAAGGCTTTTAATGTGTCACATTTGTGCCGGGCGCTTCGATTGTGCCGAGGTATAGAAAGATGGACTGCTGGGTCCACTTGCAAAACTTCAGGTCTCCATAAAGATTGGCACCCATTGTATTCATATGTTTGTGTGTGCAAAGGTGACGCACCTCGCGCCCAGAACAATGACACAGACACATGTGGTTGGATGAAAATGGCCACAACTCATTTATTGAAAACAGGAACCAAGGGTTGGCGGCCACGCTTGGGTCCTGGATCAGGGTCGGACAGCCCCCACGAATGTCCAAAGGCGTTTGCAAGCCTGGGGTGCGAGAGGCCCAATGCCTGTCCATGGAAACTCAGCACCCCAGGGGGCCAGGGCGTTATCCCCCTTACAACCAAGGGGCGATAAGCTAGCCTGATCCAGGGGCCATGCCACACGGCAAACACGGAGTTGTGACAAAGAACATAATAACCATGCACAATGCAACAATGAAGTTAAGTAAGACCAAAATGGACACCAACAAGCAGGGCCGTAGCCAGGATTTTGTTTCGGAGGGGGCTGAGTTTGGTTCGGGGGGGCTGAGACTGGGTGGAAGAGGGTCTACCCTAGCAAATCTTTTGTATTGTTATCCCAATAACCCCATTAATGTGGGATATAATGAGCATGGTGATCAGATCATGATATGAATAAACATAACAGTTTAAATAATGTACCAGTAAGGCCTTTTCGCGGACCACCCTGAGAATTTTTGGGGGGGGGCTGAAGCCCCCTTAGCCCCCCCCCCTGGCTACATGCCTGCACAAGCAATGCAAAAAGTAGGGAGGGTGGGAGGAAAAACAAGACTGGCCCCACATGCAGCCTGGCGGTCCCGGGCAGCTTTAAAGGTTTGGTGGGGACGAAGGACAGGGCCTTCTCTGTGGTGGCCCCTTGCCTGTGGAACTCGCTCCCCAGTGAAATTAGGTCAACTTCTTCCCTGCTTTCCTTTAGGAAAATGTTAAAGACGTGGCTATGGGACCAGGCATTTGATTAGATAATCGGGTAGCAGGCAGACAATAGAATGATGACAGTGTTATGAAAACGGACTGTGGACTGGCTTCGGATTGCAGAACTCGGACTATTGTATAGTTGTATTTTTAATTGTATTTTTAACTGGTTTTAATCTGATCAATGTGTTATTTATTGTGTAATGGTTGTTTTTTTGATTGTATATGTGGGCATTGAATCGCTGCGAGTTGTGAGCCATCTAGAGTCCCCCTCCGGGGGTAGAGAAGGGTGGGGTATAAATATTTGAAATAATAAATCTGTATACCTTTATAAAACGGAATGTTTGTATGTGTGTATGCGGAGGGCGGGAGGGCAGAAGGGCGGAAGCAGCCACTTTCACAGGCCAGGGCGGATATGTGGCAGCCACTTTCACAGGCCACAGCGACCAGCGCGGGTGATGGACCTGCACCAAACTTGGTACACATAACCTCCCTAACCCCCTTTACGTCCTGGCGCGGGTCGGGGGACATGACCCACGGATTATGGGATTTGTAGTACTTTCCAACACTTTGGTTCCCACAGACCACTGAGGCCACCAAAAAGGACCAATAGAGACCACACTCAGCACACACAGCCCCCATGACCCACTCTACGTCCTGGTGCAGTTCGCAGGAGGGTGGACCATGGATGATGGGACTTGAAGTGCCTCTACTCACATCCCAAGTCCGCTGCAACCCTCATCCAATCACTGATTGAGACCAAACTTGGCACACATAACCCCCATGACTGCCTTCACGTCCTGGTTAGGTTTGGGGGAGGACTGACAATGGATGATGGAATTTGTAGTACTTTCACACCCCTCTGTTCCCACAGACCACTGTGGCCCCCAACAAACACTGATAAAGACCACACTTGGCACACAGAGCCCCAGTGACCCAGTCCACATCCTACTGAAGTTTGGAGGGGGACAGAACATGGATGATGGGACTTGCAGTACCTTCCCTCACTTCCCAATCCTGCTACAAACCTAATCCAATGACTGATCAACACCAAATCTGGCACACAGAGCCCTCATGACCCACTCTACAGCCTGGTGCAGTTTACTGTGAGACGGACCACGGATGATGGGACTTGAAGTACCTTCACTCACTTCCAAAAAACAATGCATCCCTCATCCATTCACCAATACAGACCAAACTTAGCACACAGAGCCCCCATGACCCAATCTACATCCTACTACACTTTGGGGGGGGGGGACACAGAGATGATGGGACTTGCACTACCTTCAGTAATTTCATGATACCACTGCAACTCCCAATAATGATGGATCAAGACCAAACTTGGCACACAGAGCCCCCATGACCCACTCTACATCCTGCTGCGCTTCACAAATAACCTGGGCAGGGCCGGGTCCCCAAGCTAGTAATAAATAAATAGAGTGTTTGAGGACCGGGACATCCGTAGGGAGACCAAGGGGCTATTTTATAAAGCCATTGTCTTCCCAACCCTGCTGTACGCCTGTGAAACGTGGACTGTCTACAGACGTCATACACAACTGCTGGAACGATTCCAGCAGCGCTACCTCCGAAAAATCCTGCAAATCTCTTAGGACAACAGGCGGACAAAGGTCAGTGTGCTGGAAGAAGCAAAGACCAACAGCATTGAAGCAATGCTCCTCCGCCATCAACTCCGCTGGACTGGCCACGTTGTCCGGATGCCCAATCACCATCTCCCAAAAAGGTTACTCTACTCTGAACTCAAGAACGGGAAATGTAATGTTGGTGGACAGGAAAAGAGATTGAAAGATGGTCTTAAAGCCAACCTTAAAAGCTGTGACATAGACTCCGAGAATTGGGAAGCCCTGGCCCTTGAGCGTGCTAACTGGGGGTCAGCTGTGACCAGCAGTGCTGCACGAATTGAAGGCAAAAGGGAGAAACGTGCCAAGAGGAAGGTGCATCAAGCCAACCCTGACCGGGACCACCTTCCATCTGGAAACCAATGTCCTCACTGCGGGAGAACATGCAGATCAAGAATAGAGCTCCACAGCCACCTACGGACCCACCGCCAAGACACCACATCTGGAAGGCAATCATCCTCAAGCTATGTAAGTAATTCACAAAGCAATGAAGTAGTAAACTTGTTTCGAAATTTTAATCTGGATTATAATGGAGCTATCCAGAGTATCTAATCTAAGTGGAAGGCAGAGTTCAGCACCTTGGAGAGCTCCATTGCTTTATCACTAACCACCAGCTATTGCTGCTACGCACGCGAGTCCTTTTTTACAGCAGCATTTTATTGTTTTATAGTTTTCGCTTGTATAGTCCTATAGCTTGCAGTATTATTGTTTTATTGTCGTATGTCTTACAACCAGTGATCCATAACTTAGCTGATACGAGTGCCTGGAACAACTTCACAACTATGTTTTAGGCCGAAAAGACCCATTTCCCTCCAAATGAGGAGCCTACCTTGCACAGTGTAATTACACCCAAATGAGGCTATAGGCTTTGGAAAACTGCAACTCCATGGATTGCAAAGCACTGTCAGGTGTCAAACTGCAGGCTACAAGTCTTAGAAAACTACAACTCCCAGGATTCCAGAGCATTGCAGCGTGTCATGCTGCATTCATTCTAAGGTGTAATTGCACACAGAAAAGGCTACAGCCCTTGGAAAACTACAACTCCCAGGATTCCAGAGCAATGCAGTGTGTCGTGCTGCATTCATTCTACAGTGTACATGTACACCCCAGGATTCCAATGTATCACTTCTAAGTGTATTCAGAAAAGATTGGACCAGAGCAATGCAGTGTGTCGTGCTGCATTCATTCTAACCCTGATTGACTCTAAGCAACCCTGGTGTGGACTCCAATAAATATCACCTTATGGAAAAGGCAAAATGAAACATTTACGAAATGTCTCTCAATGATAAGGGGCTTGGCCAACTTACCGGCCAAGCTGGTTGCGGGGCAGGGTTGCCCTTGCGCCATCTTGGTGATGGAGAAGGGGCCCCTGGGGTGGGGGAAGGTTTCCCGCCATCAAAGCCGGCCAGCCAATGAAGGGGCTGGCCCCGCCCCGCCCCCTCCTTGCAGCCAACCGGCTTGCACTTCCGCCCAGGCAGCTTACTTAAGGCTGCCTGGGACTGCTCAGGCCACACGCTGGGGCCAGTCCGGTTTTTCCTCCCGCCTTCCCTACTTTTGCATTGCTTGTGGTTTCCTTTTTGTCTTTTACTTACTTCTTTGTTGCATTGTTCATGGTTATGCGTTATTATGTTCGTCGTCACAACTCCGTGTTTGGCGTGTGGCCTGTGGCATGGCCCCTGCATCAGGCTGGCTTATTGCCCCCTTAGTTGTAAGGGGGGATAACGCCCAGGCCCCCTGGGGTGCCGAGTTTCCTTGGACAGGCATTGGGCCACTTGCACCCCAGGCTTGCAAACGCCTTTGGACATTCGTGGGGGCTGTCCGACCCTGATCCAGGACACATGCGTGGCCACCAACCCTTTGTTCCTGTTTTCAATAAATTGAGTTGTGGCCATTTTCATCCAAACACTTGTGTCTGTGTTATTTCTTGTCGCGAGGTGTGTCACCCTTGCACACACAAGAATGGGCTTGGCCAACTTACCGGCTGGGCTGGTTGCGGGGTGGGGCTGCCCTCGCGCCATCTTGGCCGGGGGGAAGGGGCTTCTTCTCCCTAGAAGCCCCTGGGGTGGCGGGAAGGATTCCCGCCACCAACGCCAGCTGGCCAATGATGGGGCTGGCCCAGGTCTGGTTTGGATGGACAAAAGTTTGAATGTACGGCTCTGGAGAATCCGTGTTCTCCCATGGAAACCTATGGAGTGACTGTGACCAAGTCACACTCTCGCCGTCCAAGACAAGCCTGCAATAGAGTCACCTTTCCTTTGTGAGGGCACGTTTCTCTGTTTTACAAAACCCATGACTGATTAAGAACAGGATGTGCTGGAAGGGACAATCGGCTGTGAAAAAAGGCCTCTGGTTCCACAAAAAAGGGAAAGAGATCGCGAAGCCTTATCTATATTCCTTTTCAGGTTCATATTCTATCATTCTGACAGCGGTAGGGGTTTGGGGCGTGCTTCAAAGGAAGCAGGATAAATGTTCAGGATGCGCCGGATTGCAGAACCGGCCACACTTTGCAAATGGTAATCAGTCTCGCCGAGCAGTGTAGTCAAGATGGCCAAAGCTATGAAGCAGGCCTGGGAAAATTTTCACCCTCCAGGTGTTTTGGACTTCAACTCCTACAATTCCTAATAGCCTGGAGGTTCACTGATGGATTTTGCAGCTGCAAGGCTACTCAATTCTATCCAATTTTGGAGATACCCTCACTGATTGACTTTACAGTTTTGTGGCTACTCAATGCTATTCAAGCTTGCTAATTGTAGCATTCACACTTGCTTCAAACAGACACTGGTCCTTTCTCCCACTCTGGACATGATTCCAGAGAGGGTGCCTCCAGGCAATAGTTGCTAATTGCCAGGCTACCTCTATGCAGATACCCCTCACTGATTGACTTTGCAAGTCCGTCTAATTGGCATTCACACTTGCAATGCTATCTCCCACTCTGGACATGATACCAGAGAGGGTGCCTCCAGGCAATAAAGGCCAGGCTACCTCTAGCATTCACTGATTGACTTTGCAAACTTCATGGCAACTCAGTCCTAGACATTCACACTTGCTTCAAGCAGACACTGGTCCTTTCTCCCACTCTGGGCATGATTCCAGAGAGGGTGCATCCAGGCAATAGTGGCCAGGCTACCTCTATGCAGATACCCTCACTGATTGACTTTGCAAACTTCATGGCAACTCAGTCCTATTCAAGCTTGCTAATTGTAACATTCACACTTGCTTCAAGCAGACACTGGTCCTTTCTCCCACTCTGGGCATGATTCCAGAGAGGGTGCCTCCAGGCAATAGTGGCCAGGCTACCTCTATGCAGATACCCTCACTGATTGACTTTGCAAACTTCATGGCAACTCAATGCTATTCAAGCTTGCTAATTGTAGCATTCACACTTGCTTCAAGCAGACACTGGTCCTTTCTCCCACTCTGGGCATGATTCCATAGAGAGAGCCTCCAGGCAATAGTCGCCAGGCTACCTCTATGCAGATACCCTCACTGATTGACTTTGCAAACTTCATGGCAACTGAGTGCTATTCAAGCTTGCTAATTGCAACATTCACACTTGCTTCAAGCAGACACAGGTCCTTTCTCCCACTCTGGACATGATTCCAGAGATGGTGCCTCCAGGCAATAGAGGCCAGGCTACCTCTATGCAGATACCCTCACGGATTGACTTTGCAAACTTCATGGCAACTCAGTGCTATTCAAGCTTGCTAATTGTAACATTCACACTTGCTTCAAGTAGACACGGGTCCTTTCTTCCACTCTGGACATGATTCCAGAAAGGGTGCCTCCAGGCAATAGTGGCCAGGCTACGTCTATGCAGATACCCTTACGGATTGACTTTGCAAACGTCATGGCAACTCAGTGCTATTCAAGCTTGCTAATTGTGACATTCACACTTGCTTCAAGCAGACACGGGTCCTTTCTCCCACTCTGGACATGATTCCAGAGAGGGTGCCTCCAGGCAATTGAGACCAGGCTATGTCTATGCAGATACCCTCACTGATTGACTTTGCAAACTTCATGGCTACTCAATGCTATTCGAGCTTGCTAATTGCAACATTCACACTTGCTTCCAACAGACAAAGGTTCTTCCTTCCACCTTGGACATCATTCCACACACACGCACACACACACACACACACACTTGCCTCACTTCCAACAGACTTCTGAAGATGCCATTCGGCACAAATGCAGGGAAAATGTCAGGAGAGAATGATACTGAAACATGGCCATACAGCCCCGGAAAACTCACAGCAACCCCATGATTCCGGCCATGAAAGCCTTCGACGACAGACGTGAGCAACTTGTTCGACAAATCTGTGAGAACTTGGGGAGGTTAATTTGTAGTATTTACTCCAGATCTCAATTCCCCCGGCTGCAGTTTTAATAGGCATATTTACAAAGCCGCGAATAATAATGAAGTTATCGTTAATGATGTTTGGAAGAGGCGGCTTTGGTGTGCAGAGAGTTCCCCATTATATCTCTGCCAGCAGATTACAACCGCGATCCTAGAAAGATGCCGCACAGTGTCAACAAACGAAAGCAGAGTTCCGTTTTGCTCCCATGATGCACTCCAGTACAACACAATGTGCGTGCCTCACTGCGAACGTTGCATGCGATTATTATGCAGTTGCACCGTGATACGCAACACTGCATGTTTTGCATGCGACAGACTATTATGCCTTGGTTGAAATAACTATATTTTGATATAGGAAAGTTAGGGCCTAGCTGTCTATCTCAGTGTTTCCCAACCGCTGTGACGCGGCACAGTAGTGTGCCATGACGGACATCCTGCTGTGCCGCGAGAAAAGCTCTCTGCCCCCCCCTCGTCCCCCCTCCTCCTGCCGAACTCCTGCTGCTTGGGAGGGGGGGGAGGAGGAAGGGCTGGGCACCGGCAAAGAAAAAGAAGAAGGGTCTGAGGCGCCGCCTCCTTCGGCCATGTCCCCAGCCAGCCTCCAATCCACCATGACTCCCGCCAGACTCTCGCCCCTCGCGCACTGAAGCCGCATGGAGGAGCCCCGCCCACTGAAACCCGTCCACCGCTCATACTTTTCCTCCTCCGCGCAGCTTCAGCATCAGCTGTGGGAGATATTATATTGTAATACAATATACTACTACTAATAATAATATGAAATTATAATTATATATTTTATATTACATGTAATATTACTAATAATATTACAGTATAATGTTATAGTACAATATAATATTAATATTGTGCTATGGCAATCTATTATATAAAGGAGGTCCCGTCATCGAACGACTTACAGAGACAGAGAAACCTTCCAAGGCAGAGACACCAAACTTGCCAACACAAATAGGCCTCAGGCAAGGAAGGTTTTTAGCAAAGAAACTTTCCCCCCCAAAACCTAGAAGGCCCCCAAAACAACGATACAAAAACCCTACATTTCCCAGCATCCTCTGCGGCAGCCAGCGAAACCCATTGGCCAACATCGGCCCACACAAAATGCAGGGAGGCTGAGTAACCATAGTAACGCTGGGCACAGCCAGCCAAGGCCAGGATAGAATGCGTAGTGATTTGAGTTCAGTCAGTTGGTGTTTGAGGGTTAAACTGACAAAACCAAACTCTATGAGGGAGCAATTTTCCAGCAATTCCTACCCACACAACACAACACAACTTCCTATCACAACCCATCCCCCAACCTTACGGGACCCTGCACACACAACACCTACCACCACCACAAACAAAAACCAACTCCACCTATACTCCAACCACAACACAACACAACACTGCACTGATACTCTACAAACACACACAAACACCCAAAACACCCCACCCACACAAGCATTCCACAACATACTACCACCCACAATGCCACCACACACCCACTAACTCACCAAAAAAGTAATACCTACACACAACACGATACGCACATAACAGAACCTTGCGCCTCCTAAATAGGGCACAGCAACGCGTGCCGGGTACAGCTAGTAATATAATATATTGTATTTACATTTTACTTGTAAGCCACTCTGTGTCCCCTATAAATAAATAAATAAGTAAATAAATAAGATTGGCAGTTCAAGCCCAGGTCGGGGTGAGCTCCCACCGTCAGCCCAGCTTCTGCCCACCTAGCAGTTCAATAACAGCAATGTGAGTAGATAAATAGGAGAGAAAGTAATAAAAGGTGCCCATGTGGACATGCCGGTGATTTGATCAGGAGAGCATCTAAAGCAGGGGTGGGCAATAATTTTTTCCCAAGGGGCCACACGAGAGCCAAAAAATATGATGGAGGGCCGCACCTAAAGGCTGAACTACATTCTACATAATATCAATTGAATTTCTTTAATAATAATAATAATAATAATAATAAAGGCACTAAATTGCGTTTTTGATATATTAATAAGACTGATAAGAGTATATGTTATGAGCCATGAAAAAGAGAGGTGGTCAGAGGAAAAATGACATTTATTCACCCAAATTTTACAAAACAAAGGTTAACAAAATGTGCACATTTGTATCATTTGCGATTCATTGTATCAGGGGTCAGGAACCTTTTTGACTCAGAGAGCCACAAAAGCAAAATATTTGGAAATTTATTTCAGTGGGAGCATTATAATAATAATGATGATAATATTCATTCAGCCTCTGCTAATAATAATAACAACAGGTTCCTAGAGTAGGAAGAGACCTCCAAGGGCCATCCAGTCCAACCTCCTTCTGCCATAAGGGAAAAACACAAAGCATTCCTCACAGATGGCAATTCAGCCATCTTGAACCAAACTTGGCACACTGAACTCTCATGAGACCAAGAAAGTACTAAAAGGGTTTGCTGGGCATTTAGCAAAGAGGGGGAGTTGCTACTAGGCAACACAACGCAAGAGTGTAAACAGTATATAGTATATAACCAATATTTAGTAATCAAAAGTGACAATACACATTTATCATAATAATAATTTCATACGAAATATCACGCCCGCCAGCAACAGGCTCCTACCCTTCAGCGATAGTCGCGTCAGTCATTATGTAAGGTAGTTCAAGTCCATAAGCTGAATCAAAAACGCAAACGGCCCACCAATATACGAGGGAAGTCCAGCACTGATTTATATTGCTACAAGGAATTGAGACCGCGACTGGACTTCGCCGCAAACAACTCTCTGGTTTAAAGTTACCACCGTTGAAATTCTAGTATGGCTTTTCGATTCCTGCACGCTAGACCCCTCTAAGGAGGAGAGTCTACCCGCCTTGAGATTACTTCGGCTTGCGCACGACCTCTGCTTCGTGCCCCCCCTTCTTTGCCCAAGGAGAACACCTACTCACATTGGGTGAACTTTTGTGTTACCTCTTGCATTTGCATTTTTGATTCAGCTTATGGACTTGAACTATCTTACATAATGACCGACGCGACTATCACTGAAGGGTAGGAGCCCGTTGCGGGTGTGATATTTCGTATGAAATTATTATTATGATAAATGTGTATTGTCACTTTTGATTACTAAATATTGGTTATATACTATATACTGTTTACACTCTTGCGTTGTGTTTGCTGGGCATTTACCTTGAGTTTGGGAGTTGTAGTTCTCCTACATCCAGAGAGCATTGTGGACTCAAATAATGATGGATCAGGACCACACTTGGCATGAATCCTCAATTTGCCCAAAGAGGCCCCTTTCCCGCTCTGGCCCCACCCCCTCTCCATCGCTGCACTCACGCTCCTTCCCTCTTCCATTCAGGTGGTGGGAGAGGGAAGGAATGAAAGGGGGAAAGAGGGAGGGAGGGAGGAAACAGGAAGACAGGAAACAGAAGAAGGGAGAGAGCGCCGAGGCAAGAGGGAGTGCGCGAGGAGGAAGTAAAGGGAGGAGGAGGGCGAAGGCATGCTCTTGCTCCTGGCCGCCTCCCCTTCTTCCCCCTCCCTTCCCTTCCCCTCCATTTGCCTGCCTGCCTGCTTCTTCACGTTTGTAGCCGCCCCAATGGGAGTTTGCCTCCCTCTCTTCAGGACAAAGCCTTGAGGGAGCCAAGGGCCGGACAGCATCGGCTGCCGGGCCGGATCTGGCCCGTGGGCCGTGGGTCACCCACCCCTGATCTAAACACAACAAAGCCCCTCAGCATGGGAGATGGAGCGACAGCACCTCCCTGTGGCCAGAGTTGAGCACAGCCTCCAGATGCCGGAGATGGAAAAAAGATGGGAAAGCTTATACCTCTGTTTATGTATTGTCTGTCCTTGTTAATTGTATGGTCTCCAGGAGGCTCCCATTAAGTTGTGGGGTCCCCCAGGGGGCCATCCTCTCACCCCTATTATTCAACATTTATATGCGCCCCTTGGCCCAGCTGGCCCGCAACTTTGGTCTGGAGTGTTATCAGTACGCTGATGACACCCAGCTTCTGCTGAGAATGGACGGCAGGCCGGATACCGTACCCGATTGTTTCCATCATTGCCTTGAAGCCGTGACTGGATGGCTGCGTGCCAGCCGGCTGAAGGTGAACCCGTCGAAGACGGAGATCTTGTGGCCCAGTTGACCTGGGCTGGATGCGTGCCGGTTGCCTACCCTGGATGGCGAGCAACTTAACCCGTCATCTCTTGTAAAGAGCTTGGGTGTCCAATTGGACCCTTTGCTATCCATTGAGACCCAGGTCTCCATGGTTAGCAAAACGTTGTTTTTCCATCTACGACAGGCTAGGCGACTGGCACCCTACCTGTCCAGGGATGACCTGGCCACGGTGATCCAAGCGACGGTCATCTCAAGGCTGGACTACTGTAACGCCCTCTACGTTGGCCTTCCCTTGTTGACAATCCGGAAACTCAAGCTAGTGCAGAACGCCGCCACTCGCTTGCTGGTGGGAGCACCAGTGAGGGAGCATATCACCCCCATCTTGCAGCAACTGCACTGGCTCCCCATTGAGTACCGGATTGCCTTCAAGGTGCTGGTTCTAACCTTTAAGGCCATACACGGTCTAGGGCCTGTGTACCTGAGGGACCGCCTTACCCCGTATGTTCCCCCGAGATCGCTACGCTCGGAAGAGCAGAACCTATTGGTCATTCCATCGATCTGCTCCTGCCATCTGTCCACTACGAGACAGCGAACCTTCTCTGCCGCTGCTCCTGTGCTCTGGTATTCGCTTCCAGACCACACTCGGGCGATCTCAGAGCTCGCCCCCTTTCGTAGGGTGTGTAAGACCGCTCTCTTTAGGTTGGCGTTTAGCTAAATTTGAATGTAAATGGCATGCTTACGCCTGAGTTTAAGAATTGTAATCTTCGTTGTTTTACTACTGTTATGCCCTGTGTTTTTATTGTATGTTTTTATTGTACACTGTGATCCGCCCCGAGCCTGCAGGGAGGAGCGGAATATAAAATTGAATAAATAAATAAATAAATGACGGCACTGAATGTTTGCTGTATATGTTTTCTGTAATCTGCCCTGAGTCGCCTTGGGGGGATACAGAGGAATATAAATATCCTGCTTCCCTTGAAGCCTCACCTGAAAGTGAGTTTAGTTCACTCCAACGGCCTCCAAGAAAGGGACGACTTGACCCAGCGTGGCACTTCAAAGGACAGCTTCAACAGGTTGATGGCAAAAGACTTCAAAGCTTAGCACAGGGTGATGTCGTAGGGAGGATAAACCGGTTGACACAGCAAGGCCATAAATCTTCTTAAATGTGATGGGATTAAACAAGGAGCCTAATTAGCCAGCACTGACATAATGGGTCTAAACATGCATGGTCACAGCCATAAAAGATGACACAATGGATAACACATGGCTTTATGGCGCATGCACACAGAAAGGGAAAAGTTTCTTGGGAAATGAAAGTTAAATTGTCTATTTAACACAGTGTTTTTCAACCTTTTTTGAGCCGCGGCACATTTTTTACATTGACAAAATCCTGGGGCACACCACCAACCAAAATGGCACTCTAACACAGTCATACATATAGTTAATATGTTTTTAAATGTATGTATACACTCAGTGTGAAACCTGGGCCTGTTTCGATGAACACAACATAGATATCCTGGCAGGAATGGCAGAAAGACACAAACTTCCCACACAGAACTCCCATAACCAAGAGAAAATGCTATAAGAGTTTGGTGGGCATTGACCTTGAGTTTTGGAGTTGTAGTTCACCTATATCCAGAGAGCACTGTGGACTGAAATAATGTTGCATCAGGATCAAACTTGGCATGAATACTCAATATGCCCAAATGTGAACACAGATGGAGTTTGGAGAAAATAGACCTTGACATTTGGGAGTTACAGTTTCTGGGATTTATAGTTAACACACAATCAAAGAGCATCCTGAACTCTTGCAACAATGGAATGGAACCAAACTTGGCATATTGAACTCTCATTACCAACAGAAAGTACTGAAAGGGTTTGCTTGGGAATTGACCTTGAGTTTGGAAGTTGTAGTTCACCTACACCCAGAGAGCACTGTGGACTCAAACAATGTTATGTTATGTTGCTGTTTGTTTTCTATCCAGAATCCCACTTTAAGGTCCCTAAAACAGGCATGGGAAAACTTCGGCCCTCTGGGTGCTTTGGAATTCAACTCCCACCATTCCTAACAGCCTGAGGCCCTTTCCTGCTTAAATGGCTGGGGGGGGGAAAGGGCCTCAGGCTGTTGGGAATGGTGGGAGTTGGAGTCCAAAACACCTGGAAGGTCCAAGTGTGCCCATGCCAGCTTTCGACAGAGACCTCTTCCTCCCCTTCCCCCTTCACGCCCTTTCTTCCCCCTCCTGCCGAACACTTACTTTTTCTTCTCCACTCGGGCTCCTTTCTTCAGGAGGGGAGGGGGGAGGGAGGAAGACGTGACCCGTGTGGGCACTACTGCGCAGACTTGCCCCATGTCTTCATCCCTCCCCCCTCCTTTCCTGAACACGCTCACTCTGCCCCCTTGGATCAAAATGGCGGCAGCATGAGCAAGGCGAGGCAAAGCGAGCAGAGCGAGGCTGGGAAGAAGGGAGCCCGAATGGAGAAGAAAAAGTAAGTGTTTGGCAGGAGGGGAAAGAAAGGGTATTGGAGGTTCCCATTTCCCACGGCACACCTGATGATCGCTCAAGGCACACTAGTGTGCCATGGCACACCAGTTGGGAAACACTGATTTACTAGGAGCTGGATTGGGGTGTGGGGTGGCGCTCCCATTTTGTAAAGCTCACTGTGCATGTACAGGTCCTTCTCAAAAAATTAGCATATTCCATCCGACAAAATATGCTAATTTTTGAGACAGTATTTTTGGCTTTTTAGGAGCTGTATGTCAAAATCATCAGTACAAAACAAAATAAGACATGAAATATTTCAGTTGGTGTGCAATATATGAAAGTTTAATTTGTATCATTACATTATGGAAAACAATGAACTTTAGCACTATATGCTAATTTTTTGAGAAGCACCTGTATTAGATCGGTAAACTCACTATAATGGAGATCTTCTATATGTAAATCCAAGTGATTTAATGGGTCTAAACCAGTGTTTCTCAAGCTTCCTAATGCCGCACCGCCTTAATACAGTTTGTCCTGTTGTGGTGACCCCCAACCATAACATTATTTTCGTTGCTACTTCATAACTATCATTTTGCTACTGTTATCAATTGTAATGTAAATATCTGAGATGCAGGATGTATTTGCATTCATTGGACCAAATTTGAATACTAGTGGGGTGGGTGTGGGTTAATTTTGTCATTGGGGGTTGTAGTTGCTGGGGTTTATAGTTCACTAACAGTCAGAGAGTATTTTGAATTCCTCCAATGCTGGAATTGAACCAATCTTAGCACACGGAACTCCCATGACTAACAGAAAATACTGGAAGGGTTTGGTGGGCATTGACCTTGAGTTTTGGAGTTGTAGTTCACCTATATCCAGAGCGCACTGTGGATTTAAACACTGAGAGATCTGGACCAAACTTGGCACGAATACTCAATCTGTCCAAATGTGAACCCTGGTGGATTTTGGAGGAAACAGACCTTGAACACCTTATAACCCCCACAGGAGTCCTGACCCCCAGTTTGAGAAATGCTGGTCTAAACATGGGATGCTGTCTCAGCAAAAGTCAGAAAACATTGGATCAAGATGATGCTCCATTTATTGCATTAGGTTAATCTGAATTTTATAATAGAGAAACTAATGCTGGGAGTTGGAGATGTAACTCAACACAGAGCTATCACATCCTATAGACCAGTGTTTCCCAACCAGTGTGCCGTGGCACACTAGTGTGCCGTGAGCGATCATCAGGTGTGCCGCGAGAAAAGCTCTCTGCCCTCCCTTCCTTCCCCCCTCCTCCTGCCGAACTCCTGCTGCTTGGGGAAGGAGGAGGAAGAGCAGGCGGCAGCGAAGAAAAGAAAGAAGGGGCCGGGCACCGCCCCTCCGGCCGTTTCCCCAGCCAGCCTCCAATCCGCCATGACTCCCACCATGACTCTTGCCCCTCACTCGCTGAAGCTGCGCAGAGGAGGAGCCCTGCCCACTGAAGCCCATCCACCGCTCATGCTCCTCCTCTGTGGGAGAGCTGAAGCCGGGGGAGGCTCACACAGCTTGCCAGCCTTGAGGGGCAGTGCCAAGCCAGCAGTGGCACAGCCACCACAATGCTGGCTTGGCACTGCCCCTCAAGGCTGGCAAAGCTGTGGAGAACTGAAGCCGGGGGGAGGCGACAGGGCATGGCACGGCCTGGCTCCTCCCCCGGCTTCGGCACTCCCAGCAGCTGCTCCCAGCAGGCCACCATCCCCAGCCGTTCTTTACTGTGTTAGGAGTGTCATTTTGTGTCATTTTGGTTGGTGGTGTGCCCTCGGATTTTTTTAATGTTAAAAGTGTGCCACAGCTCAAAAAAGGTTGGGAAACACTGCTATAGACCAGTGTTTCCCAACCAGTGTGCCATGACACACTAGTGTGCCGTGGGAAATGGGAACCTCCAATCCCCTTTCTTCCCCCTCCTGCCGAACACTTTTTCTTCTCCACTCAGGCTCCCTTCTTCCCTGCCTCACTTTGCTCTGGGGCGAGTCTGCGCCATAGCGCCCGCACGGGTCACGTCTTCCTCCCTCCCCCCTCCCCTCCTGAACATGCTCACGCTGCCCCCTCGGATCAAAATGGCGGCAGACGCGGCAGTGTAGAAGAAAAAAGTAAGTGTTCGGCAGGAGGGGAAGAAAGGGCGCGAAGGGGGAGGAAGAGGTCTCTGTCGAAAGCTGCCATGGGCAAACTTGGGCCTTCCCGGTGTTTTGGACTCCAACTCCCACCATTCCTAGCAGCCTCAGGCCCTTTTCCTTTTTCCCCCTCAGCCACTTAAGCAGGAAAGGGCCTCAGGCTGTTAGGGAATGGTGGGAGTTGGAGTCCAAAGCACCTGGAGGGCCGAAGTTTTCCCGTGCCTGTTTTAGGGACCTTAAAGTGGTGAGCCTCCTTCCAACATTGGGATTCTGGATAGAAAACAAACAACAACATAACATAACATTTTTGAGTCCACAGTGCTCTCTGGGTGTAGGTGAACTACAACTTCCAAACTCAAGGTCAATTCCCAAGCAAACCCTTTCAGTACTTTCTGGTTTTGGTTCAATTCCATTGTTTCAAGATTTCAGGATGCTCTTTGATTGTGTGTTAACTATAAATCCCAGCAACTACAACTCCCAATTGTCAAGGTCTGTTTTCCCCAAACTCTATCTGTGTTCACATTTGGTCATATTGAGTATTAATGCCAAGTTTGGTCCTGATCCAACATTGTTTGAGTCCACAGTGCTCTCTGGGTGTAGGTGAACTACAACTCCAAAACTCATGGTCAATGCCCACCAAACTGTTATAGCATTTTCTCTTGGTTATGGGTGTTCTGTGTGGGAAGTTTGTGTCTTTCTGCCATTCCTGCCAGGATATCTATGTTGTGTTCATCGAAACAGGCCCGGGTTTCACACTGAGTGCATAAATACATTTAAAAACATATTAACGATATGTATGACTGTGTTAGAGTGTCATTTTGTGTCATTTTGGTTGGTGGTGTGCCCCAGGATTTGGTCAATGTAAAAAGTGGGAAACACTGCTATAGACCATTTATAGGTCAACCTTGCCTTTCTTTAAGAGGCTCTTTGCTGCTGCAGAGCAGACCCAGGTTCTCTTCCTAAATAGCCTTCCCATATAAATATACTTAATATTCTATTGCGCTTTCGGAGAAATACATCAAGTTGTTCCCTTTTCCAGTGCAGTCAGCAGTTTTTGAAGCATCTTTTTTGTTCGCTGAGTTATTAGACGACGATTGCAGGCTTGTAGTTACAAAGTAGTGTTTAGCTCTGCAGTTCTATGCTGGGACAAAAAGGAATTTCATTAGCTAAATCAAGGGAAGTAAATCTCAGGCGGCTTCGTCTTCAGACGGAAGGAGGAATAATTTCCATAGTTTTGTCCCAAATGCAGGAGAACATAAATATTCCGGCTCTGCATTTTCCCCACATTCGAACATTTTGCGCAGAAACGAGCATGAAACATTGGCCAATGTATTATTTGGGGCACACGGGAGAAGCCAGCATGGTGTCATAGTTTCCCTCCTGGAGATTACGCTTCAAACCCTAACCTTGGACCAGTCACACTCTCTCAGCCTCGGGAAAAGGCAAAGGCAAATGTTGCCTGAACATACATTCCCAATGACTTGAAGGCACACAACAACAGCTATTACTTTGAGTCTCTTTTGGGAGAGAGGAAAGGGGAGAGAAATACAACTAAGAAGGAAAAGGAGAAGACACAGCATAAGAAGAGGAATGTGAAGATCGAGAACAGGCAGAGGAGGGAGAAGAAAGGGAGGAGGAAGCAAGAAGAGGGAGAATTGGAAGAAGGAGGAGTTAGAGGAATAGGAATAAGGAGGAAGAGGAAGACGTGGTGGAGGTGGGAGAAGGACAGGCCTGGATTAATCAATTTTGGCACCCTAGGCCACACTTTGGAATTACGCCCCCAAACCAACCTCTACTGCAGGGCTGTCCAACAGGCGGCCCTGGGGCCGTACTCGGCCCCCGAGCCCCTTCCCTCCGGCCCCCTAACTTGTTTTAATAAAATACAAATAAAAAATAAAATATAAAATAAAATATAAAATAAAATACCTACTTCCGGGTTTAGGCAAGCATCGCGAGACTACGCCAGCCACAGACGGGATTTCGAGGAGGTTGAAATCCCGTCTGTGGCTGCGTAGTCTCGCGATAGCTGCCGAAATCTCAAGTCCCGCGGCATTGAGGTGTTTGGGTTTTTTTTTGGTGGACTCAAATAACTCAAAGGTATTAGGAAACATTCCCCCAAATCCACCAGTGTTCCCATTTGGGTATATTGAGTACTCATGCCAAGTTTGGTCCAGATCCATCATTATTTGAGTCCACAGTGCTCTCTGGATGGAGGTGAACTACAACTCCACAACTCAAGGTCAATTGTAAGTAAATTGGAGCTGGAGAGGGGGCGGAGCCAGGGAGGGGGCAGAGCTGGGGGATGGGGCGGAGCCAGGGCGGAGCCAGACCCTTTGGCCCCTCAGGTCATCAGTGACCGGAATTCCGGCCCTTGGGCCCGTAGAAGTTGGACAGCCCTGCTCTACTGCACCCCCCCACGTCCTCCTCCTCGCGGCTCCGCACACCCTCCTTCCTTGAGTCAAGGAAGGAGGGCGCAAGGAGGAGGCGGAGGGAAGTCCCGCCCCCGGGGTGGGGCTTCCCTCCACCGCCGTCTCTTTGGGGCGCACCCTCCTTCCTTGAGTCCAGGAAGCCGGGCGTGTCCTGCGGAGGAGGAGGAAGGGAAGCCCCGCCCCCGGGGGCAAGCCTTCCCTTCCTTCCTCCTCTTCCCTCCCTCCTCAAGCCACGCTGAGACTCGTCTCGTGAGGTGCGCAGCGCTGCGTGGATGGGGGCCGCACAGCTGCCGCTGTGGCCTTTGGGAGTCTTAGCGTGGCCTGAGGAGGGAGGGAGGAGCCAAGGAGGAGTGCAGTAAAAGGGGGCGCGGGGCATGTGTGGATGGCGCGCAGGCGCAGAAGCGCCCAAAGATCGACTTTTTTTAAAAAAAGGGGGGGGTCCAGATCTGGCGCCCCCCCTTGGCTGTGCCCCTAGGCCGTGGCCTAGTGTGGCCTTATGGGTGATCCGGGCCTGGAGAAGGACAAGAGGAGGAGAACGAATAGTGGAAGAGGAAGAAGAGGAGGAGGAGGAGGAAGAAATAGTTTAATACAAAATCCTATTTGCGTAGTCCAAACTAGAGTAATCTCACTGAATCAATTGTTTGCACTGAATCAATATGTATATCAAGACTGTAGGAAGATCTAAAGCAGGGGTGCTCATTAGGTATCTCGGGAGCTACTAGTAGATCTTTGGCCCTCTTCCAGGTGATCTTCAGGCCTCACCAGCCGGATGGGGCGCTCCTGCCATGCGTGCGCACACCCTGCGCACACGCGTGCTCCTTTTGTTGGCTTCCGCTCTCGCAGTGCTTCTTTCGCCTGCGGGGCATTGCAGGAAGAAGGAAGCACGAGGTGGGGCCTCTGGAGGGAGTGCCCTGCCTCTCTCTCATCCAGAAGCAGCTGTGCAGCTGCCAGCAAGACAGGCAGGGCGGAGTGCTCCTTTCGGATGCCCCGCCTCGTGCTTTCTCCTTCCTGCAATGCCCCGCAGGTGGAAGAAGCGCTGCGCGGGTGGAAAACAGCAGCAGGAGCACGTGCGGTGGCAAGAGTGTGCGGCGGCGAGCGCATGGAAGCGCACGGCGGCAGGGGCAGGTAGATCTTTTGGACTTGGTTGTTTTAAGAGTAGCTCGCATGCTGAAAAAGTGTGACCACCCCTGATCTAAAGGCTCTGATCTTGTGAAAGTGCAATGTCCTGCTTTCATTTAAATGAATAGCCCACTAGTGGCACAGTGGGTTAAAGTTCTGATCTGTTGAACTTGCTGACCAAAAGGATGGTGCCGGCGGTTCAATTCCAGGGGTGGGGTGAGCTCCCGCTGTTAGCCCCAGCTTCTGCCAACCTAGCAGTCTGAAAACATGCAAATGTGAGTAGATCACCGGACTTCAGCACAGCTAGTTAATCACCAGCAGCAATAGATCATACCAATCGAAAGGTTGGCAGTTCGAAGCCCGCGTCGGGGTGAGCACCCGACCTTCAGTCCAGCTTACTGTCCACCTAAGCAGTTCTAAAACAGCTCTGAGCTGTGAGTAGAGAAATTAGGCACCACTTAAATGGGGGAGGTAATCTACGGCGCCATAAAGGAAATACCAGAAAATGCAAGCGATCAAAGGAATGAGGAAGTCTGTGATCACGGCTCTTGGTCATAGAGGACGGAGCAACAGCACCCCCTTGTGGCCGGAATCAAGCACAACCTCCAGGATACCAAAGTTGGGGGGAAATGCTGACATAATACCTCCATCTGTTGTCTGTCCTGTCTGTTAATGGCATTGAATACTTGCCATGTATGTGTTCTGTGATCTGCCCTGAGTCCCCTTCAGAGTGAGAAGGGCAGAATATAAATACTGCAAATCAATCAATCAATAGGTGCCATTTCGAAGGGGAATGTAATGGCGATCCATACAGCCATGCCAGCCACATGACTTTGGAGGAGTCTACAGACAATGCTGGCTCTTTGGGTTAGAAATTAACCCGGATTAACACCTTTTTGCACCCTAGGCCACACTTTGGAATTACGCCCCCTTTAAGCCAACTTCTACCGTACCCCCCCTCCCACATCCTTTCATCCGCTTGTCCCCCTTAGGGCATCCAGCTCTCCCGGTGTGCCCCCACTAGGTCCGCCACAGGAGTTTCCCTCTCGGCAGGCACTATGGATGCAGGCATGGGGGGAGGAGCCTCCTCCCCGATGCCGGGACTTGAGGCACTTGGCTCCTACCCGGTATCGGGGATTGCGCATGTGTTGTAGTCAGCAGCTGTACCGATGCTGCGCTTCTCCCGATACGGGGGCTTGTTGCGTGGGGCTTCTCTCCTGTCCGGGGGTTTGCGCATGGGCCGGAGCCGGCAGTCGCGCGGCTCTCTCCAGTAAGGAGGAGTCTCCTCCTGGTGTGGGAGGAGGAATCCCAGCTTTCATGGTGTTAGGGCATGCGCAGACTGCGCAATGGAGTTTCCTGTACGTGCACTGAAAGAGCCAGCACGTGGATGCTGTCGGCATCGAGGGAGTTAATTGTTCCTCCTGTCGACGTCGACGCCAGTGTCGAGAGCCCCTGCGCATACGCCATTTGCGCAACAATAGCAGAGGCAGGAAGGGGCGGGGCGCCGCCGAAAAGGAGGACCTCCGGTATCCTTCCCTCCTCATCTCCATGCGCGTTGCATTTTTATTTGTTTCAACATTTTTATTATTATTATTTTTGGTCGGTGATCTGCGCCCTCCCCCCAGCTTGCACCCCTAGGCCATGGCCTAGGTTGGCCTCATGAGTATGTGTATGTGTATATATCTGAATGCATATTGCACCCATGGCACTAAAGGACTAACAGACAGTCTACCCTTTCTCCTCTTTAAATATCCTGAGATCCCAATACTTAAGAATACTTAAATGGTGTGTTCTTGTTAAAGCTGGGTTTTGCCATCAGTTACAATTTGTATGCTTGGGTGACCACAAGATAATAAAAGGGACCTATAGTCTGAAAGGGACTAGACAACAAATATGTTGAAAGAAACCATGCAATATCTCCACCTAAAGACATAGGGGTTGGCTGCAAATTCTGGTTGATTCAATGGTTCTATGCCAGTGTTTCCCAAACTTTTTTGAGCCGCGGCACACTTTTTACATTTGAAAAATCCTGGGACACACCACAAACCAAAATGACACAAAATGACACTCTAACACAGTCATACATATAGTTAATATGTTTTTAAATGTATTTATACACTCAGTGTGAAACCTGGGCCTGTTTCGATGAACACAACATAGATATCCTGGCAGGAATGGCAGAAAGACACAAACTTCCCACACAGAACTCCCACAACCAAGAGAAAATACTATAAGAGTTTGGTGGGCATTGACCTTGAGTTTTGGAGTTGTAGTTCACCTATATCCAGAGAGCACTGTGGACTCAAACAATGTTGGATCAGGACCAAACTTGGCATGAATAGTCAATATGCCCAAATGTGAACACAGATGGAGTTTGGGGAAAATAGACCTTGACATTTGGGAGTTACAGTTTCTGGGATTTATAGTTAACACACAATCAAAGAGCATCCTGAACTCTTGCAACAATGGAATTGAACTAAACTTGGCATATTGAACTCTCATTACCAACAGAAAGTACTGAAAGGGTTTGCTTAGGAATTGACCTTGAGTTTGGAAGTTGTAGTTCACCTACACCCAGAGAGCACTGTGGACTTTAACAATGTTATGTTGTTGTTTGTTTTCTATCCAGAATGACAATGTTGGAAGGAGGCTCACCATTTTAAGGTCCCTCAAACAGGCATGGGAAATCTTTGGCCCTCTGGGTGCTTTGGACTTCAACTCCCACCATTCCTAACAACCTGAGGCCCTTTCCTGCTTAAGTGGCTGAGGGGGGAAAGGAAAAGGGCCTGAGGCAGCTAGGAATGGTGGGAGTTGGAGTCCAAAACACCTGGAAGGTCCAAGTTTGCCCATGCCAGCTTTCGACAGAGACCTCTTCCTCCCCTTTCCCTTTCGCGCCCTTTCTTCCCCCTCCTGCCCAACACTTACTTTTTCTTCTGCACTGCCGCTTCTGCCGCCATTTTGATTCGAGGGGGCAGCATGAGCGTGTTCAGGAGGGGAGGGGGGAGGGAGGGAGGCGTGACCCGTGCGGGCGCTACTGCGCAGACTCGCCCCAGAGCAAAGTGAGGCAAAGCGAGCAGAGCGAGGCTGGGAAGAAGGGAGAAGAAAAAGTGTTCGGCAGGAGGGGGAAGAAAGGGTATCGGAGGTTCCAATTGGCCACGGCACACCTGATGATTGCTCACGGCACACGAGTTGGGAAACACTGGATTCTATGCTATTGGAGATACAATTGGATGGGGGACTTATGTCAACATAAGGAATGAGACAATGTCAGGCTTTACTATCCTTAGTTCCAGAAGGTCCCTTGGAATGAACCTTGCCCTGTTCAATGTGTTTCAAAAGCATCCGACGTATCTGGGCGGCTCCCCTTCTGGAGCTCGACCAACAAGGGCATAATGGACATGAACGGACTCTGGTGCAAATGAGAAATCATCACAAGGGATGAGGTCAGAACAGGCGGGTCTTGGTCACAAATCCATGGAGTGATGGAAGAGTCTGAAAGGTCCTCCAGGTCACCGGTAGAGGCTCTTGGGTCCGGCCTCCCCTTTGAAGCCTGATGCCGAGGAGGATAATCTCCCTGAACATGTTGCCTTTGAAAGGTGGAATGAGCTTTCACATCCATTCCTGGGTCCTGTAATATGAACTGAACTGTCAACAGAATGGCCTGTCGCCTCCCATCCATTCTCCTTCTCTCCTTCTGAAACGATTAATGGTGGCTTCCCCTTCGGAGGAGGAGGAGACGGCGCAGCAGCTCTGCCTTTTAGCCACTTGCTTGCAAGAGAAGGGAACTCTGCTCTTTGGTTCCTGGGGCAAATCAAATCCCTGGAACGCAGTCAGCTTGATGGACTGATCCATTCTGGAAAAATTTCCCCAGGTTCTCAAGATAATTTTCTGCACTTTCTTTGCTGCAGAATGGATTCCTGACTCTTGGAAATCCCAACTGGGAGGAAGATCTGCCTTTACACTTGGGCATCCCATTGAGTTGCTTCAGAGTGACACCTTTGCAGCCCTCGCTGCCTTCCGATTCTTTTGACTCATTTTGTTTCATAAAAGTAGCAAGGGGCAACACCGTAGTACATACAAGAAAGCACTTTAGGTATATGAATAATACTATAATCAATTGGTATCAAAAATAATTTTGTATTCGCAAGTACACATATAGAATGATTCACAATCCACAATGGGAACTCAGTAGTGCAATGTCTAAAGTACAATGCTATGTCATAGTAGCAAGGTACAACACTGTGAGAACTAACAATTAGGTTAGGTACAGTATAGCAATGCACATACAATGAATAAGCAATAGACAATAATCCAATACAGAAGTCTGTAGCCAGGAAGATAACAGTACCTTCGCGGCTGCTGGGTCACTACAATGTAAATAAACAGTAATTATAACCTTAGTAGGCGTTTAACAGTTGTAGGGAGCCAGTAATGAAGTCCGTGTCTAGCAGAAAGGAGAGTTCACGGAGACCGCTCTAAAGTTCCCAAAAGCGCAAGGCGTATGTGCAGGGCAAGCTGGTCTTCGTAGTCCGTGAAGAACGCTATTTGGGGCTTGTGCTGCTAATGCGCAGGTGCGGACCCGCACAATGGCGAGCCGCAATGGAGCTTGGTCTTGGTAGTTCTATTAGTGCCCAGGAAGCGTTCAAGAGTAATATAGAGCTGGCTGTACAGTTATAGGTAAACACAACCCCACATTAACCTTCACCGAAGTGAGGGAAGTGGGGAGAAGTGCCGGCGGCAGGAGCTCACCCCTAGGCCGGCAGAGGGCCGTTTCGTCACTGGGACTTCTTCAGAGGCAATGTATTGAATACAATGACATCCTCAAGGGTGTGTAATCTAAGTAACAACATATAAATATACATCATAGAACCCAAAAAACGGTGTGGGGAGGCATGTGGAAATCCAAAGTAGCAATGGGATAATTACCTTCACGAGTGTCTCAAGTCACAAGGAGTCCTATAACTGTACCACCAGCTCTATATTACTCTTGAACGCTTCCTGGGCAGTAATAGAACTACCAAGACCAAGCTCCATTGTGGCTTGCCATTGTGCAGGTCCGCGCCTGCGCATTAGCAGCACAAGCCCCAAATAGCGTTCTTCACGGACTACGAAGACCAGCTTGCCCTGCGGCGCGCCATTGAGCAAGCCTTGCACGTTTGGGAACTTTAGAGCGGTCTCCGTGAACTCTCCTTTCTGCTAGACACGGACTTCATTACTGGCTCCCTACAACTGTTAAACGCCTACTAAGGTTATAATTACTGTTTATTTACATTGTAGTGACCCAGCAGCCGCGAAGGTACTGTTATCTTCCTGGCTACAGACTTCTGTATTGGATTATTGTCTATTGCTTATTCATTGTATGTGCATTGCTATACTGTACCTAACCTAATTGTTAGTTCTCACAGTGTTGTACCTTGCTACTATGACATCGCATTGTACTTTAGACATTGCACTACTGAGTTCCCATTGTGGATTGTGAATCATTCTATTTGTGTACTTGCGAATACAAAATTATTTTTGATACCAATTGATTATAGTATTATTCATATACCTAAAGTGCTTTCTCATTTTGTTTCATGCCTGAGCCATTTAGAGACAATGGCAGGAGTATTGCTTACTCTAAATCAGTGTTTCCCAACTGCTGTTCCGCGGCACACTAGTGTTCCGTGAGAGATAAGCTGGTGTGCTGCGGAAAACCTCTCTTCCCCCCTTTCTTCCTAGTGTTCCCTGGGGGTGCCTTCTCCTCGCGTGGGAGGCCCTTCCTCCCCCCCTCACCCCCTCCTTCCTTCCTTCTTTCCTTCCTTCCTGTCGGCCTCTCCATCCTGCCTGGCTCACCGTTCTTGTTGACTGGGAAGACCCTTTCTGTGGGTGGCCTCGTGCCTTCTTCCCCCTCACCCTCCACCGGGTGGTGTGGAGGAGGCTTTGGGTGGTGTGGGGCTGGGCCAGGTCTGCGGGGAGGGTGCCCGGGCGGAGGCACGGCCAGTCCCGGCGGAGCAGCGCCTCCACCTCCTGCAGCGGGCCCTCCAGCCTGTCTGTTGACACAAGCCGCACAGAGTCCACGATCGGATGGCAGCAGTGGCACCCCTTCCTCTTGGCCTTGCCCCCGACGCCCTTCTGGACAGAATCGGCTGCCGGGCCGAATCCGGCCTGCGGGCTGTAGGTTGCCCACCCCTGGCCTATGAGGTCTCTTACAATATGATTCTATGAGATATGCAAGCACTGAGCAATGATCCCAATAAATTAAAATAGATATAGCACCTTGGATAGATCTTCTGGTGCCTTGGATAGCTCCTTTAAAGTTCAGACTAAAACCCAGATGAGATGCAGAGCCCCCAATGGCCCATCCGACATGCCTTTCTGCTTATTGGCATCACACACAAACACAAACACATTGCCAGATAGATGACTTGGATCATATGCCTGTCTGTTCACGACAATTGATGTCTCAGAGCGGCTATAATTTGGACTCCTGCCTCAAGAATAAACTAAAGGGGGAAAAGGACCCACAATAATATACAGCCCGTTCTACAAAAGATTAGAATCATCTTGCAAAAGCGGGCATATTTATGCGCAATGAAGACATTTCTGTTGATTTATTTAATTTATTCTGAGAGCATTTCTTTCTATTTTTTCTCCTTTTTTTCCTTTCAAAAAATTAAGCGTCTCTTTGATTAAATATTTTGGCTCGGAGAATTTTCTCTCCTTTTAATGCGGAAAACAAAGCAAAAAAAGGAAACAATTAAGATGTGGCTCTTTCATAGACTTCGACTGTAATAAATAAATCTGCGTCACGCGTTAATCTTTGCTGTAATAGCCTATTTAAGAGCCATGCTTTACTTCAAGGACAATAAAACATGAGTTGCAAATTGTTTTAATTTCGGCTGCTTGAAAGGACGGTGCCATGCCCACAAATAGAGCGAAAGGCAGCAAGTCGACATAAATTTGACTTCATTAACATAATAGGACATTAGCGGAATATTTCTTACCATGCTGCTACAGTACTGGGATCCTGCAGAAAGGCTGACTCACTGAGAGCAATGAAGGGAGCTCAGATTTGCCCGGTGCCTTTCAAACTTTCTGTCTTTTCTGAGATCACACAATGACAGAATTAGAGAACTGCATAGGCTTAGAATGGGAAAGGACCTCAAGGGTGATCTAATCCAGTGTTTTTCAACCTTTTTTGAGCCGCAGCACATTTTTTACATTGACCAAATCCTGGGGCACACCACCAACCAAAATGACACAAAATGACACTCTAACACAGTAATACATATAGTTAATATGTTTTTAAATGTATTTATACACTCAGTGTGAAACCTGGGCCTGTTTCGATGAACACAACATAGATATCCTGGCAGGAATGGCAGAAAGACACAAACTTCCCACACAGAACTCCCAGAACCAAGAGAAAATACTATAAGAGGTTGGTGGGCATTGACCTTGGGTTTTGGAGTTGTAGTTCACCTATATCCAGAGAGCACTATGGACTCAAACAATGTTGGACCAGGACCAAACTTGGCATGAATACTCAATATGCCCAAATGCGAACACAGATGGAATTTGGGGAAAACAGACCTTGACATTTGGGAGTTACAGTTTCTGGGATTTATAGTTAACACACAATCAAAGAGCATCCTGAACTCTTGCAACAATGGAATTGAACCAAACTTGGCATATTGAACTCTCATTACCTACAGAAAGTACAGAAAGTACGGAAAGGGTTTTCTTGGGAATTGACCTTGAGTTTGGAAGTTATAGTTCACCTACACCCAGAGAGCACTGTGGACAGGAGGGGGAAGAAAAGGTATTGGAGGTTCCAATTTCCCACGGCACACCTGATGAATGCTCACGGCACACTAGTGTACCACGGCACACTGGTTGGGAAACACTGATCTAATCCACAGCTTCTTAAATTGGAGTCCCCTTTGCTTAATGTTCGGTTTTGTGAAACATGTATCAACAGCAAAAAAAATTCCCGAATGCCACCTAGTGGCTGTTGTAGGTATTTACTGTCACAATAATATTATTTATTTACTTTATTTATATTCCACTCTTCTCACCCCGAAGGGGACTCAGAGCAGATTACAGGTACACATACTAGCAGACGATTCCTGCCGTTTTCCACAATACACAACATATAAGAACATAAGAAGAGCCATGCTGAATCGGACCTCAGCCCATCTAGTCCAGCATTCTGTATCACACAGTGGCCCACCAGTTGTACACGGGGATCTCGAGCAGAAGGGAGGGCAAAACCCTGACCTGCTCCCGACCCCCCACAACCAGTACACAGGGATGCCCCAGTACCCAGGGTAGACCAGGGGTGCCCACACTTTTTCAGCACGCGAGCTACTTATAATAAAACCAAGTCAGAAAGATCTACCTACCTCCTCAAGGCTGGAGAGGGGATGGGGTGGGGGCGGGGCTTGGCACACCCTGGCTCCGCCCTCCTCTGGCTTCTGCTCTACCAGCAGCTTCTCCAGGCTTGAGGATGGCAGTGCCAAGCCAGCCTTGTGCTAGCTATGCCACCACTGGCTTGGCATTGCCATCCTCAAGCCTGAGAAGCTTCTGGGCCAGAGCAGAAGCCAGAGGGCTTGCAGAGCCAGGCCACACCAACCCCCACCCCTCCTCTCTGGCTTTGGAGCTGGTAGAGTGGAAGCCAGAGGGGGATGGAGCCAGGTGGTGACTGTGCCAAGCCCCGCCCCCGCCCCTCTGGCTTTGGAGCTCCCAGCAGCTTCTCCAGGCTTGAGGATGGCAATGCCAAGCCAGTGGTGACATAGGTAGCACAAGGCTGGCTTGGCACTGGAGAAGCTGCTGGGGAAGCTGCTGGGGTGCTGAAGCCGGGGAAGGGATGGGGCTTGGCGCAGCCTGGCTCCACCCCCCTCTGAGAAGCGCCCCATCCAGCTGGGATCGACCTCCTTCAGTCCCGAGATCGACTGGTCGATCGCAATCGACTTCCTGGGCAGCCCTGATAAAGACGAACAGAGGCAGATTCTGGCCAGCAGGGGGAGCTGACGCATTCTTCATCTCTCAGCGTTCCCAGTGTCCCTTGTTATTCCTTCCGCATTCCTCAGCGTTCCTGGAGTTCTATAATGGCCTCATAATTCAGTCAAAATTTAACTGTGGTACCTTAATCTCCTACTTGACAGATGCAACTGTCTTTCAGGCTGCAAAGGTTGACAGCAGGCTACACTTTTAAGGTCGAGCACCCACCTCGACCCGGGCAGACCTCGAACTCATGACCTACTGGTCAGAGAGATCTTATGCAGCTGACACTTAGCGAGCTGTGTCACATTCCCGGTGCAATAATAATAAAAAACTTTATTTGTACTCCGCCACTATCTCCCCGACGGGGACTCAGGGCGGCTTACATGAGGCCAAGCCCATCAACGCAACAACACAATAATGATGTCCTGCAAAAAGAAAGTTTGGGAAGTTTAATCCACTTTCCCCATGTTTTTATGATAGACCCAATTAGGAAATGACATGGGTAACGCAGGATCATACATTGCTTTTGTTTTTATTTTATTTATTTTACTTTATTTTGTGTTTTATATTACTATTTTCACCCTCCCCCTTCTTTTGTCTAAGTCTTGCTGTGTTTAAAATAATTATATAAAAATATTTATTTAAATAAGTATTTATTTTGTTTAAATAAATAATGTTATTTATTATTTTATAAATAATATAATAATATGATATAATATAATGTTATATTACATTATAATATAATGTCAATATATTGTATTATGTTATAGTATAATAATTGTAATGTAATACTACTAATAATAATAGTATGATTACGGTATGGTGTGTTGTATATGCATTTGGTATTGGTGTTGTTGTAATGTAATACAGTATAATACTGCCAATGATAATGTGATATAATAACTATATTGTAATATTATAATTTGTATATTTGTATATTTGAAGAAAAGGGAAGTCCTCTACCAGCCCGCACCACAGGAAGAACACCATCATCCCCACGTCAGCATAGGCAAATCTGTGCTTAAGTCCGTTCAGCAGTTCACCTCCCTGGGAAGCCTCATCTCTTCAGACGCCAAGATTGACAAAAAGAGAGATCACAGATTACCTATGGCATAGAGTGCATTTGAAAGGCTTCCCAAAAGAGTCTGGAGCAACAAGCACCTGAGGCAAAGCACCAAAATCAGTGTGTACAGAGCTGTCGTACTCTCTATTCTCCTATATGGTCTGAAACATGGGTCACCTATCGCCAACACCTACGACTCCTCGAACGCTTTTATCAGCACTGTCTTCGCACAATCCTATATATACACTGGACCCACTATGTACACTAATGTTGCTGTCCTTGAGCAAGCAGGGGTCACCAGCGTTGAGGCCATGCTATTGAGAACACAGCTGCGCTGGGCAGGGCACATCTCTAGGATGGAGGACCACTGCCTCCCAAAGATACTACTCTATGGTGAACTTGCCACGGGTCAGTGCAAGAGAGGCGCTCTTTTCGAGAAGACACACCGAATGGGTCTCAAAGAGAAACGACAACGCAGAAAGAACCGCAACTTGGAAACAACATCACCCAAGGAGACTTTCTGCTGCGCTTTCTGCAACCAAACTTGCCTATCTCAGATTGGCCTTTTTAGTCATCAACGCGCTTGTAAAAAGCGTGGGATGAGTCCTTCCTAAGAATCTTCATTTGCGAAGTAATGCCGAGAGGATTTGTATTACATGCAATATTGCTAACAATATTGCGATATGTTGAAGTGCAATATGATGTGTAGTGTTGATGTTGTGCTATGACAGTAATGTTATTTGTTGTTTTTTCAGTTTGCTGTAAGCCACTCCGGCAATATTGTTATATGTCAGGGCTGTCCAACTGGCGGCCCCGGGGCCGGATCCGGCCCCGTAGCCTGTTGGACACGGCCCCACCTATGCCCTCAGCCGCCATTTTTAAAATTGTTTTTTAAAAATCGATTTTTAAAAAAAAATGGCGGCCGGGGGGGAGGCGGGCAAGGAGGAGGAAGAGAGCTAGCTCCTCCTTTTCGGTGCCCCCTCCGACCTCGGGCGGGGGAGCCGCCGAAAAAGGGCAGAAGGCGGCGCCAAGATCAGGGCGTCACAGGCCTGACGTGTCGCGCTGCTCTTGGCACCGCCTACTCCTCCTTTTTGGTGGCTCCCCCGGCCTAGGAAGGGAGGGGCGCCGAAAAGGAGGAGTAGGCGTGCCAAGCAGCGCGTCACGCCAGGCCTGTGACGCGCTGCCGCTGCGCCGCCTTCTGCCCTTTTCGGCGGCCCCCGGCCTAGGAAGGAGGGGGCGCCCGAAAGGAGGAGTAGGCGGTGCCAAGAGCAGCGGTCACGCCAGGCCTGTGACGCGCTGCTCTTGCGCCGCCTACTCCTCCTTTTTCGGGCGGCTTTAGGAGGGCGGGCCTGGCCTGGGGGCGGGACCTGGGGAGGGGCCGAGTGGCCCCGCAGGTCATCAGTGACCTCTTATCTGGCCCTGGACCCGCCAGAAGTTGGACAGCACTGTTATATGTACATTGTAAGCCACTCTGGCAGTATTGTTGTTTGCTGTAAGCCGCTCTGAGTCCCCTTCGGGGTTGAGAAGGGCGGCATATAAATATAATAAATAAATAAATAAATAAAATTGTGTTGCATATCATAATTCAGTCTGCAAAAGGTAAACCCAAAAATACAGGAACCAACTCTATTTGAAAACTAGGAAAAGAGAAAAGAGAAAACCAAGATGTCACACTCAGATAGACACATGGCAAGGGCCACAATGGATGGCAAGCCAGAGTATTTGGCCTTTCCTTTCCCGCCTCCCCAGTTTCACAATGGAGAATAAAACCTCATTCCGCAACCTTTTCCCGTGTCTTTGAAATGTGTATTTGGGGAGGCATCCAGCAAAAGAGGTTTCATTTAAGCCAATTGCACCTCACCTTTCTGAATGGAATCCCCGCACTTAATATCCTGCGGTCTTTTCACTCTAATCATGTTTCACATTCTTTAATATCTAAGAGCATATGATAAAATGGTTAATTATTCAGCGGCGGCATCTGTTGAATGCAGAAGGGCAGCCGGCAGACGCGGGCTGCATCTTAAGATAGGGAATGTTAACGCTGGCGCCTCCCTACGCGAGGAGGGAAGGAGAAGGATGTTTGCTCTTCTCTTCTCCCCATCCAGCATAGAGAAGGGGTTCCCAATCGTCAGGAAACCCAACTGGGAAATATAACATGGAAGCAAGATTTTTGCACAGGAGAGCCATTGCGTCGACTGTCGAAGCAACATGTAGGTCAATCCAAATGATTCAATGGGACAAAAACTAAGACTAAAAGTAGCATTTAGATCAGGGGTGGGCAATTATTTTTTCCAAGGGGCCACACGAGAGCCAAAAAATATTATGGAGGGCCGCACCTAAAGGCGGAACTACATTCTAATCTACATTATTTATTTATTTATTTACTTCCTATATTTACTATTTATTACACATCAGTAAGATTAACATATTAATATTAATATATCAAGAAATATTTATATATTAGTATTAATATCATAATTTTTATATTATAGTATATACTAGCTGACCTGTGCACGCGTTGCTGTGCCATAGTCTGTGGCTAACCCCTTCTACCCACATGGTGGGAAAGCACAATCAAAGGACTCTTGACAGATGGCCATTTTGCCTCTTGTTGATAACATTAAGAGACCTTTAGCGGTTTGCTCAGGATGAGTTGGGATTTGTATCTTCCTTTTGTTGTATTGTAGTCCTGTCCCACTGTATTCCCAGGCCTGGGGCAACAAAGTGAATGTTTGTATGTGGGATATGTGCCAGCTTTCTGATTGGCTGCCACTGTGGGATTATTTGCATAATGCCTCTGATTGGCCAGGACCACCAACATTCCGACACTCTAAACTGCCAGAGGGGGGTGGCTCCCATCCTCTACATTCTAACTGAGGGAGTATTTGAATAATGCCTCTAACTGGTCAGCACCACCAACATTCTGACACTCTAAACTGCCAGAGGGGGGTGGCATGGGGGATCATGGGAGTTGTAGTCCAATTGTTTTTTTTGTATTTTTGGTCGTGTTGTTTAATTTTTTTTTATTTTTTTGGGTGGTAAACATACCTCATGGGGTTTTGTGTGTAGGTGGGCTTATTTGGTGTGTCTGCCTTGTGTGGTTTTGCTGTCTATAGGTTACTTAGGATGACAGCTCTCTTTTTATATATATAGATATAGACATTATAATATATTGAAATTATAATATAACATTATATTATTATATTATTATAATAAAATTATTATAAAATAATAATTAAAACCACTAAAATAAAATAAAGTTCAAGAAGACAAGGTGCGAAGAAGGGAGGAGGGAGGAGGGCGGAGGGAGGGCAGAGGGAGGCGGAGTGGCAGGCCGTATTGCCATGGTTCTGCCTCAAAGCAGGGGCTGCCGCAGGCTGCACCAGGGCAGCGGGGGTTCCTTCCTGCCTTCTCCGGTGGCTCCGGAGTGCTCTCGCGGTGGTGATCCTGGGCTTTGGCCCTCTTGCATGGAGGGTTGCACGTCGGTGGAGTGAGGGAGGGCCCGAGGGTGGAGGCAGCACCAGCTCCAGGCTATCCACCTCCTCCTCTGCCTCCTCCTCCTGCCTCCGGCGTGGAGTGGCTCTGGATGCTGGCAGCATGGCGAGGAGGAGCCTATGGATGACTTCCTGTAGCCCCGGATGAGCTGGCTGAGGCATTCTGGGAACCGTAGTTTCCTGACTCCTACGGCTCCCAGAATGTCTCAGCCAGCTCATCCAGGACTACAGGAAGTCATCCAAAGGCTCCTCCCCGCCACGCCGCCGGCAATGACCATCCCAGGCTGGCCATCTGAAGCCTCTCCATGCTGGAGGCAGGAAGAGGGGGCGGAGAGCCTGGGGCACTCCAAAGCCGCCGCGATGGGATGACAGCAGCGGCACCCCTTCTTCTTGATTGGCCCCGCCCCCGACGACCTTCTCCCCGGGCCAGACAGAACCGGCCAGAGGGCCGTATCTGGCCCGCGGGCCGTGGGTTGCACGCCCCTGGTTAAGATCATATGCACTGACACAAAAATGCACACCATAACCTGAATCAGGTCAGGTAATTCAAGCAGTGCAGCTCGATTTAATTAAATGTGTATTATTATTATGGTTACACAATACTCCTGACCTCATGATTGTGGAGAAAAAACAAAGTATGGATCGTCGATGTTGCAATCACAGGTGACGGCAGAATCAAAAAGAAGCAACTGGAAAAGATTTAAATATGAGAATTTAAAGATTGAACTGGAAAGACCTTGTCATAAGCCAGCCAAGGGGGTCCCAGTGGTGATGGGCACACTGGGTGCAGTGCCGCAAGACCTTGGCCTGAACTTAAATACAATCGGCACTGACAGAATTACCACCTGAGAGCTGCAAAAGGCCACCCGACTAGGATCTGTATACATTATTCACTGATACATCACACAGTCCTAGACACTTGGGAAGTGTCCAATATGTGATCCAATACAACAACCAGCATAGCGATCTTGTTTGCTGTGTACTAATCTTTTTGTGTTTCTAATAATAATAATAATAATAATAATAATAATAACAATAATAATAAGTGTTGAAGTCTTTCATAGCTAGAATTACTGGGTTGCTGTGAGTTTTCCAGGTTGTATGGCCATGTTCCAGAAGCATTATCTCATGATGTTTCACCCACATCTTTGGCAGGCAATGGCCCACTTTACAAACCTGCTGCGGTTTACGGCAGGATGACTCACAAATGATGGGATTTGCAGTACCTTCACCCCATTCATTCCCCACAGAACATTGCAGCCCCTACAAATCAGAGACCAGGCCCAAACCTGGCACACAGAGTACCCATGACCCACTTTACATCCTGGTGCAGTTTTGTGTGGGGCGGACCACGGATGATGGGAGTTGAAGTACCTTCACTCACTTTCTGAGACCGCTGTGACCCTCATCCAATGACTGATCAAGACCACACTTGGCACGCAGAGCCCCCATCACCCACTCTATTTATTTATTATTTATTTGTCACGTTTCTATACCGCCCCTCTCAGCCCGAAGGCGACTCGGGGCGGTTGACACAGGCAGTCTCTCCCCTCAATAAACACAGCAACAAGGCAACCCCCCCAAAAAACCCACATAATAACAAATTAACAATTAAAAACATACAATTGCAGTCTCAGCGTCATGTTGAAATCAGTTTCCATCGCATCGTCGTCATTCCATATATCTAATTAAGCCTTATATTTCATCAGGAAATGCCTGCTCAAATAGCCAGGTCTCAACCTTCTTGCAAAATATCAGGAGGGAGGGGGCCGATCTGATGTCTCTAGGGAGGGCGTTCCAAAGCCGAGAAGCCACCACTGAAAAGGCCCTGTCTCTCGTCCCCGCCAGTCACACCTGCGAAGAAGGCAGGACCGAGAGCAGGGCCTCTCCGGATGATCTTAAACATCTCGATGGTTCATAGGGAGAGATGCGTTCGGACAGGTGAGTTGGACCCGAACCGTTTAGGGCTTTAAAGCCAGCACTTTGAATTGTGCCCGGTAGCAAACTGGCAGCCAGTGGAGCTGGCACAGCAGGGGAGTTGTACGCTCTCTGAATGGCGCTCCTGTTATCAACCTGGCTGCTGTCCATTGGACTAGTTGCAGCTTCCGAACAGTCTTCAAAGGCAACCCCACGTAGAGAGCGTTGCAGTAATCTATACGGGATGTAACCAGAGCGTGGACCACCGTGGCCAAGTCAGACTTCCAAGGTACGGGCGCAGCTGGCGCACAAGCTTTAACTGTGCAAATGCTCTACATCCTGGTGCAGTTTGGAGAACGAGGGACCATGAATGATGGGACTTCCAGTACCTTCCCTCACTTCCAGAGACCGTTGCAACCCTCATCCAGAGAATGATCAAGACCAAATGTGACACACACAGCCCCCATGACCCACTCTACATCCTGGTGCTGTTTGGAGGGGGATGGACCATGGCCAATGGGACTTGCAGTACCTTCACTGAGTTCCTGAGACCACTGCAAGCCACATAAACATCTAATAGGAACCAACCTTGGCACACAATGCCTTCCTCAAATAACCCGGGCACCGCCGGGTCCTCAGCTAGTATTAATAATAATAATTGTTAATTTGTTATTATATGGTATTAGGGGGGGGGGTTGCCTTGTTGCTGTGTTGTATTGAGGGCAGAGACTGCCTGTGTAAACCATCCCAAGCCACCATCGGGCTGAGAGGGGCGGTATAGTAACGTGACAAATAAATAAATAAATAAATAAATAATAGAAGAAACCCTGGGGACTCCTCAGTATGCTTCACAGAGCGCCAAGGGCTCCACGGAGCACACTTTGAGAACCGCTGATTTAAAGCCCTCACTGTGATATGACTTGTGATATGTGTTGCATTCCCAATCTGCCTGACCAGTTGCCCAAAAGGGTGAACTACATGGCCTTTCCATGTCTATACTTTCAAGGAGATTTTCCCCAGAGGCTTCAATTCCCCCAACAATCCTTTTTTTTCCAAACTCTTGATCATTCTCCAGCCCAGGCCAACCTCCCTGATGTGCGGGGTCCTCCTCACTTCTCGTTAGCGGGAAACGATGAAGCCAATCTGGAAATTTTGCCAGACGGGAGTCAAACACCCCCACACACACACACACACAAATGTACATATTTCCTTTGTTCTGATCCTCATTAAGAGAAAAGGGATTGTCATTAGGCGAATCTATTTAAAGCCGCCATGGAAATGTGTTTGGACTTTGATTGTGGCAATTAAAATAAAGCCAGCGATTCAAAGGCAGCTCGTTGCATTCTTTGAATAAGATTCCTTCTATTCTGCACATGTTTTTTTCCTTACGAAGGGAGACTGTGAAATTAGGTGATAAAAGGTTACTTTTGTCCTTGAAGCTGAAACATGTCCCCATTATTCCTTATCTGTCTCGAATTAAAAAGGATCCCGTATCCTATATCCGAAAAGGGCTCATTATCAAAACTCCGCAGACGTCATAAAACAAACAAACGCTTTCTTCGCTGCCCTCGTTCAATCACAGCGCCAGGATTTATTTGGTTCCTTCGGGCGGGGGGAGGAGAGGAGAGCGTCTCTCCCTTTTTGATGTTTGACAGGAAAAGATATCTTTTCATTTCAAAAATTGCTCAAAGTGCGCTTGGGAAACTGTAACGGCTTCCTTTTCGCGGCGTGAGAAATGGGGACAGGTGCCACGGAGATATTTTAAGAGGAGAGCGCTCACATAAAAGGGGAAGGAAAACGGATCTCTCTGGTTTGTTTAAGCCCAACAAGACTAGGGCGGAATTGGAAATTGCCGGCTGGGTCAAGGCCTCCACGCATTGAGATGTCACCTGGTCACCTGCTGCTTGCTGCCTCAAAGGACCGAGAGGCTCCGTCGCGGAGGAAGAGCAGCGCTTTACGCTCGCAACGATATCCTGTTGATGAAACTCTGGGGCAATGCAATCCAATGTGCAGATACAAACATAGAACCATAGAATCCTAGAGTTAGAAGAGACCTGGTGGGCCATCTAGGCCAACCCCATTTTGCCAAGAAGCAGGAAAATCGCATTCAAAGCACCCCTGACATACAGCCATCCAGGCCCGGATTAACCCCTTTTGCCGCCCTAGGCCACACTTTGGAATTACGCCCCCAAACCAATCACTACTGCACCCATCCCACATTCCTTCTTTCCGCCTGCCTCTCCTCTCTCCTCGATGTGCTGCGTGCGGACGGCACACACAATCAAAGAGTATCCTGAACTCTTGCAACAATGGAATTGAACCAAACTTGGCCTATTGAACTCTCATTACCAACAGAAAGTACTGAAAGGGTTTGCTTGGGAATTGACCTTGAGTTTGGAAGTTGTAGTTCACCTACACCCAGAGAGCACTGTGGGCAGGAGGGGGAAGAAAGGGTATTGGAGGTTCCAATTTCCCATGGCACACCGGTTGGGAAACACTGCCGTAGAGCATCAAGCATTTTCGTTGCCTTCGATTGTATGGGTTGAGTTTTCATAACACTCAAGAAGCCTCGTTGGGACCATTTTTGGGAAAAATGTTAAATTCTGTTTAAAAGATTACATGGTTTTCTACGTCTGCTATATATTATATTGACTTCAATATAGAGATCCTTTAGGTCTCTTGTTTAGAGACAAATCACAACAACAACACCCAGGGCCGTAGCCAGGATTTTGATTCGGGGGGGGGGCTGAGTTTGGTTTGGGGGGGGGGCTGAGACTGGGCGGAAGAGGGTCTACCCTAGCAAACCTTTTGTATTGTTATCCCAATAACCCCATTAATGTGGGATATAATGAGCATGGTGATCAGATCATGATATGAATAAACATAACAGTTTAAATAATGTACCAGTAAGGCCTTCTCGCGGACCACCCTGAGAATCTCGAGGGGGGGGGCTGAAGCCCCCTTAGCCCCCTGGCTACATGCCTGACAACACCCTTTCCATGTCTACTGCATTCAGACCTGATCTCGGAATAATATTCGGGCAAAGATTGCCTCTTTGGGGGATATAAGGCATCCATTAGCATTGGATGGCTTTCCAAAGTGATGAAGTTGTTTTACACTTGTTGCAAATTGTAATTATAATGGAGCGAACTGGAGTATCGCATGCAGGCGGAAGGCAGGGTTCAGCACTTTGGAGAGCTCCATTGAGTTTACGGTTGGCACCAGAAAGGGACAATATTTTGGTGTTGTTTTCCGCATATTTCTGATGGAATCCATGTATTTCCATTGGGAGAACAGAACAAAAGGAACAACCTTGAGATCTGTAACTGGATACATCCCTGAGATTTCCATGGCATGCTCTTCCCCTCCCTTCTGTCTTTTCCACCCAAATGGCGCTGGATAATAATTGAGCTCGGTAATGAAATTCATGCAGATGGAATAACAAAAGGACGGAGCTCCTGGAAGAATAGAGGAGCTTGTCAGATGGCAAAGATTTGCATACTAACGAAGATGATGATGTTATTAATGTGTGTTCGCGGAGAGGCAGGCCTTCCTGGCAAGGAACGGCAGGCCGGAATTCGACAAGGGAAGGCTCCTTTAAAAGGCTATTAGTCCACGAGTACTTGCGGCAGGCGGCGAAGCCAAGTTCGCAATCAATGGCTTCGTTTGAACACAAGTGCGGCACTCAAAGGAAAAGGAAAATAGAAAGGCAACGTGGGATATCCTCTGCTCTTTGCAACTTTTGCCTAAAATTTGAGAAGGGAAGCAACGTGCACCTGGAATGTAGGTTCCTCCTTGCACACATATGCCACAATGCAACATCAAAGATGCAATTGAATAAGGCATGGAATGACATGTCCATAAAGAAATATGGGTGCTAATAATAATAATAATAATAATAGAAATACCAATAGGTATTCCCCAGCAACCACTTCTGGGAGTGACCTTCCAGGAAGGACTGGAGCCACGGCAAAAACAGTACCTCCAAGCTCCATTCCCATGAAATATATATCGTCTATGGCAGTGTTTCCCAACCTTTTTTGAGCCGCGGCACACTTTTAACATTAAAAAAATCCTGGGGCACACCACCAACCAAAATGACACAAAATGACACTCTAACATAGTAATACATATAGTTAATATGTTTTTAAATGTATTTCTACACTCAGTGTGAAACCTGGGCCTGTTTCGATGAACACAACATAGATATCCCGGCAGGAATGGCAGAAAGGCACAAACTTCCCACACAGAACTCCCATAACCAAGAAAAAATGCGATAAGAGTTTGGTGGGCATTGACCTTGAGTTTTGGAGTTGTAGTTCACCTATATCCAGAGAGCACTGTGGACTCTAACAATGATGGATCAGGATCGCATCCTGAACTCTTACAACAATGGAATTGAACCAAACTTGACATATTGAACTCTCATTACCAACAGAAAGTACTGAAAGGGTTTGCTTGGGAATTGACCTTGAGTTTGGAAGTTGTAGTTTACCTACATCCAGGGAGCACTGTGGACTCAAATAATGATGGATCTGGACCACACTTGGCAAGAATACTCAATATGCCCAACTATGAACATACATGGAGTACCTTTATAGAGGGAGGTTTCTTAGGGTTTTTATACTTCAACACACTAGACTCTCCCCCCTCACCTCCTGGAGGTTCCAATTTCCCACGGCACACCTGATGATCACCCACGGCACACTAGTGTGCCCCGGCACACTGGTTGGGAAACACTGCTCTAACACAGTAAAGAATGGCTGGGGGATGGTGGCCTGTTGGGAGCAGCTGCTGGGAGTGCCGAAGCTGGGGGGGGGAGGGAGCGGAGCCAGGCTGCGCCTTGCCTCGCCCCTCCCGGCTTCAGTTATCCCTGCAGCTTCTCCAGTCTTGAGGGGGCAATGCCAAGCCAGCGGTGGCAGAGCCAGCACAATGCTGGCTTGGCATTGCCCCCTCAAGGGTGGAGCAGCTGCTGGGAGTGCCGAAGCCAGGGGAGGGGGCGGAGCCAGGCCGCACCATGCCCCGCCCCCTCCCCACGGCTTCAGCTATCCCACAGAGGAGGAGCATGAGCGGTGGACGGGCTTCAGTGGGCGGGGCTCCTCCTCCGCGCAACTTCAGTGAGCGAGGGGAGAGAGTCATGGTGGGAGTCATGGCGGATTGGAGGCTGGCTGGGGAAACGGCCAAAGGAGGCAGCGCCCCGGCCCCTTCTTCTTTGTCTCCGCCGCCGCCCGGCCCTTCCTCCTCCTCCCCCAAGCAGCAGGAGTTCGGCAGGAGGAGGGGGGAAGGAAGGGGGCAGAGAGCTTTTCTCGTGGCACAGCAGGAGGTCCGTCACGGCACACTAGTGTGCCGCATCACAGCGGTTGAGAAACACTGGTCTATGGTATCTGAGGGTTCCAAGAGAACCAACAGGGACACACTCCTCCTGTCCAGTTTCCTGTATAGATCATCCACTAAGACAGCGATTCTCAACCTGGGGGTCGGGACCCCTGAGGGGGTCGTGAAGGGATGTCAGAGGGGTCACCAAAGACCATCAGAAAACACAGTATGTGTTTTGGTTGTGGGAGTTCTGTGTGCCAAGTTTGGCTCAATGCCATCATTGGTGGAGTTCAGAATGCTCTTTGATTGTAGGTGAACTACAAATCCCAGCAAGTACAACTCCCAAATGTCAAGGTCTATTTTCTCCAAATTCCACCAGTGTTCACATTTGGGCATATTGAGTATTCATGCCAAGTTCGGTCCATCATTGTTTGAGTCCAAAGTGCTCTCTGGATGTTGGTGAACTACAACTCCTAAACTCAAGGTCAATGCCCACCAAACCCTTCCAATATTTTCTGTTGGTCATGGGAGTTCTGTGTGCCAAGTTTGGTTCAATGCCATCATTGGTGGGGTTCAGAATGCACTTTGATGGTAGGTGAACTATAAATCCCAGCAACTACAACTCTCAAATGACAAAATCTATCCCCCCCTCCTAATCCCCCCAGTATTCAAATTTGGGCGTATTGGATATTTATGCCAAATTTGGACCTCCAGTGAATGAAAATACATCCTGCCTATCAGGAATTTACAGTTATGAAGTAGCAATGATAATAATTTTATGGTTGGGGGTCACTGCAGCAGGATGAACTGTATTAAGGGGTCGCGGCATTAGGAAGGTTGAGAAACACTGCACTAAGAAGACCAAGGCTGTCTCGGTTCCAAGGCTAAAGCCAGACTGTGATGGATCTAGAGCAGCGGTTCTCAACCTGTGCGTCCCCAGGTGTTTTGGCCTACAATTCCTAGAAATTCCAGCCAGATTACCAGCTGTTAGGGTTTCTGGGAGTTGAAGGACATAACATCTGGGGACCCACAGGTTGAGAACCACCCCCCTGGATGATACCGCACCTACTTTTCTCAAGCTTGGTAGGCTTGGTTCTTTTAGAAGCCTCATCTGAAAATGTTTCCTTCAAAAACTTTCCTTCAAAAATCAAAGTATATGTTGCTCAAGTCTTTCTCGCGTGAGACCTGTTTACTTTGCAGTTTCTTAAGGGGCATCTACGTTGTGGAATGAATGCAGTCCGATACTACTTTAACTGCTATGGCTCAATGCAATGGGACAATCCGATACGCAAACAAAATATGCCACTGAGAACAGCTAATCATACACAAAGCTAAACCATAGAATTTAAAGGGGCAGATCTGCAGGCGTGATTAATCACGAGTCATACTGTAGCAAAAATATCAAATTTATTATTGTGAACAATATACGTGCTGAGTAGCAGAACAATATCACATATAGTGCAATGTAGTACACATCAATCAAAATATCACGAATATCATTTAACAGTCAATACAACAACGTAACAAAATAAGTCCTCACACATCAACGGGCTTAACCGACGCTCTAACAGAATCTGTTTACCCCTGTGAGTAGTCCGGAGTCTGATAACTCACGGGCTAGAGACTGAGTCAGTGGGGGAGCCTTGGTGGGTAGAAGAGCTGGCAAACTACCGGATGGGCAGGCGCCTATGGCTGGAGGTAAGCTGACGACGCCAAGATGGCCGTTTCGCGTAAACCACGCTGCCTCAGGGCGCTCTGAACTTCTGACCACTCCTCCCCAGGGTTGTAGTGGAACAATTTGGACTCAAAGAGATTTCGCGTTTCCACGTTCTACCGTAATACATGTCGATACTGCAAGTGTCCTCAAGTGATTCCAGCCCGGGAGGACACTTGCAGTATCGACATGTATTAGAATGCGGAAACGCGAAATCTCCCGTAGCAGGCGCCTGCCCATCCGGCAGTTTGCCAGCTCTTCTACCCACTAAGGCTCCCCCACTGACTCAGTCTCTAGCCCTTGAGTTATCAGACTCCGGACTACTCACAGGGGTAAACGGATTCTGTTAGAGCGTCGTTTAAGCCCATTGTGTGAGGGCTTATTTTGTTACGTTGTTGTAATGACTGTTAAATGATATTTGTGATATTGTGATTGATGTGTACTACATTGCACCATATGTGATATTGTTCTGCTACTCAGCACGTATATTGTTCACAATAATACATTTTGATATTTTTGCTACAGTATGACTCGTGATTTTTCAATGCAATGGGAACCTGGGAGTTGTAGCTTCCCAAAGCCTTGAGCCTTCTCTGCCAAAAACAGTATTGCTGCTTTGTTGAATTGTGAATCCCAGGACCCCATAGCATTGAGCCATTAACGTGCTATCAATCTGCATTAATGCTACAGTGTAGATAACCTCCCGATAGAATGAATTACAAGTAGGCCGTCTAACTCTAAGAAATGACAACAACAAAGGATATTAGGGCTATTTGTTGATCTCCACTGACAGTTCATAAAAACAATACTTCAAAAGAATTACATTGGAGGGCGGGATTACAACATTCGAATGAAACGGAGGATAGAGAGATATAGACATACGGTAAGACTTTTGAACTTGGTATGGTTGTATTCCATATTGGATGTGATTTCAAGTCTTTCTAAAGCAGTGTTTCCCAGCCAGTGTGCCGTGGCGCACTAGTGCGCCGTGAGCGATCATCAGGTGTGCCGTGGGAAACGGGAACCTCCAATCCCCTTTCTTCCCCCTCCTGCCGAACACTTTTTCTCCTCCACTCGGGCTCCCTTCTTCTCAGCCTCACTCTGCTCGCTTTGCCTCGCTTTGCTCTGGGGCGAGTCTGCGCAGTAGCACCCGCACGGGTCACGTCTCCCTCCCTCCCCTCCTAAACACACTCACGCTGCCCCCTCGGATCAAAATGGCGGCAGAAGCGGCAGTGGAGAAGAAAAAGTAAGTGTTGGGCAGGAGGGGGAAGAAAGGGCACGAAGGTGAAGGGGGAGGAAGAGGTCTCTGTCGAAAGCTCGCATGGGCAAACTTGGACCTTCCAGGTGTTTTGGACTCCAACTCCCACCATTCCTAGCAGCCTCAGGCCCTTTCCTTTCCCCCTCAGCCACTTAAGCAGGAAAGGGCCTCCGGCTGTTAGGAATGGTGTGAGTTGGAGTCCAAAGCATCCAGAGGGCCGAAGGTTTCCCATGCCTGTTTTAGGGACCTTAAAGTGGTGAGCCTCCTTCCAACATTGTGATTCTGGATAGAAAACAAACAACAACGTAACATAACATTGTTTGAGTCCATAGTGCTCTCTGGGTATAGGTGAACTACAATTTCCAAATTCAAGGTCAATTCCCAAACAAACCCTTTCAGTACTTTCTGTTGGTAATGAGAGTTCAATATGCCAAGTTTGGTTCAATTCCATTGTTGCAAGAGTTCAGGATGCTCTTTGATTGTGTGTTAACTATAAATCCCAGAAACTGTAACTCCCAAATGTCAAGGTCTATTTTCCCCAAACTCCATCTGTGTTCACATTTGGGCATATTGAGTACTCATGCCAAGTTTGGTCCTGATGCAACATTATTTCAGTCCACAGTGCTCTCTGGATATAGGTGAACTACAACTCCAAAACCCAAGGTCAATACCCACCAAACATAGTATTTTCTCTTGGATATGGGAGTTCTGTGTGGGAAGTTTGTGTCTTTCTGCCATCCCTGCCAGGATATCTATGTTGTCTTCATCGAAACAGGCCCAGGTTTCACACATTTAAGAACATATTAACTATATGTATTATATGTATTACTGCGTTAGAGTGTCATTTTGTGTCATTTTGGTTGGTGGTGTGCCCCAGGATTTTGTAAACGTAAAAAGTGTGCCGTGGCTCAAAAAAAGGTTAAAAAACACTGTTCTAAAGCAATGGCATTGTGTAACCTGGAATGGTTCATCTCTCCCCCTTTTTGCCCCTCATATTAACTAAGCGCTCTTTCATTAGTTATTAATTCTCGGTTCATGAATAACAATAACATCCAAGAAAAGAGAAATGTTTTTCTTTTGTTTCGTTGATAAGACAAATGAATAATGAGATCCCTCTATAACGCGTTGGTTCGAAGGACCGTTGAAGGCGCCTTATATTAAGGTGGAATTAATTATGACATTGGAGTAATTGGAGGCAAGGTATTTGCGGCATCTCTTTTAGGAACGAACGAGATAACGGCGCCACTAGGAATGGCATTATTATGTTGAGAGGGAGATAACAGAAATTCAAATTAATGAAACTGATCAGTGCAAGGCACAAGGCATTGATCCTTACAGTAGCATGGTAATACTACAACTCCCGTCCAATCTAGCCAGCATGGCTGATAGTGAGGAATGATGAGTGTTATCGTGAAATGAGAGATACATAATGGAGTGCAGTAATGGCGGAGTCATAACCATGTGAGGTGTGTTGCAAAGGGGTTGCATCAGCCAGTGTCCCTTACTGACGACCTGTCCGCATGTGGAGGATGAAAGGTTCCATCTTTCTCTCTCCTGTGTAACTCTTTCTGAGTATCTGCCTATGTTGTATCTGATGATCTGATGAATCTGATTAAGAACATAAGAACATAAGAAGAGCCATGCTGAATCGGACCTAAGCCCATCTAGTCCAGCATTCTGTGTCACACAGTGGCCCACCAGTTGTACACGGGGATCTCGAGCAGAAGGGAGGGCAAAACCCTGACCTGCTCCCGACCCCCCACAACCAGTACCCAGGGAAATTCTGCCTACCTCAACCAACTCCGAGGTGGCACTTGAATGTCCTTTTCAGTAACTACCGATACACTTGGTATCCATGAATCTGTCTAATCCTGCCTTGAAGCTGTCCAGGCTGACCGCTGTCACAACCTCCTCTGGAAGTGAGTTCCATAACCCAATGACCCTCTGGGTGAAGAAATATTTCCCACCTTTTCCAGTTCCGTTATATCCTTCTTGAGGTGCGGAGACCAGAATTGTACACAGTAGTCCAGATGTGGCCTCACCATAGATTTGTAGAGAGGTAATACAACATTTGCTGACCTATTTTCGATTCCCTTCCTGATCATGCCAAGCATAGAATTTGCTTTTTTCACTGCTGCAGCGCACTGGGTTGACATCTTCATTGAGCTGTCCACCAAAACCCCAAGATCCCTTTCCTGGTTTGTCTCGGAAAGCTTTGACCCCATCAATTGGTAGGTGTAGTTGGGGTTCTTTGCCCCGATGTGCATGACTTTACACTTGTTTAGGTTAAAATGCATTTGCCACTTTGTTGCCCATTCACTCAATTTCGAGAGATCTTTCTGGAGCTCTTTACAGTCAGTTTCATTTTTAACTACCCTGAACAATTTAGTGTCGTCTGCAAACTTTGCTACCTCAGAATTCACTCCTACATCCAGATCATTAATGAATAAATTAAAAAGTAATGGACCCAAAACTGAACCTTGGGGTACGCCACTTCTCACCTCTTTCCACCCAGAGAAATGTCCGTTTATTACCACCCTTTGTTTCCTACAGTTTAGCCAGGTTCCAATCCAGGACAAGACCTGTCCCCTGAGTCCATGGCTGAAGAGCTTATTTAGGAGCCTTTGGTGAGGGACTTTGTCAAAAGCCTTGGAGAGTCAAGGTAAACAATATCGACTGGGTCCCCTTTATCTATGTGTTTATTTACAGCCTCAAATAATTCTATCAAGTTAGTAAGACATGATTTGCCTTTGCAGAAACCATGTTGATTTTCCTTCAGCAATGCCTGTTCTTCTATGTGCCTAGTAATTTTTTCTTTAATAATGGTTTCCATCACTTTGCCTGGAACTGAGGTTAGACTAACTGGCCTATAATTTCCTGGATCACCCCTGGATACTTTCTTGATTGTTTGCAGGTACAAGTAATGAGGATCTGAGAACTCTGTTTGTACCTGTGTGTATGTGTGCGTGTGTATCTCAACTGTGTAGATTAAAGTCTCCAAATATTTTAGATGAAAATCTAAATCTGTTAGTTTACAAAAGAGTGTGTAGATACGAGAGTCAGATGTCAACTTGATTCTGCTATTTTCATTCTGCATGCAATTGGTCTGTGGCCGGGCTTCTCAAATTTTTTCAGCCACACAGCTCTTTTTGAAGCAAAAATAGGCTGTTAGGAATTGTGGTTGCGTGTGCGTGGGTGATACACCTCCTTCCAGGGAACCAATAAGGCACAAACACAAGTGGTTGGATGAAAATTGGCCACAACTCAAAAACAAGGGTTTGCGGCCATGCGTGGGTCCTGGATCAGGGGTCGGACAGCCCACAGTTGTCCGAAGACGCTTGTCTGCCTGGGTGCCACCGGCCCAATACCGGTCCATGGAAACTCGGAACCCCAGGGGGCCAGGGCTTTATCCCCCCTTTCACCAAGGAGCAATAAGCCAGCCAGATCCAGGGCCCATGCTACACGCCAAACACGGAGTTGCGACAAAGAACATAATAACAACAGAAACATCAACATAATGCAAACGATGAATATGCAGCAAGAAAATGAACAAACTAAACAAGCAACAGATATAAGTTGGAAGGGTGGGAGGAAAATCAGGATTTGGCCCCCAGTGCCAGCAGGGAAGCCCAGGTGGAAGTGAGAGCTGGCCGACTGACAACGGAGGGTGGAGCGGAGCCAGCCATGTCATTGGCCGGTCGGCGCTGGTGGCAGGAAACCTTCCCACCACCCAGGGGGCTTCTGGGAGGAAGAAGCCCCCTCCCACCAACAAGATGGCGGCGAGGACATCCCCACACCGCAACCCGCTCGGCCGATAAGTCTGTCAAGCCATGAACTGAAGTCCAAAACACTTAGAGGGAGGTCCCAAGCCTGCCCTTACCTGTTGTAGACCAGGGCTGTCCAACTTCTACCGGACCTGTGGCCGGAATTCCAGTCACTGATCACCTGCGGGGCCAAAGGGTCTGCCCCCGCCCCCAGCTCCGCCCCCTCCCCGGGTCCAGGGAGGGAATATAAATACATTAATAAAATATAATAATATCAGAAAGGGATATGGATGGAGAGAGGGGATATACATACTGTACATTAATAAAATATAATAATATCAGAAAGGGATATGGATGGAGAGAGGGGATATACATACATTAATAAAATATAATTAATGCTTCCTGCCTGGGGGAACCCTCCCAACCCCTGAGGCTGTGGGTTCATTACCTGGGGAGGGGCGGGCGGAGGCGGCGATGGCGTTGCAGGCCTGCCTCTGTGCGGGCAGGAAGGGGTCCCGGAGGCCGGCGCGGAAGGCAGCGGAGGCCTCGGGCAGGAAGGGAACCAGGGCCGGGCCCTCGCTGGCACCGAGCAGGGCGGCCAGGAGCTGGAGTAGGCCCAGGCGGAGCTCCTCGCAGGCCTCGCCTTGGCCTTGTCCGGCCTCGCCCTGGCATAGCCGCTGAATCCCGAGATTTCGGCAACTGTATTAACTATCGCGAGACTACGCCAGGTACACGGGATTTCGCTCTCAACGCGAGATCCCGCGTGGCTGCCGTAGTCTCGCGAGACTTCCTCCGAAACCCGGAAGTGGGTAATTTTTTTAAATTTTTTAAATTTAATTTATTTTCCTATTTTTATTTTTTATTAAAAAGATGAGGGGGCCGTAGGAAAGGGGCTGGGGGGGCGTATACGGCCCCAGGGCCGCCAGTTGGACAGCCCTGTTGTAGACCACTGGCATGCGAAATGTACCCCAAGCTACCAGCAAACCAGACAACCTTTTGCGGTGACCCAATGAAAACAAATCTGGGAACTTTCAAAAACCCGGCAGGTATTTTGCAAAGCTCCTGCCTGGTTTTCTGCAGGCTTTTCTCTGCTTGGCTGCTCCTGGGTTGTTCTCCAGATGAATTGCTCAAGGGCACTCTTGACCCATCCAGGTGAGTTTTTCCTCTTTTGCTGCTTTTCCTCGGGGGACCTGCATGTTTACCTCTTCCTGCAACATCTGGAACGTTGCCTTAAGGAGTTTGCATTGCATATTCCACTGTTTTAAATTCTCCGGAGGGTTTTGGCTGTATAAATGGAGCGTATCCACTCCTCTCCTTCCTCTTTTCAATAATCGCAGTTCAAAGCAAATGTATCCAGCATGTGGAAACAGCGAGGTTGGAATCCTGCTCACGACACAGGTGTGGCTTTACATCAGGCCCAGATTACCCATAAGGCCACCCGAGGCCATGGCCTCTGGCGGCACGTTTGGGGGGGCAGTGGATGCAGACCCCCAAATTTTAAAAAATCCCCCAAAGAGTTCACCCAAAAAAGGGCGCATGTGCTGCCGCCCCCTCCCTTTGCTCTGCTTTAGGAGGGAGGGAGGATTGGCTCAGCTCCTTACTCCGCCCCTCCCCGCCTCCTCGCCGGATTGAAGGAAGGAAGGGCAGGGCGAGGAGAGGAGGTGCCCTCCCGCCGCCTCGTCCCTGGCATGTGCCGCCCACCCCCGCCTTCCCTTGGGGCTGGCATGACACAAGGGAGGAGGGCAGTGGCGGGACTCCTCTCTGCCTCCTCGACTGGGAAGGAGGCGTCCCGGCGCCCCTCCTCCCTTGCCAGGCAGGGGCAGGAGGAGGCGAGCCCCTTTCTCCTCCTCGCCTCCTTCCTTCAATCTGGCGAGGAGGGGCGGAGCCGGGGGGCGGGAAGGGGTGGAGCCAGGGGAGGGGCGGGGAGGGGCGGAGGCAGACCCTTTGGCCTGGGGCGGCAAAAGGGCCTGATCCGGGCCTGCTTTACACACCTGCACACAAAACCTCCCTTTGGCAGGGATCAAATTCTTTGGACTTTTAAATGCCCTCCCTATGCTTCAGCCCATACAAGAATCGATATTATACAAACATCTCAACTCTTCCAGTATTGTGCTCCACCTTCCCAGTGTAATGCAGTGTTTCCCAACCAGTGTGCCGTGGCACACTAGGGTGCCCTTATCTCAGGTGTGCCCCTCCTCCAATCCCCTTTCTTCCCCCTCCTGCCGAACACTTTTTCTTCTCCACTCGGGCTCCCTTCTTCCCAGTCTCGCTCTGCTTGCTTTGCCTCGCTTTGCTCACGCTGCCGCTTCTGCGGGAGGGGGGAGGGAGGAAGACGTGACCCATGCGGGCACTACTGCACAGACTCGCCCCACATCTTCCTCCCTCCCCTCCAGTGCTCTCTGGATATAGGTGAACTACAACTCCAAAACTCAAGGTCAATGCCCACCAAACTCTTATAGTATTTTCTCTTGGTTATGGGAGTTCTGTGTTCCATTCCATCATTGATCGAGTTCAGAATGCTCTTTGGTTGCGGGTGAACTATAACTCCCAGCTGTTGAGCAAGACTTTCGTGTATGTCTTTCTGCCATTCCTGCCAGGATATCTATGTTGTGTTCATTGAAACAGGCCCAGGTTTCACACTGAGTGTATAAATACATTCAAAAACATATTAACTAAATGTATGACTGTGTTAGAGTGTCAGTTTGTGTCATTTTGGTTGGTGGTGTGCCCCAGGATTTTGTCAATGTAAAAAAATGTGCCATGGCTCAAAAAAGGTTGAAAAACACTGGTGTAATGTATTGTGCTAAACGGCCTTCTCCTTGGAAAGACGTGTCTTCAGACCTGGAATAGGTTTGAGCATACACCTTTCCTGGGATGGGGACTCTTTTTCCCTTTCAAGATCCTTTTTTTTTTTTTGGATTCCTACTAGCTCCGGACACTAAACACAAGGCAAAGTGGTGCTTTTGTGCAGGTCTTTTTGGTGTAAACTGGGGCAAAGTGAGTGGCTTAAATTTTGGTCCAGAATATATCGTAATCTGAGTTTTGACCCAGAATTTTAGAGTGGTTTCAATTTTGGTACAGAATTCAAATGATATAGTGGCATACATGTTGTTTGACATCTACATGAAGCTGCTGGGAGAGATCATCCAGAGTTTTGGGGTACGGTGTCATCTGTACGCGGATGATGTCCTTCCCACTCGTTAATAAGGAAGGCTGTGCAGGTGCTTGGCCGCTGTGTCGGACTGGATGAGGGTGAACAGATTGAAACTCAATCCAGACAAGACAGAGGTCCTCCTGGTCAGTCGAAATACCAAACAGGGGATAGGGTTACAGCCTGTGCTTGACGGGGTGACACTCCCCCTGAAGACACAGGTTCGCAGTTTGGGTGTGATCCTGGACTCATTGCTGAACCTGGAACCCCAGGTCTCGGCGGTGGCCAGGGGAGCTTAAAACTTGTGCACCAGCTGCGCCCATTCCTTGGGAAGTCTGACTTGGCCACATTGGTCCATGCTCTGGTTACATCCCATATAGATTACTGCAATGCACTCTATGGGGGGTTGCCTTTGAAAACCTCTCGGAAGCTACAACTAGTCCAATGGTCGGCAGCCATGTTGCTAACTGGAGCGGCGTACAAAGATCGCACTACTCCTCTGTTGCGCCAGCTTCACTGGCTGCCGATCAGCTTCCGGGCACAATTCAAAGTGCTGGTTTTAACCTTTAAACCCTGAACGGTTCTGGCCCAGGTTACCTGTCCGAATGTATCTCCTCCTATGAACCATCACGCAGCTTAAGAACATCAAGAGAGGCCCTGCTCTCGATCCCAGGACTTTCACAAACGTGGTTGGTGGGGATGAGAGACAGGGCCTTTTCGGCAGTGGCTTCCCATCTGTGGAACTCCCTCCCTTAGGACATCAGGTTAGCCATCTCCCTCCTGTCCTTTAGAACAGTGGTTTTCAACCTTTTTTGAGCCGACATTTTTTACATTTACAAAATCTGGGGTGCACCACCAACCAAAATGACACAAATGACACAGTAACACATAGTTAATATGTTTTTATAATGTATTTATACACTCAGTGTGAAACCTGGGCCTGTTTCGATGAACACAACATAGATATCCTGGCCGGAATGGCAGAAAGACACAAACTTCCCACACAGAACTCCCATAACCAAGAGAAAATGCTATAAGAGTTTGGTGGGCATTGACCTTGAGTTTGGGAGTTGTAGTTCACCTATATCCAGAGAGCACTGTGGACTCAAGCAATGTTGGATCAGGACCAAACTTGGCATGAATACTCAATATGCCCAAATGTGAACACAGATGGAGTTTGGGGAAAATAGACCTTGACATTTGGAAGTTACAGTTGCTGGGATTTATAGTTAACACACAAACAAAGAGCATCCTGAACTCTTGCAACAATGGAATTGAACCAAACTTGGCATATTGAACTCTCATTACCAACAGAAAGTACTGAAAGGGTTTGCTTGGGAATTGACCTTGAGTTTGGAAGTTGTAGTTCACCTACACCCAGAGAGCACTGTGGACTCAAACAATGTTATGTTATGTTGTTGTTTATTTTTATCCAGAATCACAATGTTGGAAGGAGGCTCACCACTTTAAGGTCCCTCAAACAGGCATGGGAAAACTTCGGCCCTCTGGGTGCTTTGGACTTCAACTCCCACCATTCCTAACAGCCTGAGGCCCTTTCCTGCTTAAGTGGCTGGGGGGGGGGGGGGAAGCAAAAGGGCCTGAGGCTGCTAGGAATGGTGGGAGTTGGAGTCCAAAACACCTGGAAGGTCCAAGTTTGCCCATGCCAGCTTTCGACAGAGACCTCTTCCTCCCGCTCCCCCTTTGCGCCCTTTCTTCCCCCTCCTGCCGAACACTTACTTTTTCTTCTACACTGCCGCTTCTGCCGCTATTTTGATCCGAGGGGGCAGCGTGAGCGTGTTCAGGAGGGGAGGGGGGGAGGAAGGCGTGACCCGTGCGGGCGCCACTGCGCAGACTCGCCCCAGAGCAAAGCGAGGCAAAGCGAGCAGAGTGAGGCTGGGAAGAAGGGAGCCCGAGTGGAGAGGAAAAAGTGTTCGGCAGGAAGGGGGGAAAAGGGGATTGGAGGTTCTCATTTCCCACGGCACACCAGAAACTGTAACTCCCAAATGTCAAGGTCTATTTTCCCCAAACTCTATCTGTGTTCACATTTGGGCATATTGAGTTTTCATGCCAAGTTTGGTTCTGATCCAACATTGTTTCAGTCCACAGTACTCTCTGGATATAGGTGAACTACAACTCCATAACTCCAATGCCTACCAAACTCTTATAGCATTTTCTCTTGGTTATGGGAGTTCTGTGTGGGAAGTTTGTGTCTTTCTGCCATTCCTGCCAGGATATCTATGTTGTGTTCATCGAAACAGGCCCAGGTTTCACACTGAGTGAGTGTATAAATACATTTAAAAACATATTAACTGTATGTATGACTGTGTTAGAGTGTCATTTCGTGTCATTTTGGTTGGTGGCGTGCCCCAGGATTTTGAAAATGTAAAAAATGTGCCACGGCTCAAAAAAGGTTGAAAAACACTGGCCTAGGGGATGCCCGGATGTTTTGATGTTTTACCATCCTTGTGGGAGTCTTGTCTCATGTTCCCGCAGGGGGAGCTGGAGCTGACAGAGGGAGCTCATCCGCACTCTCCCCAGATTCAAATCTCCGACCTGTTGGTCTTCAGTCCTGCCAGCACATGGGTTTAACTCATTGCGCCACTTAGTTTGTGAGAACCAAGTAATGCAAAGGAAGAGAACTAGTAGCAAAAGTAGAATACAAATGGAACTCGCGAGCTGACTAATTGGCGCGTTGGTATCATTTCTAAGAGAAGACAAGGAGGGGAACACAGGGGGGAGAAACCCACCGACGTAAGTAGGATTTCAGTAATGGATAGTGTTGCTTTCATCATGTGGGAATAAGACTTTTCCCTTGCATATTATCCTGCAGAAGAATTAATGCCCGGCACATGAAAGCCGGCTTTATTTTGCCTCGGCAACAGCACTTAGTTCTAATTTGTCTTTTGTTCTCATTTTTCCTCTCTCCAGCTAACGGATTGGAATCGCCATCTGAATGGGAGTGGCGGGCTTAAAAGCTTCTTGCTCGCCGAAGCAACCCAAAAAACGTCTCCTCCTCCGTTGTCACTTCCTTCTCATTTCAAGCTAGTCCAGATCTTGCCCACTTTGCTCCACTTTCCCTTCTTCGAGGGCGGAAAGGTCTGCTTGGATTGCACCTGCCGGTTTCCGCTTGGCAAACGCATCGCACGCATTGCTGAGATGCTCAGGGAGACAAATGTAGTCCAGGGGTAAATGCACCCTTCACATCAAGGCGGCTCGACAAGGCGTTGCGTCAGGGCCGCTTTTGGCTCTTGACGCACACACAAAAAAGAGGGAAAAAAGTAGATGAAACACTTAAGGCTGGCCCATGGCAGAGTGGGCAGGATTGCTCTCGGAGTGATGTTGACAAGGCTGCAGTGTAGTGGAAAATGAGCATGGAAGACAGGTGTTCCTGCCTTGAAAAGAACCGTCTCCTCCTGCATTACCAAAAAATAAAATAAAATAAAAATGAACTCCCCGGATCAAATACTCCTGCAACTCACGCTCGTTACCGGAGAGAAGTCAACGGCGTGCAATTTCCAAGCTTCCAGGGCAGACCTGCTCCAGATACCAATTTGCTCAATGCTCACAGCCTCACCGAGGCCCTGAGCGATGCGCCAAGAACAGAGTGACAGCCGCCGTCCATTTTGATGTTCAGCAGAAGGACCGGGAGGAGGGAGAGGTGGCCCCGTTTGCTCAGATCTCCAGCATCAAGGCATCCCAACAAGACCCTCCGGGACTCATTTAGAGGGAGAAGAGTTTAAGGGGAGGCTTGAGGTGTCTATTGAATGCCTTGCAAAGATGGCCTTCTGCACGAGTTTTTGGTTCCCAAGATGCACTGGGAAATTTTAGGATCACCACGATACTCCACTTAGGCAGAAAAAATGAAGTGCAAAGAGACAGCATGGGGGGCTGTAAAGGATCGCCGCCTACAGCTAGCGTCTTCCCTTGAGGATCTTTTTTCAATCAAGCTGCCACCAATCTGTAATGGAGGCGTACTTCTTTATAAAGTCTCAAAACTTAAGTCCACTAAGTTGTAGAGGTAGATTTAACACCAACGCAGATTTCCAAGCTGCCACCATAACATATCTCCATCGTCAGCGGAACAGCGTTTCACCATCTCCGGCAGGCGAGGAAGCTGGCTCCCTACCTGTCCCGCTATGACCTAGCCACAGTGGTCCAAGCTACGGTCATCTCAAGACTGGACTACTGTAATGCTCTCTTCGTTGGCCTTCCTCTGTCGGCAGGGGCGGTCTGTCCATGTAAGCAAACTACGCGGCCGCGTGGGGCGCCATCTTGGGTGGGCGCTGCCACGCCGGCCACGCCGCCATAGCAAACCTCCCTGCTGCTGGCCTGCTGCCTGCAGCAGCTTCTGAGCATGCGCGGACATTTTCGCGCATGCCCAGAACTGCTCGCTGCCGGCCCCTCCCATGGGGCGTTGCACAGTGCATGGGAGAGCGTTCCCGCCCTCTGCAATGCCTCGTGGGTGGGGCTGGCAGGGGGAACCAGGAAGCGCGAGGAGGGGCCTTCGGAGGCCTTCGAATTGCACAGGGCAAGGAGTGGCGGCGCGCGGGAGGACTGGAAGGAGCGCGTGCAAGGTACCGCTTAAAAATTTTGGGGGACCAAAATAATGTGGGGGGGGCAAAATAATGTTCTTTTGGGGGGGCGCCAAAATAATGTTCACCTACCATTGAAAATTACCTTAGACCGCCCCTGTCTGTCGGTGATCCGGAAGCTCAAGCTGGTGCAGAACGCCGCAGCTCAGCTGGTGGCAGGCCTTCCATTTCTCTGCCACATCACGCCGGTCCTGCGGGAACTGCACTGGCTCCCAATAGAGCACCGGATCACCTTCAAAGTGCTGGTTCTAACCTTCAAGGCCTTGAAAGGTCTGGGGCCGGTGTATCTAAGCGACCGCCTCTCCCCATATAGTCCTTTAAGACCACTGAGATCTGAATCATTGAACCTCCTGACGATACCGAGTCACACAGCCCTCCACTTGACCGCAACGCGGAGGAGAGCCTTTAGTGTCATCGCCCCAGTGTTATGGAACGCTCTCCTGCCCACCACTTGTGCGTTGCCTAATTTACTGGCCTTTCGAAAGGCCTGTAAAACCTTCCTGTTTACACAGGCATTTGGGCAGGAACAATACTAGAGCTTCACGATATGGCCAAGGGCTATGACTACATGTAGCAGGCATACGTCACTGTCTAACCTAACTACGGATGCAATCTCCGTCATCCAACCATGTTTTAATATGTTACTGTGCATTGTGTTTTTATTGTGTTTTTACCGAGCTTTTAATGATCTGTAAGTGTTTTAATGATTTGTAAGTCACCCCGAGCCAGTCGGAAGGGGCGACTAAGAAATCGAAATAATAAATAAATAAATAACAATCCTGGCCATCCGATGTGAGGGGTTTATTTTGAGGCTTGTGTTTTTGAAATGATGTCACAGACAGATTTGTAAGGAGGAACTTCAACAGTTTATTTTTAACAACAGCGTGGAGGTTTCAAAGTATTCAGAGCTTAGTTGGTTACAGTAACTTCAGAGAGGTACAGATCTTAAGGTTTCTTATTCCCTAAATATAATGTTTGATTGTATCTCTTCAAACACTAAATCAATAATACAATAGATATTTTGCCTCAATAGGCTTCCTATCTATATTTTAGGTTTAGCTTCCCAGCCTAACCTATAAACAGCGGTTCCTATAGGCCGCACATTAATATTCCCCGTTAACCCTTTTATAGTCTGTTTAGCATATAATACAATACAAATGTAATAATACAAACCACATATTTAACCATAAAATAAATACAAAACCCTCAAGACATATAGTGACTTCACTACATGTCGATGCCTGGCTCGAGAGCAGGACGTGTGAAAAAGATCTTGGGGTCCTCATGGACAACAAGTTAAACATGAGCCAACAATGTCATGTTGCAGCAAAAGAAGCCAATGAGATTTTGGCCTGTATCAATAGGAGTCTAGTGCCTTGATCCAGGGAAGTCATGCTATCTCTCTATTGTGCCTTGGTTAGACCACACCTGGAATACTGTGTCCAGTTCCAGGCACCACAATTGAAGGGAGATGTTGACAAGCTGGAATGTGTCCAAAGGAGGACAACTAAAATGATAAAGGGTCTGGGGAACAAGCCCTATGAGGAGTGGCTTAAAGAGCCAGGCATGAAGAAGATGAGAAGGCTGAGGGGAGACATGATAGCCATGTATAAATATGTGAGGGGAAGTCATAGGGAGGAGGGAGCAAGCTTGTTTTCAGATATCCTGGAGACTAGGATGCAATGGAGCAATGGCTTCAAACTACAAGAAAGGAGATTCCACCTGAACATGAGGAAGAACTTCCTGATTGTGAGAGCTGTTCAGCAGTGGAACTCTCTGCCCCAGAGTGTGATGGAAACTCCTTCTTTGGAGGCTTTGAAACAGAGGCTGGATGGCCATATGTCAGGGGAGGGGGCTTTGAATGTGATTGTCCTGCTTCTTGGCGGAATGTTGTTGGACTGGATGGCCCTCTTCCAACCAGAGGCGGATCTTAGTGGAGGCAAATTAAGCAGCCGCCTCAGGGCGCCACATGGGCTAGGGATGCACTCAGCCGCGACCGCCAGGTTCGGCGCATGCCACGCCATTGCTGCGGGCTGGCGTGCGGGTGCGACTCCAGGTGGATGGTGATGCAAAACGCACTCCACGAGGCCAAATAGGAGGATGTTTTGCAGCTGGGGCGGAGCCTCCCGCCTCTGGTTGCAAAACGTCCTCTTTTCCGGCCTCCTGGAGTGCATTTTGCGTCACCATCCACTTGGTGTTGCGCCCGCGTGAATGGCGCATGCGCCGAACTAGCTGGCCCTGCACATGTGCACACCAGCGAGCATGCGCAAAGCTGGCCCTGCGCATGCGCAGAACTAGCTGGCCTGTGCATGCGCACACCGGCATACCACCGGCACGCATGTGCATGGAGAGTGAGGGGGCACCAAAAGAAGTTTTGTGCACCATTTGACATTACCTTCGTCCGGTCCTGCTTCCAACTCTAGGATTTTATGATTCTATCTCTATGGTCACATAAATGGTCCCATTCCAAACACGTTTTCAATATGTCCAACAAGACCTGAGCAGGTGAATTCAAGAGAGGTTCCTTTGGAGGCCTCTCATACCTAAGGTCGCCATAGGCACTTCAGGGACAACGTTTTGCTGACTCTCATTTTGAGGCCAAAGATGCTTTGAGTGTGACAAAAATAAGCCAAAATGGGACATCTCTCTCTCTTCTCCTTCTCTCTCAACCCCCTTCTGTTATTCCCTCCTTCCCCATTAACTCAAAAGCCATTACAGGTCTTGGTTTGATGAAGCGTCGAGTCGGCAGCCGAGGGGCCGCTTGGGAGAAGATCACAAAAACGCAAGCATCAAAGAAAGACACCTGCCAGCGAGCATTAATGCGCTCCCCTTTGGCTGCGCTCGAAGGAACCTCCCCTGTTTCTTAAGGCAAGGGAGATTATGAAAGGACGGGCTGGGCCTCGGCTATGTCCAGGCATGTAGCCAGGGGGGGGGCTAAGGGGGCTTCAGCCCCCCCGAAATTCTCAGGGTGGTCCGCGAAAAGGCCTTACTGGTACATTATTTAAACTGTTGCGTGTGCAAGCGTGACACACCTCGCGCCAAGAAACATGCAGACACATTGGTTGGATAAGTGGTTGGATAATATTGGCCACAACTCATTTATTGAAAGCAGGAACGAAGGGGTTGGCGGCCATACTTGGGTCCTGGATCATGGTAGACGGCCCCCACAAATGCCTTGAGGTGATAGCAAGCCAGGGGTGCGAGTGGCCAGTGCCTGTCCACGGAAACTCAGCACCCCAGTGGGCCTGGGCGTTATCCCCCCTAACAACCAATGGGTGATAAGCCAACCTGATCCAGGGGCCAAGCCACACACCACACACAGAGCTGCGACAATAACATAACACAATATAATGCCCTAAACATGGTACAAAAACAAAAACCAAAAAAAAACCAACAGATACACAAACAGAGCAAAACCAACAATGCAATGAGTAGGGAGGGTGGGTGGCAAAAACAGCCTGCCTCCGAATGAGGCCAGGCAGTCCCGGGCAGCACAAGATCCTGCCCGGGCGGAAATCTGAGCCAGCCGGAACAGGGAGGGGGCAGGGCGAAGTCAGCCCCCTCATTGGCCGGCTGGCCTGTATGGCGGGAGACCTTCCCGCCATCCAGGGGGCTTCTGGGAGCAAGAAGCTCCCCGGGCAACAAGATGGCGGGAGGGCAATGCTGCTCCGCAACCCGTCGTGGCTGGTAAGTCAGCCACGCCCATTATGTCTATTCATATCATGATCTGATCACCATGCTCATTATATCCCACATTAATAGGGTTATTGGGATAACAATACAAAAGGTTTGCTAGGGTAGACCCTCTTCCACCCAGTCTCAGCCCCGAACCAAACTCAGCCCCCCCCGAATCAAAATCCTGGCTACGGCCCTGGCTATGTCATACGCGCGGTAACAATATCGGGGAAAATGTCCTGGCCCTGGTTTGAAAGTGTTGTTTCCTGTTTAATTGTGCGGTCCTTACTTTGAAAGTTGTTCAACTCCAGAAACGTTGCTTTTGTGGCACAAACTAGATGGAATTGGTTGAGATATTCATTGACAAACGATAACCAAATGTGCTGGAGGATGCGCCTCCCGCAGAGACCAAGTTTGTGCAGTTTGATCCACATTTCCCTATGTTTTTATTATGCTCGAACTAATTAGGGAATGACATTGATAACCCGGAAACACAAATCGTGTGTTACCTAAAGAGCAAAGCTGGAAGGGCTTAAGGTCACCTTGCAAAGGAGGAAGGTGGGCTGTTCTCCTTGAGATTAACAGAAGTGAAGCAGGGAACGTCTATATATCCAAATCAAATTCTTTATTCTTGTTTCATCAAAATAAATTGATTCAGAGTCATCACAGTATAAGTGGAATCAAAGTGAATACATGTTGCAAATGTAGAAGAATCCAACTTCCGATCAACACATCCCAAGGCAATAACGTAAATCAATGTGGAGCATTCAACAATAAGAGTATAATCCGGGATGGAAAGGAAGGGTGCGGGTCGACGGTCAGAATAAGGCCTTGCCGTTTCGCCTGTATAGGCTTCGTCTGGACCCGAGGGGTAACAATATCCACAAATAACAACAATTCCACTGGTCCGGGAAGTCAATGTTTCATCATAAATCATATAATCTTAATTATGGTGGACGCGGCCACCAGCGTATTCCAGCGCCCGGACCTTAAGGTCACCTTGACCTTCTCCTTCACCAACCATTGACGGGTGTCTCTTTATGAAGAGAAGGCATTCCCTGGGTTGGATTGCAAATGCAAGTGAGAGGCCTTACACACAAATATCATAGAGTTCCTCTCTCTGAATGGTCAAGGTCATAACATGGTCAAGTCATAACAATTCTAAGAATCGCTGATCCTGGTGGTGGATCTTCCAAGGCAACCGCTTAAATCCAGCTATTAATCCCAACTGAAATATTTATTTATTTATTATTTCCAGCATTTCTCCCCGGCTCTTCTCTACCCCCGAGGGAGGGGGGACTCAGAGCGGCCGAACAAAAGGCACAATTCAATGCCAACATAGTAAATACAATATAAATAGTAAAATGCAATATAAAACTAAAAACATACAGCATTAAAACACATTAAAATACAATAAACATTAACACATCATGCACATTCTCTTAAGTTAAGACAGTATTTCGTCCATAACAGGAGCATTGAGCCATATCCATCAACTTGCCATTACACATCCAGTCCAAAGTGCTGCATTGTGCTAATGCGCAAACGCCTGGTCCCACAGCCAAGATTTCACTTTTTTCCTGAATGTCACGAGGGATGGGGTTGATCGTATGTCGCTTGGAAGCGCATTCCACAGACAGGGAGCCACCACCGAGAAGGCCCTCTCTCTCGTCCCCACCAAGTTGCGGGAGCGAGAGCAGGGCCTCCCCGGCCGATCTTAGATTACGAGGTGGGACGTAGAGGCTGATGCGTTCGGACAACTAAAGATCAAAACCAGCACTTTGAATTGAGCTCGGAAGTGGACAGGCAGCCAGTGGAGCTGACACAACAGGGGGGTGGTATGCTCCCTGTATGTAGCTCCAGTTAGTAATCTGGCTGCCGCCCGTTGGACTAGTTGTAATTTCCGAACTGTCTTCAAAGGCAGCCCCACGTAGAGTGTGTTGCAGTAATCTATTCGGGATGTGACCAGAGCGTGGACCACCATGGCCAGACCAGACTTCCCAAGGTACGGGCGCAGCTGGCACATGAGTCTTAACTGTGCAAAAGCTCCCCTGGTCACCACCGAGACCTGGGGTTCCAGGCTCAGCGATGAGTCCAGGGTCACTCCCATGATGGAGCTTCAGCCTCAAAAGAAGGCAAAGGCATAACCCTTCTGAACAAATAATGCTAAGGAAAAAAACAGTGGAAGGTTCACTGCAAGGTTTCCATTCGTTACAAACAACCTGAAGGCACACAACAACAGTGACATATTAAAATCCTGTTAGAACCTCTGCAGCTAGAGCCAAACAGTCACTCATTGAAATGAATAGGAAATCTCGTCTTTGAGCGGCACTTTTTCTTTCTTTTGCAACTTCGTAGGAATGGCCGCGATGCGCCTGGCAGATTGATGGTCCAGGGCTCGGATCCGTCCCCTTTTGTTCACCCCAAACCCTTGTTATCCCATCTGATCTGAGCAATTCCGACTCTCCGATTAACAGATGCCGTCTTGACAAATATTTTTTATTGGCGGTGCTGCTATTAGAATTAGAGTCGGAGGGGCATCCGTCACCCGTCCGCATTGCGAGGTGCTGCCGAGTAATTTATGGCACTCCCTCGGAATACATAATAACCGTGAAATATTTCCAGAGGTGCCGCATCTATTACTCCGGCGCTAATGCAACCCACTGATTGCCATAAATCACAGGCCGGTGTTAATGAAAGTTTTTTCGGAGGCCATCTAACTCCGCGGAAATAAATGACGCAGGTACATTACAGGTACAGAAACTAATTGGGACGGTCCCCCCCGCTTCTCTTCTCCGGAGCCCAAGTAATGATCTGTGTGTTGTGTTATCACTAAAGTGCCTCCACTAAATCTTTTCAAATGTCAGGCGAGAGCTAATATTTACATCAGAATAATAACTACAATTACTTACCCACTTTCCAATTCATTTGGAGTCAATTATTTCCTGGGCGCCGCGCGGAATGGAGGCTTTGCTGGGACACCGGAATGAGTTTAATTAATCCTGTTCCGCGCACGGCCCTCTGATAAATGAAATTCAGCGGGTAATTTAAGAGCGGAGGGAAAACGGCTGGAGACGGAGGGCTGCCTCCCGTGATTGACAGTTCAATTTATTACGGCGAAGACCAGTCTCTCTTGTGGTGACATTTATCTCCAGTTAATGGTTTCTGCTGGGCCAGCGGAGGGTCTGGATGGCAACCTATTCCCTTGAAAACTTCTGTTTGCCTTTTGGGTTTACGGACTTCTTTTACTTGTTGTTGTTGTTGTTGTTGTGTCCTTTTGTTTATTATCCACCTCTGGGCTCTTTCCTTTCACCAAAAGAGGGATGAAAGAAAGAGCTTTAAAGCACCCGTAGTTGTATAGGGAAAGTTCCTAAAGAACCTGTGGAAGAGAGTCGATTTATGGCGAGGATCTTTCTCCATCGTCAAGGAGGGGAACGGGGATAATTGGATTGAAATGTCAAGTTGCTCTTCAGAGGCATCTCAAGCCAGGCATCTATTTTCTTAATAACAGAGGCGAACATCGAAAGTTTAAGGGTTTAGGCTTCAACTGGTGTTTACGGGTGTTGCATCCAACTGTGTCTTGTCTAGGTAGGATTCCTTCAAGATGATGCAAAGTTATATATACTGTATCTATCTATGTATATAATAAAAGTCAGTGTTTTCAGTGGTGCGGAGGGCGGGAGGTGCGGAGGAATATGTGCCAGCATTTCGATTGGTTGCCACTGTGGGATTATTTGCAGGACACTGATTGGCCAGCCTCAGAACTCCGACATTCTAAGGCACCAGATTATTTGCATAAAGGACTCTGATCGGCCAGCCTCAGAACTCTAACATTCTACGGCCCCAGACAGAGGGGATTGGTTGCCATTGAAATGGTATTTATTTATTTATTTATTTATTTATTTATTTATTCAGTCTTATATTCCGCTCCTCCCTGCAGGCTCGGGGCAGATCACAACATGCAATAAAAGATGCAGCATACAGCAAGAACATACAACATACAATAAAAACATAAACAATGTAGCAGTAGTAAAATTCACAGGAATTATAAGTTCCTTGAAAATCGAAGCATTTGCATAAAGGACTCCGAGTGGCCATGCACATTCCAACATTCTAAGGTGACTCAGAGGGAAAAGGAAAGGCCTCAGGCAGTCAGACACTGCGGCCCACAGCAGTGACGGATCAGGACCAAACTTGCCACACAGGGGCCCGATGGCCCACTTCACAACGGATTCAAGGACGGAGGGCGTGGCGAGGAGGAGGCGGAGGGAAGCCCCGCCCCTGGGGCCACTGCCGGGCATGCACGCATGGCAGGAGGGCATAAGCGCTTTTGCCTCCTTCCCCAATGTTCCTGGGTGCCGGCTCCGAAAGGCCCAGGGGCCGGTAAGGGGCCTGGGAGCGGCTCCCTGGGCTCCTGCCTGGCCCAGCTGGACAAGGGCGTTGAGCCGGGCCTGGGCGAGGCCTTGCTGGCCCTCTGCATGCAGCACATCAAGGAGGCTGGCGGCATCGCCCGATTCCAAAAGTGCGGGGGGATGGCGCCGCTGCTGAGGGTCCTGGCCAGGGCCCCCAGGCCCTGCCACATCCTCGACCTCATCCTCAGCATCCTGGGCAACTGCTGCACCGAAGGCGGGAGCCGGGTCCACTTGCGACAGCTGGGAGGCATCCCACCCCTCGGTGAGCAAGGAGAGGCAGGCGGAAAGAAGGAATGAAGGGGGGGTTGCGGTAGAGGTTGGTTTGGGGTCGTAATTTCAAAGTGTGGCCTAGGGCGCCAAAAGAGGTTCATCCGGGCCTGCTCCCAGGTTTCCATAGCCTTGAGTGGAGTTAAACTGCTTCAGTTCTAAAGTGTAGAAGAGGCACCCTTGGTCTTTCAGGCCTCGTATTTTCCCCTCTTGTTCGGCATTTTCCTTTTCTTTCCTGCAGGCAAATCTCCGGGTCCCTTTGCCACCTTTTTGAAATGTTGTGCACTCCTTTCACTTTCTAAAAGGCAGGAAAGCACACATTTCCCCTGGGCCGCCTTTGCAGCGCAGACACGCCTTTCCCTTTGTCCCTCTCTCTCGCCAGGCAGCCATTTCGCCTGAAATTTCAGACTTGCTTCCACCAACCCATCAATTGCATTGCTTGAGGAAAACAGTTTTCCCCTCCATAAAACAATGGGTTTTTCCCCAGTTTGCACTACATCAGACGGAACGGACGTCAAGGGTAGCTGTTGCTGTATATTACTTTGCAAAGAAAAAGCCACATTAGTGGTCAATGTCTAAAGAAATGTCTAAAGAAAGAGGTGGTAGCAAAATATAGGGGAGAGCCTTCAGAAAAAATATAGTTTTATTACATCGACGACTTCTTTGTTGCCATGGAACAGACACAGAGGGGTTGTATTTACGGGGGTGTTGTCAAGCCATGATAACACCCTCCCCCACACACAAAAGATCTATAATTTGCCAAGGGTTCTGCAATAAATTGAATATTTTTTTCTGTTCTGGCCCATTTGGTTTAGCTTGTATTCACCGGGCACATATGCTTTTATCCGAGGTCCTAGTTATCCACAACAGGGGGAGCTACATGTTGACATACTGTTTCGGTTGCATTAACATTCATGGAATTCTATATAATTATGCGAGAGGCAAAGGGGAAAATCCCTTGCTATTTTCAAGTCAATTTGACTTACGGCGATGCTGTGGATTTCATAGGGTTTTATTGGGCAAGCAATGCTCAGAAAATCTGGTTTCTGTTACACTCTAGCCTGGATTCACCTTTGCACCCGACACCACTCAGGAGTCTAATAGTACTAACTATTTATTTTATTTATTATTATTTCCAACATTTCTACCCCGCTCTTCTCAACCCCGGAGGGGGGACTCAGAGCAGCCTAACAAAAGGCACAATTCGATTCCCACATAGTAAAATACAATATAAAAACCAAAAACATTCAGCATTAAAATACATTAAAATACAATTAACATTAACACATCACACACATTCACTTAAGTCAGGGCTGTCCAACTGGCGGCCCTGGGGCCGTATATGGCCCCCAGCCCCCTTCCTACGGCCCCCAGCCCCTTTCCTACGGCCCCCTCATCTTTTTAATAAAAAATAAAAAGAAGAAAATAAATTAAATTTAAAAAATTTAAAAAAATTACCCACTTCCGGGTTCCGGAGGAAGTCTCGCGAGACTACGGCAGCCACGCGGGATCTCGCGTTGAGAGCGAAATCCCGTGTACCTGGCATAGTCTCGCGATAGTTAATACAGTTGCCGAAATCTCGGGATTCAGCGGCTATGCCAGGGCGAGGCCAGACAAGGCCAAGGCGAGGCCTGCGAGGAGCTCCGCCTGGGCCTGCTCCAGCTCCTGGCCGCCCTGCTCGGTGCCAGCGAGGGCCCGGCCCTGGTTCCCTTCCTGCCCGAGGCCTCCGCTGCCTTCCGCGCCGGCCTCCGGGACCCCTTCCTGCCCGCACAGAGGCAGGCCTGCAACGCCATCGCCGCCTCCGCCCGCCCCTCCCCAGGTAATGAACCCACAGCCTCAGGGGTTGGGAGGGTTCCCCCAGGCAGGAAGCATTAATTATATTTTATTAATGTATGTATATCCCCTCCCTCCATCCATATCCCTTTCTGATATTATTATGTTTTATTAATGTATTTATATTCCCTCCCTGGAGCCGGGGGAGGGGGCGGAGCCTGGGAGGGGGCGGAGCTGGGGGCGGAGGCAGACCCTTTGGCCCCCCAGGTGATCAGTGACTGGAATTCCGGCCACAGGTCCGGTAGAAGTTGGACAGCCCTGACTTAAGTTAAAAACAGTGTTCCGTCCATAACAGGGGCATTGAGCCATCTCCATCGACTTGCCCTTACAAATCCAGTCCAAAGTGCTGCATTGTGCTAATGCGCAAACGCCTGGTCCCACAGCCAGGACTTCACTCCATTCCTGAATGCCAGGAGGGATGTGGTCGATCGTATGTTGCTTGGGAGCGAGTTCCACAGACGGGGAGCCACCACCGAGAAGGCCCTCTCTCTCGTCCCCACCAACCGCGTTTGAGAAGTTAGCAGGAGCGAGAGCAGGGCCTCCCCGGATGATCTTAAATTACGATTGGCTGCCGCCACCGCGCTGCCCTTTCCTGCTTCAGGAAGACTGGAGCGGCGCCGGCGGCAGCCAGTTTTGGGGGGGGGGGCATAAGTCCGAACTGTGGCCTAGGGCGGCAAACGCCTATGATCCGGGCCTGAAACCAACTAAGCATTGAACCCTGTTGAGAAATAAATTGTTAACCACTTTTATCACAACTCCTCTGCAAGTCGTTTCTTTTTAAAACGCCAGTCTTCGGGAAAAACCCTCACATTGGTGGTCAAATCTTACGAAATGATGGCAGCGATTTAAGAGGAAAAGATCCTCACAGAGTGGACGTAAGCTGTAGCCTGCGTCTTTATAAAGTGGCCGGCGGTGTCGAACCTTATTGCAAATTGGTGGCAGCGGTGGGTTTTGAAGGATAACCTGCCCTGCCACCGTTTTCCACGGTTCTCCCAGTTGTGAGTTCGAATCAACAAAGATCGACGCTAGCTCTCAGCGGCGTTTGAATCTTCTCAAGTGGTTTTAAACCCGTGGATCCCCAGATGTTTTGGTCTTCAACTCCCAGAAAACCTAACAGCTGGTAAAATGTCAGGGATTTCTAGGAGTTGTAGGCCAAAACATCTGGAGACCCACTGGTTGAGAACCACTGGCTTAAGAGGAAAGAGCTTAAGGGCACTTGCATTTCACAAGGTATTAAGCAACAGGTAAAAATCTTCCTTCACCTGCCTGTCTCCCGCACATGATTTTGGGTATTAGGGTAATCCTGGATCTTAAGAAAGAGTGCTATACTCTCGGTTAATATTTCCCCTCAGTGCAGGAATGAGCGAAGCAGCTGAAGGAGAGCGGCTTAATGGACAAGAAGGATTAAAGATTTGGATTTCTTAGGTGACTGAGCTGCGTCATGACTTTATGCAAACTAGAGGAGCCTGCTCGCTGTGGCATCTTTTCCTGGGATTGCAGAGAGGGAAGGCAGGCGAGAGATTTCGTCACATGATAGGCTTGTTTTATGACGGCTATGAATAAGTGATGTGTTTGATCTTTCTTTATCAAAGGGCATCACGACTGCCGTTGTTGCATTGCATTTCCATCAATTATTTATTTATTTATTTCAGGATTTTACCCCGCTCTTCTCAACCCCCGAGGGAGGGGGGACTCAGAGCGGCTTACAGTACGGCACAATTCGATGCCACATCATCACAGTAAAAACCCCCAAACCCCACAACAATTAAGATATATTAAAAACACATTAAAATGCAGTTCCCTCAACAACATACACAGTCATTCCAAGTTAAAAAAATATACAATCCAAAAAACATTGACCCTCTTCATCCATTTCCATTAAAATCCCCATCTAACATGCTGCTTAGTGCTGGGGTGCAAATGCCTGGTCCCAAAGCCAGGATTTTACCTTTTTCCTGAATGCCAGGAGGGATGAGGTGGACCGTACCTCCATAGGGAGCGCATTCCACAGGCGGGGAGCCACCACCGAGAAGGCCCTGTCCTCGTCCCCACCAACCGCATTTGAGAAGTCGGCGGGAGCGAGCAGGGCCTCCCCGGAGGATCTTAGGTTACGGGGTGGGACGTAGCGGCTGATGCGTTCGGACAAGTAAGCTGGGCCAGAACCGTATAGAGCAGTGTTTCTCAACCTGGGGGTCGGGACCCCTGGGGGGGTCGCAAGAGGGTGTCAGAGGGGTCACAAAAGACCATCAGAAAGCACAGTATTTTCTATTGCTCACAGGGGTTCTGTGTGGGGAGTTTGGCCCAATTCTTTCATTAGTGGGGTCCAGAAAGCTCTTTGATTGTAAGTGAACTATAAATCGCAGTAACTACAACTCCCAAATGTCAAGGTCTATTTTCCCCAAACCCCACCAGTGTTCACATTTAGGCATGTTGAGTATTCATGCCAAGTTTGGCCCAGATCCATCATTGCTTGAGTCCACAGTGCTCTCTGGATGTAGATGAACTACAGCTCCCAAATTCAAGGTCATTGCCCATCAAACCCCTCCAGCATTTTCTGTTGGTCATGGGAGTTCTGTGAGCCAAGTTTGGTTCAATTCCATCATTGGTGGAGTTCAGAATTCTCTTTGTTGGTAGGTGAACTATAAATCCCGCAACTACAACTCCCAAATGACAAAAATCACATACCTCCAACCCCACCAGTATTCAAATTTGGGTGTATTGCGTTTTTGTGCCAAATTGGGTCCAGTGAATGGAAATGCATCCTGCATATCAGATATTTACATGACGATTCCTAACAGTAGCAAATTTACAGTTATGAAGTAGCAACAAAAACAATTTTATGGTTGGGGGTCACCACAACATGAGGAACTGTATTAAGGGGTCGCGGCATTAGGGAAGTTGAGAACCACTGGTATAGAGCTTTAAAGGTCAAAACCAGCACTTTGAATTGAGCCCGGAATTGGACAGGCAGCCAGTGGAGCTGACACAACAGGGGGGTGGTATGCTCCCTGTATGTGGCTCCCGTTAATAATCTGGCTGCCGCCCGCTGGACTAATTGCAATTTCCAAACTGTCTTCAAAGGCAGCCCCACGTAGAGTGGGTTGCAGTAATCTATTCGGGATGTGACCAGAGCGTGGACGACCGTAGCCAGATCAAGAATGGATTGCATCTTTCATTGATGACTCCAGCATGCCTGCTCTTCAGCTATTATTATTATTATCATTATTATTATAAACACAACAAGATGAGTACACAGCAAACAAGGTCACTCTGCTAGCTGTTGTATTGGATCCCACACCAGACCCTTCCCAAGAGTCTAGGACTGTGTGATGTATCGGCGAATAATGTGTGCAGATTAGGCCTGGTTAGGTTCGTCGGAATGCTCGTAAAATCAGAATGAATTTGGATTAAACTAGTTGTACCCGGCACGCGTTGCTGTGCACTATTTAGGAGATGCTGTGGCATAGTCTTCTTTCCTTCCATCCATCCTTCCTTCCTTCTATCCTTCCTTCCTTTTCTCTTCCCTCTTTCCTGGTATTCTTCCTTTTTCCTCCCCTCCTTCCTTGCTTTCTTCCATCCTTCATGCTTTCTACCTTTACTTTCCCCTGACCTCATCTTCTTCCAAAGGCCTGGGCAAACTTGGGCCTTTTTGGGATTGTAGACCTCAACTCCCACATTTCCTCACAGCCCCAGGCCCCTTCCACAGGCCTCACAGGGGTTTTTGGACTTCACAACTGGGAAACTTGGGCCTGTGGGAGTTGAAGGGGCCTTTGGAAGGGGGTTGGGTTTGTGAGGAATTGTGGGAGTTGAAGTCCAAAAATCCTTGTTAGGCCCAAGTTTGGCCAGGCCTTTGGAAGGGGACTGGGGTGAAGGAAAGATTTAGGGGAGGTGTGAAGTGGCTGCCCAGGGAGCACCGGCAGCCCCAAATCGTCCCAAGGGGGGGGGGGGAGAGCGGCAGCGGCCTCTCAGTAGGCGGCGGCTGGCGAGGGATGGAGGAGGGGAGGAGAGGATGGCGCTGGGCACCTTCTTCCGCCCAGGTGCCGCCGCTGCGGAGAGGCGGGCCTAAGGAAGGGGAAGTAGCCGCCTGCTTCTCCCTTCCTTAGGCCCACCCCTCCGTCCCTGGTTCTCCGGGCGCCGCGGCTCGTGATCTGGGCGGCGCTGCGGAAGGCGGGACGGAGGAGGCGGGCCTAAGGAAGGGGGAAGTAGGTGCCTGCTTCTCCCTTCCTTAGGCCCACCCCCCTCCGTCCCTGGCTCCCAAGGTGCCGCGGCTCGCGATCTGATGGTGCCGCGGGAGCCGGGACGGAGGAGGCGGGCCTAAGGAAGGGGGAAGCAGGCGCCTGCTTCCCCCTTCCTTAGGCCCACCCCCTCCTTCCCTGGCTCCCAGGGCGCCGCGGATGCTTCCCCCTTCCTAGGCCCGCCTCCGCTGTTCCGGCTCGCAGCGCGCCCAGATCACGATCCGCGGCGCCCTGGGAGCAGGGACGGAGGGGGTGGGCCTAAGGAAAGGGGAAGCAGGCGCCTGCTTCCCCTTCCTTAGGCCCACCCCCCTCACGATCGGAGCGGCGAGAGGGAGGCGGAAGGAGGAGGAGGAGGAGGAGGAGGAGGAGGCGAGGGGGGAGTGTTGGCTGCCATGTGCCACTGTTCCAAACGCGCGCTGGCAGCGAAGAGGCCGGGCTGGCAGGGTTAGTTGGCCATTTTGGGGCTCTTGTGTTTGGGGGTGTAGTGAGGTACCTAGGGCCGGTTTTTTTGGCCGTCTAGGTACTTCGTGGTATGTTGGCATATGTTGCCAAGTTTCGTGCTTCTGGGGCTTATAGTTTAGTTGTCTATGTCTCCCGTTGCACGACGTGAAGATTTTTATATATATAGATTCACTTTTGAAGTGTTTTTGAAGTGCTGTAAACATGCTGGAAGTGAATTTGCCATTTCTAAGCCACTGCCACCGTTTTCGGAAAGGAATCGGCGGGTTTCCTTTCCCTGGTCTTCCCCTCCGTGTGCAGTTATGACGCGGAGGGAAGGCATTCGTGTCCACGGCTGTTGTCCCAGTTCTAAAGTGGAGGGAAGGCATCCACGTCCAAACTGGGTGTTTAACACGGCTTAACCCAGTGTTTAACCCAGTTTGGATGCCGATGCCTTCCCTCCACGTCAGAACTGGGGTGACAGCTGTGTTACACACAACTGTCGCCCCAGTTCTGATGCGTAGGAAAGGCATCCACATTTGAAAACAACATTAGAATCTAACATCAATAAATTAAACCTAACGTAATCAAACAAAAACTATATTATTTATTTATTTATTTATTTATTTATTTATTCGTACTTGTTTGCAGCCCTTCCCAATGGCTCGGGGCGGCTCACAACAATTCATAAAACAGCTGAACACAGCAAAATTAAAAACACAATTAAAACACAGATAAAAAGGCACAGTAGGCCACACATTGAAACAATGCGGCAATAAGGTAAAACAAGATGGCGACACGCAACAGAGACTACAATTCATCCAGCTCCGAAAACCTGCTGGAACAGCAGAGTCTTGCAAGCTTTCCCAAATGGGAGGATGTTCTGGATGTTTCGAACGTCGGTGGGCAACGAGTTCCAAAGTGTTGGAGCCACGATCGAAAAAGCCCGGCGACGGGTTGCGGTCAAGCGAAACGTCTTGGGGGAAGGAACGACCAGGAGGTTATGTTCTTCGGAGCACAAAGATCTGGTGGGATAATACGGGATGAGGCGGTCCTGTAGGTACACTGGCCCCAGACCATGTAAGGCCTTAAAAGTCAGAACTAACACTTTGAAGGTGATCCAGCATTCTACAGGTAGCCAGTGCAGTTCGCGCAGGATGGGCGTGATGTGATAGCTTGCCGAACTCCCCGCAAGGAGTCGGGCTGCAGCGTTCTGCACCAGCTTGAGTTTCCGGATCACCGACAGAGGAAGGCCAATGTACAGAGCGTTACAGTAGTCTAGTCTTGAGATGACCATAGCTTGGACCACTGTGGCCAAGTCGCAGCGGGACAGATAGGGGGCCAGATTCCTTGCCTGGTGAAGGTGGAAAAACGCCACTCTGCTGACGGTGGAGACATGAGCCTCCATCGACAACAGAGGGTCCAGGGTTACCCTGAGGCTCTTAACAGATGACGACGGATGTAGTGTCACGCCGTCCAGGGTCGGAAGCTGAACATCCTCGCTGCCCGGATGACCAAGCCACAGGATCTCCATCTTAGCCGGATTCACCCTCAATCTACTGGCTCGCAGCCATCCAGTAACGGCCTCAAGGCAGCGATGGAAATTATCGGGTACAGATTCGGACCGGCCATCCATCCTCAGCATGAGCTGGGTGTCATCAGCGTACTGATGATACCCAAGCCCAAAGCTATGCATCAGCTGGGCAAGGGGTCGCATATAGATGTTAAATAACAGAGGGGAGAGAATTGCCCTGAGGGACCCCAAATGAAGCGACATGAAATCTGAACCTAAAACATCCACATTAATTTACAGAAGTCAGCTATCATTCACAAAGTTGCGTGGGTTGGTTGTGTGGCCAGTAATGGTAGCTGGGCTAACATGGACTAGCAGAGCCCTGATATGATATAGTTCTTAACCAGAGGTCTGGTAGTGGTCTCCCATTGTCTAACCCTCCTCCTCTCCATATGCTAGTGAGCAAACGTAAGTCTTCAGCTGTTTTTTGAAGAAGAGGAGGGAGGAGGCCAGCTTTATTTCTTTAGGGAGGGAGTTCTAGAGGTGTTGGTGTGTGTGTGTGTGTGTGTGTGTGTGTGGTGACCACAGAGAAGGTCATCGCTCTCGTTCCCACCAGCCGTACTTGAGATGGGAGTGGGACTGAGGGCAGGGCCTCCCCCACTGACTGTAGTGCCCGGGCTGATTTATAAGAGGAGATACGATCGGTCAAGTAGCGATTTCTGTGAGACTGCAGACTGGTGTAAACAACAACAATAACAATGCTGGTCATAATATGGTGATCCCATAAATTCACGGGATTTTCTTAGGCAAGGAATCCTCCAAGTTGGTTTTGCCAGTTCCTTCTTCTGAAACAGAGTTTAATTTTTTTCCTTTGCACTATTTTCCGCATTTTTTTGGGATGCTAGTGTCTGGCAATTTGCCCTATGGAAGGGCCTTGACTTCTTTCTTTTTTTGCTCAACATATGCATTCCACTTACGGTTGCAAAACAAGGACAGTCGCCCATCGCCATGTGTAATGAAACCACAGCCATGACGGCTCTCTATGCTGGAAGCGGTCGGGCACATCCCTTAAGGATACGAACAGATGAACAACTGGGTGACATGTCACCTGCTTTGCTTGGGATAACTGCCACCACCAGAGATGGGTTTCCATGTCACCAAAGCGAACACAGGGCTCTCCATGGCCCCAAGCGACAGGAGAGGAGCCTCCAGCCAAGCGGTCATTTCAGATTGGCAGAGCGTTCCTCCGATGGATTGTCACAGGCGGGCACCCAACTGGAACGGGCTCGCCTGCGTTTCTCCTTCATACTGAAAGCCACAGAGACATTACTTCGTGATTGCATGGGTGGAAGTGGGCTGTGTATAGCAGTGTTTTTCAACCTTTTTTGAGCCGTGGCACATTTTTTACATTTACCATATCCTGGGGCACACCACCAACCAAAATGACACAAAATGACACTCTAACACAGTAATACATATAGTTAATATGTTGTTAAATGTATTTATACACTCAGTGTGAAACCTGGGCCTGTTTCGATGAACACAACAGAGATATCCTGGCAGGAATGGCAGAAAGACACAAACTTCCCAACACAGAACTCCCATAACCAAGAGAAAATGCTATAAGAGTTTGGTGGGCATTGACCTTGGGTTTTGGAGTTGTAGTTCACCTATATCCAGAGAGCACTGTGGACTGAAACAATGTTGGATCAGGACCAAACTTGGCATGAATACTCAATATTCCCAAATGTGAACACAGATGGAGTTTGGGGGAAATAGACCTTGACATTTGGGAGTTACAGTTTCTGGGATTTATAGTTAACACACAATCAAAGAGCATCCTGAACTCTTGCAACAATGGAATTGAACCAAACTTGGCCTATTGAACTCTCATTACCAACAGAAAGTACTGAAAGGGTTTGCTTGGGAATTGACCTAGAGTTTGGACGTTGTAGTTCACCTACACCCAGAGAGCCCTGTGGACTCAAACAATGTTATGTTATGTTATGTTGTTTGTTTTCTATCCAGAATCACAATGTTGGCAGGAGGCTCACCAGTTTAAGGTCCCTCAAACAGGCATGGGAAAACTTCGGCCCCCTGGGTGCTTTGGACTTAAACTCCCACCATTCCTAACAGCCTGAGGCCCTTTCCTGCTTAAATGGCCAAAGGGGGAAAAGGAAAAGGGCCTGAGGCTGCTAGGAATGGTGGGAGTTGGAGTCCAAAACACCCGGAAGGTCCAAGTTTGCCCATGCCAGCTTTCGACAGAGACCTCTTCCTCCCCCTTTCCCCTTCACGCCCTTTCCCCCCCCTCCTGCTGAACACTTACTTTTCCTTCTACGCTGCCGCTTCTGCTGCCATTTTGGTCCGAGGGGGCAGCGTGAGCGTGTTCAGGAGGGGAGGGGGAGGGAGGAAGACGTGATCTGTGCGGGCGCTACTGCGCAGACTCACCCCAGAGCAAAGCGAGGCAAAGCAAGCAGAGCGAGGCTGGGAAGAAGGGAGCCCGAGTGGAGAAGAAAAAGTGTTCAGCAGGAGGGGGAAGAAAGGGGATTGGGGGTTCCAATTTCCCACGGCACACCTGATGATCGCTCACGGCACACTAGTGTGCCACGGCACACTGGTTGGGAAACACTGGTGTAGATAATGCATTTGAAGAGGGCGATTTCTGTGGATTTGAGGAGCGTGATACGAACAAGTTCTAACCCCTAATGGTATAGGAAAGACTGTCTGATCACTTAGCATCGAGATCATTTGACTTTAATTTCCCCCTTACAGTTCAATCCATCAATCAATCAATCTTTATTACGGTCCAAAGACCCAATTTGTTCAGCGGAGAAAGTGCACAGCAGATTCATAAACTGATAAGACCACCTAAAAGCAGGACCACTGCAATTCTAGATGCGTATGAACAGGAGTAAAAACACTGCAAATCTATACAAGGCAAGTTTCAACCTTGGTCTAATACAGGAAGTTGTCTTATCTCGGCTACCTCAGAGAGAAACTTGGCAACAACTAAGGTCAGGTAGGGGAAATTGTCTCCTAGTAAAAGCATTACCAGGCCCGGATTACCCATAAAGCCACCCTAGGCCATGGCCTAGGGGCGCAAGCCAAGGGGGGCGCAGTTCACACGGACCAAAAAACGTTGAAACAAAATCGCAATGCGCGGCATGGAGATTACTCTCTCTTTCTCGGGGGAGGGCGGGGAGAGAGCGCTGCAAGGGCGGGGGGTTCGGAGGGAATGGCGCCCCCCCTCACCATCGCCCCCGCCCCCTTGTCAAGGAAGGAAGGCGCAAGGAGGAGGAGGAAGGAAGGGAAGCCCCCAGGCTTCCTTTCCTTCCTTGACTCAGGAGGAGGAGGTGGGGGTGCGGTAGAGGTTGGTTTGGGGGCGTAATTCCAAAGTGTGGCCTAGGGCGCCAAAAGGGGTTAATCCGGGCCTGAGCATTACATAGAGTTGGGCTGATCTACTGGGAAGGTTGCTCAGTTGTGGGCTCATAATATATAGTTGAGCTTGCTTGTAAAAACTGAAGGATAATAAGATATTTATTTATTTATTATTTCGGCTTCTAGAAGCTCGGAGCGGTTTACAGCAATGAAAACAAACAGGATGATAAAACGACAGAATTAATCTAAAAATACTAAAAATAATCTAAAAATACTACTACCACTAAAATGATTCTAAAACTACTCAGTAAGCGTGACATCTTTACTCGGCCGGAAATGCCAAGCGAAAGAGAACCGTCTTACAAGCTCTACGGAATGAAGACAGTTCTCCGATTCCTCTGACTTCCTCTGGTAGCGCATTCCACAGAGTTGGTGCAACCACTGAAAATGCCTTTTGTCTTGTTGAGGACAGTCGACATTGTCGAATGGAGGGGACATTGAGGAGATTTTGTTCGCCGGAGTGCAGGGACCTCTGGGGACAATATGGGGAGAGGCGGTCCCTCAAGTACACTGGCCCAAGACCATACAAGGCCTTAAAGCAGTGGTTCTCAACCTTCCTAATGCTGTGACCCCTTAATACAGGTCCTTATGTTGTGGTGACCCCCAACCATAACATTATTTTCATTGCTACTTAATAACTGTAATTTTGCTACTGTTATGAATCGTAATGTAAATATTTGATATGCAGGATGTATTTTCATTCACTGGACCAAATTTGGCACAAATACCCATTACACATAGATTTGCGTACTGGTGGGATTTGGGGGGAGGGAGGGGCAGGGATTGATTTTGTCATTTGGGAGTTGTAGTTGCTGGGATTTATAGTTCAGCTACAACCAAAGAGTATTCTGAATCCCGCCAATGATAGAATTGGGCCAAACTTCCCACACAGAACCCCCATGACCAACAGAAAGTACTGTATTTACTGATGGTCTTTGGCGACCCCTCTGACACCCCCTCGTGACCCCTCCAGGGGTCCCGACCCCCAGGTTGAGAAACACTGCCTTAAAGGTTAATACCAACACTTTGAAGGAGATCCGGTACTCGATTGCTAGCCAGTGCAGTTGCCGCAGTATTGGTGTAATGTGACACCTCGCCAGAGCCCTGGGAAGAAGGCGTGCCGCAGCATTCTGCACTAGCTTGAGCTTCCGGATCACCCCCAAGGGTAGGCCGATGTAAAGGGCGTTACAGTAATCCAGTCTCGAGATGACCGTCGCCTGGATCACTGTGGCTGAGTCGTTCACGGATAGGTAGGGCGCCAGCCGCCTAGCCTGGCGCTGATGGAAAAATGCAGTTTTGCTGACCGTGGAGACCTGAGTCTCCATGGTCAACAATGGGTCCAATCGGACCCCCAAGCTTTTTACTAGAAGAGGAAGGCACCAGATTCTCCTGTCCTCTTAGCACAGCAACCCAGCAGAGAAGAGGCCAGGCCGAGCCCTTTGGGAAGGTGCATGGCTGATGAACCATGCACCTTCCTCTCCTCTTGGAACAGCGATCCAGCTGGATTGCTGTGCTGAGAAGAGAGGAGAGGCCGCGTGCCTTCCTCTCCGCCTCTCTTAGCAGGGACTCAGGTGGGTTGCTGTGCTGAAAGGGAAGGGGGCAAACAGCTGGTAGAAGCCTTGCAAGGGGTTTCTTTCAGCCTTTCTCTTTCCCACCAGACCTCCTCAAGGCTGGAGAAGCTGCTGGTAGAGCTGAAGCGGGGGAGGGGGCAGAGCTTGTCACAGCCTGGCTCCGCCCCCCTCTGGCTTCAGCTCTACCAGCAGCTTTCCAGGCTAGAGGAGGGCAGTGCCAAGCCCATGGGGGCTGAGCTAGCACAAGGCTGGCTTGGCCCTCCCCTTCTCAAGGCTGGAGAAGCAGCTAGTAGAGCTGAAGCCGGTGAGGGGTGGGGCTTGGCACAGCCTAGCCCCGCCCCCTCTGGCTTCAGCTCTACCAGCAGCTTTTCCAGGCTAGAGGAGGGCAGTGCCAAGCCCATGGTGGCAGAGCTAGCACAAGGCTGGCTTGGCCCTGCCCTCCTCAAGGCTGGAGAAGCTGCTGGTAGAGCTGAAGCTGGGGTAGGGGGCGGAGCTTGTCACAGCCTGGCTCTGCCCCCTCTGGCTTCAGCTCTACCAGCACCGTTTCCAGGCTAGAGGAGGGCAGTGCCAAGCCTATGGTGGCAGAGCTAGCACAAGGCTGGCTTGGCCCTGCCCTCCTCAAGGCTGGAGAAGCTGCTGGTAGAGCTGAAGCCGGGGTAGGGGGGCGGAGCTTGTCACAGCCTGGCTCCGCCCCCTCTGGCTTCAGCTCTACCAGCAGCTTTTCCAGGCTAGAGGAGGGCAGTGCCAAGCCCATGGTGGCAGAGCTAGCACAAGGCTGGCTTGGCCCTGCCCTCCTCAAGGCTGGAGAAGCTGCTGGTAGAGCTGAAGCCGGGGAGGGGGCGGGGTCTCCGGAGGCCCCGCCTCACGCTCTGCCTGCCTCTCTCTCGTTCGGAAGCAACCTTGGAGCCTCCGCTGCCGGCAAGAGAGAGGAGCTCCGTGCTTCTCTCTTGTCCGGAAGCAAACGTGGACGGTGCACAGCGTGGAAGGTGCGCGCGGGCAGAAGGTGCGCGCGTGCAGAGCAGAAGCGCCCCATCCGGCTGCGATCCACCTCCTTCGGTCCCGCGATCGACTGGTTGATCGCGATCGACTTCCTGGGCAGCCCTGTTCTAGAAAATGGCCATACAGCCCGAAAAACCTACAACAACTCAACTACCTGCATACTTTGTACACCTACGGTGCAATAAGGGTCCTTGGGATCATAACAAAATTTTGTTCGAACTAGTTTTAATTGTGCGCACAATTAAACAGGAAATAACACTTTCAAACCAAGAACAGAATATTTTTCAAATTTTTCAAGTAGTGGACAAGGGCAGGATTTGCCTCATTATGGTTGGAGGAAATAGTCCAGTTGGATGGGACTGGGAATAATGCAAAAAGACTGGGAAAGAAATTAATTAGTAGGAAATTTGGCTGCATCTCTCTCTCTCTCTCTCTCTCTCTCTCTCTCTCTCTCTCTCTCTCTCTCTCTCTCTCTCTCCTCCTGCCTGAAATTTGGTTTGCTATTGACAAAAGGGCCAGCTGCCCACCTTTGAGAAGCAAAGCACGTGAAGTAGGAACAGGAGAAAGCAAATGAGGAGCTAAATATATTCCGATCTGGGGCTGCAGGGGCACTGGATTAATTAGGATTAGTTTTAACTGGTAGTTACAAGATCTGTAATGAGTAATTCTGAAATGTGAAACATATAAGGATGGGGCATTTTGGGTACTTGTTTCTCTTCCATATTTCCCCAACGCAAATCCCTAACATTTCCGGTGAAAAATGTCCATTTGTGAAAATGCACCAAAGGAGTGCTTAGCATTGCCCGTCAAAAACAATTATTTATTTATTTATTTAAAACTTTTGTACCCCGACCTTCTCACCTCAGTCGAGGGACTCAGACCGGCATAACAGCAAAAATTCAATGCTATACAATTTAAAAACAAGTACAACAACATATTAAAATACATAAAAACCCAGCATGAAACCACATCGCCATTAAAACAGTTCCACTCAGTCTGTAAACGTGGTCATACATTCAGACAATAGCCCATCTCAGCCTATTCTGGGAAGGCCTGGTTCCACATCCAGGTCTTCACCAGCCTCCTAAAGGACAACAGGGAGGGGGCAGATCTGGCATCACTTGGGAGAGAGTTCCACAGCCGAGGGGCCACCTCAGAGAAGGCCCTGTCTCTCGTCCCCACCAGCCATGCTTGCGAAGCCAGCGGGACCGAGAGCAGGGCCTCTCCGGAGGATCTTAATGTTCTTGATGGTTCGTAGGGGAGAATCCGTTCAGACAGGTAAACTGGGCCAGAACCATATAGGGTTTTGTAGGTTAAAACCAGCACTTTGAATTGTGCCCGGAAGCTAATTGGCAGCCGGTGGAGCTGGCCCAGCAAGGGGGTTGTGCGCTCCCTGTGCCCTGCTCCTGTTAGTAACCTGGCTGCCGAACGTTGGACTAATTGCAGCTTTCGAGCAGTCTTCAGAGGCAACCCCACGTAGAGAGCGTTGCAGTAGTCTATTCGGGATGTAACCAGAGCGTGGGCCACCGTGGCCAAGTCAGACTTCCCAAGGTACGGGCACAGCTGGCGCACAAGCTTTAACTGTGCAAAAGCTCTCCTGGTGTCAGGCCCCAGCCTGATTCCATAGCCAAGCAAGACCGAAGCCATGTTAAATCACAGGCCTTACTCAAGTCTAAAGAGAAACCTTTGCGGAGGCCTCCGAGTCAGCCAGCAGTCAAGATTGGCCGCAGCCCTCCGCCTTCCCAAGCTGATAAGAAGCGCTGGGAAGGCCATGTTTCACTTCACTCTGTATCTCCAGGTGCGGCCGTTAATGAGCTGACATACTTGCCTTCCTTGAAGGGCCTGAGAAAGTCACCCCCACAAACTGTCCATGGGAAAGAGTTACGACGCAGCCAGTGCTTCAGAGGTCAACACCATGCGGGACCTATTTAAGTGGGTTCCCGGTGGTGTTCGGGATCTCGCACCAATGTTCAGCTTTCTTTGCCAAGCTCCACAGAACTCAAGTCCAGGACAAGGCCTTGGAGCCTCCAAGTCACCGTACTCAAGTATTCAGCCAAGCCATTGTTTGCCAAGGACTTATCCCGGATTTTTAGCCCATTGGGGTTTCAAGACTATTTCTTCATTTATTGGATCTTAAACTTCGTTTGAGCTATTGCCTTGCAATACTCGGATGCTGGAGGCATCAGTGGACTATATTTTTATCTATTTCCTCCTTTCTACCTATTCTAAATAAAGCATTTAAACACAGCTGCTGCGTGGTGGTTTACTGAGGGATCCTCCAGGCCCAGGTTGCAACACCTGGCCACCGCCGAGACCTGGGGCTCCAGCCTCAGTGATGAATCCAGGATAGGGTTCCCATATGTCCCTTATTCTAAGGGACGTCCCTTATTCTAAGGGACGTCCCTTATTTTGGCCCTAAAATTTGTGTCCCTTATTTTCAGGCCCTGTCCCTTATTTTTGACTAGCAGGACAGGACTGGGCGGGGTTGACCAGAGGAAGGTGCGCGCTGTGGTTTCCACGGCAATGCCTGCCCGGGGATTCCCATTCGCAGGGCAGCCTGCGTCCCCGTTGGAAGGAAGAGGCCATACAGGACTTTTTCAAAGTACAGTAGACTCAATTAACCGTTACCCAAGGGGAATGTTGGATCATGTTGGATAAAGATAGTTTCTGGTTGCTTGAGAGTTACTCTTAAAATAGGCCTAGCTGTGCATCCCAATACTATACAATACTGTGTAAGAACATAAGAACATAAGAACATAAGAAGAGCCATGCTGAATCGGGCCTCAGCCCATCTAGTCCAGCATTCTGTGTCACACAGTGGCCCACTAGTTGTACACGGGGATCTCTAGCAGAAAGGAGGGCAATCCCATGTGTATGGTATAGTATAGTGTATCCCATACTATACTATACCATTAACTATTGACATAATAATCATGAAGATGTACTGTCTTATAAAATTTATTTTATTTTAATGTTTAGACAGTGCACTTTTAAAGTCAGCAAAGTCAAGGACTAAATACAGATGGAGAAAATCAGGTAGTTCTAATAATGTTTTTTCTGCATGACAAAGCATGCGGAAACATACCATGTTCTGTTAAGAGGGTATAAGTCAGTTTCTTTTGTGAGTTTCAATCATTATCTTATTCTGTTAATAAAACTATTTCTACCTAATGTTTGAGTTTCAAGTTTTTAATGAAGTGTCCCTTATTTTTGCGAAAAATCCCGTAAATGTCCCTTATTTCTTATATCAAAAAATGGCAGCCCTAATCCAGGATCACTCCCAGACTGCGAACCTGCGCCTTCAGGGGAGGTGTAACCCCATCAAGCACAGGCTGTAACCCTATGCCCTGTCCGGCCTTACGACTGACCAGGAGGACATCTGTCTTGTCTGGATTTAGTTTCAAACAAACTTTCCACAAAGCAACAATGCATGCGAGCGAGTCTTTGCGCACCTCCTAACATTTCCTGCTGAAATCGTTCCACTTGCTACAATGCTCCAGAGGAGCTATTAGCGTTTCCTTGCTAAAATAAAGCCTCCTGTAAAACAAAACACATGACAGCTAGGTGTGGGGAAAGTGATAAAAGGGGATGCTTTTATCTCTAGCCAACTTTTGATTCAAACTCGGAGCCATTATTCCCTGTGACGCACCCAGGTACAAAGCGGGAAGGCGAAAAGAAAGACAAGAGAATAGGTATCAATGGGGCTTAATGGACTAGGCGGGTTTCTCTTGAGAGTAATGGGTCTGAACAATAGGGAGAGAAGCACCATTTCCACATGTCCTTGTCTTCAATAGGAAAGAGCGCCATGACAGATACAGGCATACAAATGTCAACTGGCACAATATTATTTTGTTCCAAAGAGAGTTTTTTTGCACAGAAAATTGTAGCACGTTCCAACTCCATATGGAGTCTGTTAAACTCTAGGTGTCATGCTCTAATCGTATAGTAACCAAAGCATCAGCATGGCCTGATTTCTACTAGACCCATTAGTATAAAGGTTGGTGCCCCATTCAACTCAATGATTCAACTCTTTTTGGCAATAATCAATGGGCCGGAGAGATAGCACAGCGGTAACAACAGCTGTGCTTGCAATCAGAAGGTTGCATGTTCGATTCCCGGGCTGGTCTGGACACCCAGCTGTGAGCCCTGTCCACTGTTCACCCAACAGTTCAAGTACATCCCAGCTGTGAAAAGATGAACTAGGGACCGCTAAGTGGGGAAGGATTTCTACAAAAAGGACTTTACAACGCCTGAATAAAAAGAAAGAAAGATTGGCTGTCGGAAGGCGGAATGCGGAAACAGAGGCTCTCCGTCATGAGGATGAAGCAACAGCAGGGGTGCCGCGTGGAAGGGTGCCGAGCAGCTGCCGCTGGGACAACTCGCCATGGTCTCAGAAGGAGGGAGGGAGGAGCCCGAGCGACGGCAGTCCCTCCGGGGGTGGGGCCCGAGTGACGTCACTCCCTCCGGGGCCGGGGGCCGAGCGACATCATTCGGGCCCCACCCCCTGAGGGACTGGCGTCGCTCGGGCTGCACTCCCTCCTCCCTCTTTCTGAGACCAGGGCGAGTTGTCCCAAAGGCAGCGGCAGCTGCGCTGCGTGAATGGGGCGCCGCGTGGAAGGCACTGAGCAGCTGCCGCTGGGACAACTCGCCGTGGTCTCAGAAGGAGGGAGGGAGGAGAAGTGCACCCCGAGTGATGTCACTCCCTCCAGGGGTGGGGCCCGAGTAACGTCACTCCCTTTGGGGGCGGGGCCCGAGTGATGTCACTCCCTCTAGGGGCGGAGCCGAGTGGCGGGGCACGAAAGGGGGCGTAATTCCAAAGTGTGGCCTAGGGCGCAAAAAGGTCTTAATCCGGGCCTGTCCGAACTTGCCACCTTGACTTGGAAAGAGAGTGTGTGTGTGATGGAATGAGCAAGCAGACAGGCCAAGAGCTCAGTTGCAGGCGTGCTTCAGGCCTGCCTGCACACCCTTCCACACACCCATTCTCAGAGAGCATGGGAGGGTATGTGTGGCAGGGCGTGGAGGCAGACAGGCTTGTAGTGCGCCTGCAGCTGGGTGCCTCTTACTCTAGAGTAGGAGGCGTTTGAGTGCAGGCACTGGCAGGCATGCGAGCTTTCTGGGCCTGCCTGCATGCCCTGCCACACACACACACTCTTTCCAAGGAGAGTTCATGTGTGATGGGGTGTGCAGGCAGGCCTGGAGAGTACGCACGCCTGCCAGTACCTGCAGCCAAGCACTTCTACCTCTAGAGTAGAAACAAACAGTTGCCAGGAAAGAAGAATGCACACTGAAAGCAACCCTCCCAATTTCGAGAGGCTGACAAAAAATGGATCGGGGCCTCCAACGAAAGCTGGGGCATGAAACAGGATGCGTTTTCCCCCAAATGCACACCCCTAACTCATATTGTACATTCTGATAAGTGAATTGTGTAAAAAATTAAGGGTACATTTCTGTGTCACACCGGATCAATTGACATTATAGTTCATAGACCTTAATGAACATAAAACTCTTAAATTACCGCTCTAAATGCCCTCTAATCATGGGGATTTCGGCTCTTCAGTTGCCCAGGGCCGCGGTTTAATTGTTTCGGGCAGACGTTTATAGGTCAGGCTTGATATATTCATCATCAGATCATGGCCAAGGTGAATCGCAATCGCGTTACGTCCCACCTCTGTATTCATCTCGTGCTTTTGTCCCACACGACAACTGCAAATATTTGCGGCCGGCAAAGAGAGATTGTGTACTGCTCGCTAAAGAAAAGCCGAGTTGCATTTCTTCTTCTATTCTTGGCTCACTTTTTTAAATATTAGGACATTAATGTCTTCTTAGCAATAATTCCAGCTCTCGCATCTGATGAGGTCATTTTGAATCCTGATCCTGTCCTCTGGAGCGTTAGCAATCCCTCCCAATTTGGTCCCAGTAATTGCAACAGTCACGCTTGCTTCAAACAGACAAGGGTTCTTTCTCCCACCCTGGACATTATTCCATAGATAAATAGATAGATAGACAGACAGACAGACAGATATGTATACACACACAACTTGCTTCACTACAATCTGTGCAGATATCCTCACTGATTGACTTTGCAGCTTCATGGCTACTCAATGCTATTCGAGCTTGGTAATTGCAACAGTCACACTTGCTTCCAACAGACAAGGGTTCTTTCTCCCACCCTGGACATTATTCCATAGATAAACAGATAGATAGACAGACAGACAGACAGATATGTATACACACACAACTTGCTTCACTACAATCTGTGCAGATATCCTCACTGATTGACTTTGCAGCTTCATGGCTACTCAATGCTATTCGAGCTTGGTAATTGCAACAGTCACACTTGCTTCCAACAGACAAGGGTTCTTTCTCCCACCCTAGACATTATTCCATAGATAAATAGATAGACAGACAGACAGACAGACAGATGTGTATACACACACACAACTTGCTTCACTACAATCTGTGCAGGTACCCTCACTGATTGACTTTGCAGCTTCATGGCTACTCATTGCTATTCGACCTTGCTAATTGCAACATGCACACTTGCTTCCAACAGACAAGGATTTTTTCTCCCACCCTAGACATTATTCCACACACATATATACACACACTCCACTTGCTTCACTACAATCTATGCAGGTACCCTCACTGATTGACTTTGCAAACTTCATGGATACTCAGTGCTATTCAAGCTTGCCAATGGCAACATTCACACTTGCTTCAAACAGACAAGGGTTCTTTCTGCCACCCCGGATGTTATTCCCCATACACACACACACACACACACACACACTCCACTTGCTATACTACAATCCAGTCCGGCTTCCGTATTGGGCATGGGACAGAGATTGTGCTGGTCGCCATCACAGACCAGCTCCACTGCCAATTGGATCAAGGGGGATCTGCGCTGCTCGTGTTATTGGACCTCATGGCAGCTTTTGATACGGTAGGCCACGCATTGTTAACCCACCGCCTAGCCATGACGGGAGGTAGGGGGACTGCTCTTATTTAACATCTGCATGCGACCACTTGCCAAGTTGTTGCGGAGTTTTGGTCTGGAGTATCATCAGTACGCAGATGACACCCAGCTGGTGCTGAGGATGGATGGCCGGCCAGACTCTGTACCCAATTGTTTCCAACATGTAGAAATAACTATGTGTATTGCATGGATTTATGCATATCTGAAAACAACACAACTGCCTAACCATGGTCTGGTCAAAATGTTTAATTTTATTTGTATTAAAGGTATTTAAACATTTATGTCTTCATACATCGTTTGACCCATTTTATATTTTTTTTTTGGAGGGGGGTAGAATACATTGCATTGAAACTTAATTTTTTTTAAATTACTAGGGAGCTTTGAATCTGTTTCTGCATGGCAAAGGGTTGGACAGGATGGCCCCTGTGGTCTCTTCCAACTCTAGTATGAGAATGTGTTCATTCCACCCAGTTAGTGACATATTCAGCGCCATTCAGAGCCTCTTCCCGTTCAGGAAAGCCTGCAAGACTCAGTTATTTCAGCAGGCTTTCGGGGCCGGATGAACTGTAGATCCTTCTGTGTATCGCCTCTTGCACCTTTTGAATGTGTGGCGTATTGTGACATTTTAAACTGTTGTTTTAATTGTGGTTTTAACTTTTTATTAATGTTTGGCTGGGAAGTGTCAGGGGAAAGCCCTGTACAAGAATTAACCAAATTGTGGGAGAGGGAAGTACAAGTATCAGAATTAGAGATGGAAAGGACAATGGGAAATATTGCAAAAATGAAAAATACAAGAGTGAGGGAAATGAGAAGGAAACTCCTGCATAAGTGGTATCGGACTCCGGCCCAATTGGCATACTTCTTTCAAAACGTGAGTAGCCGATGTTGGCACGGGTGCCAAGTGAAAGGGGTATATATGCACCTGATTTGGGAATGTGTAGTAGTTCAGAAATTCTGGAAAGAGGTACAAGGGGAAATTAATAAGGCACTGAATATAAAGTGGGCAATTACGAAGGAGATTGCGATATTGGTGAGAAAGAGTGACTTGGGCGAATATGGAGGAATCAAGGAAGCCATGATTGAAAGCGCACAGTCTGTCATAGTTCTAGGCTGGAAGGACTCCTCCAAATGGACAATCAAGAACTGGCTGCGATACCTGGTAGAGCACATTCAATTTGAAATTATGGAGATCAGGGTTAATGAGTTGGATGAGAATAAATTGCAGGAACTGCTGGGGCGATGGGACCGGGTAAGACAATATATTGTTTGGAGAACCCGAGATCAAGACACGAGTAATAAGTTGGATTTACTGTTTAATTTGTAATGTAAACTGTCCAAGGCTTGAAGGAAAAGAAGAATAGTGATGGAACCCTCAGAAGGGGTGGAGGGGTGTGGATGCTTGTGAGGGTGGAAGGGGCACTTTCACAGTGCACTTGTTTGTTATGGTTGTTGTATGGATGTTGTTTCTTTTTCTGTATGTCAAAAAACCAATAAAAAAATTATATAAAAAAAATGTTTGGCTGGGAAGGGCGGCAAACAAGTGCGAATAAATAAATAAATAAATAAACAATGCCTTGAAGCCGTGACTGGTTGGCTACGAGCCAGTCGGCTGAGAGTGAATCCATCTAAGACGGAGATCCTGTGGCTGGGTCATCCAGGAGGGTGTGAGCTCCAGCTGCCTACTCTGGACGGCGAGGCACTACGCCCGTCGCACTTGGTAAAGAGTCTGGGGGTCCAGTTAGATCCGCTGCTGACAATGCAGACTCAGGTCTCCGCTGTCAGCAGATCCACCTTCTTCCATATGTGCCAGGCTAGGCGGCTGGCAACCTACCTCACTGGAAATAACCTAGCCACAGTGATCCAAGCAACGGTCATCTCGAGGTTGGACTACTGTAACGCCCTATACATTGACCTTCCTTTGTCGGTCATTCGGAAGCTTAAACTGGTGCACAGCGCAGCAGCGAGGCTCCTGGCCGGGGTGCCGGCCAGGGCACACATCAGTCCAACTTTGCAGCGACTGCACTGGTTGCCAATTGAGCACTGGATCATCTTCAAAGTGTTGGTTTTAACCTTTAAGGCAGTGTTTCTCAACCAGTGTGCCGTGGCACACTAGTGTGCCATGAACGATCATCAGGTGTGCCGCGAGAAAAGCTCTCTGCCCCCCTTCCTTCCCCCCTCCTCATGCCAAACTCCTGCTGCTTGGGAGAGGAGGAGGAAGGGCCGGGCGCCGCCTCCTTCGGCCGTTTCCCCAACCAGCCTCCAATCCGCCCCTTGCTTGTTGAAGCTGCGCGGAGGAGGAGCCTCGCCTACTGAAGCCCATCCACCGCTCATTCTCCTCCTCTGTGAGAGAGCTGAAGCTGGGGGGGGGATGACGCAGCCTGGCTCTGCCCCCTCCCCCCGGCTTCAGCACTCCCACAGCTTCACCAGCCTTGAGGGGGCAGTGCCAAGCCAGCGGTGGCAGAGCCAGCACAATGATGGCTTGGCACTGCCCCCTCAAGGCTGGTGAAGCTGTGGGAGTGCTGAAGCCAGGAGAGGGGCGGGGCATGAAGCGGCTTGGCTCCGCCCCCTCACCCAGCTTCAGCGCTCCCACAGCTTTGCCAGCCTTGAGGGGGCAGTGCCAAACCAGCGGTGGCAGAGCCAACTCAAGGCTGGCGAAGCTGTGGGAGAACTGAAGCCAGGGGGAGGGGGCGGGGCGGGGCATGGCATGGCCTGGCTCCTCCCCCGGCTTCGGCACTCCCAGCAGCTGCTCCCAGCAGGTCACCATCCCCCAGCCATTCTTTACTGTGTTACAGTGTCATTTTGTGTCATTTTGGTTGGTGGTGTGCCCCCGGATTTTTTTAATGTTAAAAGTGTCCCGCGGCTCAAAAAAGGTTGGGAAACACTGCTTTAAGGCCTTGCATGGTCTGGGGCCAGTATACTTGAGGGACCGTCTACTCCCATATGTTCCCCAGAGATTTCTTCGTTCAGAAGACCTCAATCTCCTGCAGATTCCTTCCCTGCGAACCACCCACCTGTTGTCAACTAGACACAGAGCCTTCTCTGTGGCAGCAACTCAATTGTGGAACAACTTGCCACCTAAAGTTCGAGCAGTCAATGAGCTACCGGCCTTCCGGAAAGCTTATAAAACAGCACTGTTTCGGCTTGCATTCAATTTGTGACCACTCTTGATTATAGCAGAATACTGTTAAATTTGTTTTATTGCTTTGTTTTATGTGTCCTGTTGGTTGTTGATATGTTTTATGATGTAATTCGATATGCTGTAAACCGTCCTGAGCCAGTCGGAAAGGACGGTATACAAATCGAAATAATAAATAAATAAATCTATGCAAGTATTATTTCTCCCACCCTGGACATTATTCCACAGGTATATACTATACTCCACAGGAAGAACACCATCATCCCCATGTCAGCATAGGCACATCTGTGCTTAAGTCCGTCCAGCAGTTCGCCTACCTGGGAAGCATCATCTCTTCAGACGCCAAGGTTGACAAAGAGATAGATCACAGATTATCAAAGGCATAGAGTGCATTCGGAAGGCTTCCCAAAAGAGTCTGGAGCAACAAGCACCTGAGGCAAAGCACCAAAATCAGTGTGTACAGAGCTATCATACTGTCTATTCTCCTCTATGGGTCTGAAACATGGGTCACCTATCGCCAACACCTACGACTCCTCGAATGCTTTCATCAGCGCTGTCTTCGCACAATCCTAAATATACACTGGACCGACTATGGGACGAATGTTGCTGTCCTTGAGCAAGCAGGCATCGCCAGCATTGAGGCCACGCTATTGAGAACACAGCTGCGCTGGGCAGGGCACAAGGTCTCTAGGATGGAGGACCACCGCCTCCCAAAGGTACTACTCTATGGTGAACTCGCCACAGGTCAGCGCAAGAGAGGCACCCCCAAAAAGAGATATAAGGACTCCCTGAAACAACATCTCAAGCTCGGCCAGATTGATCACCAACAATGATCCACCCTGGCCTCACATCGGGAGGCATGGAGACGCACTACCGACAATGCTGCGGCCTCTTTCGAGAAGACACGCCAAACGGGTGTCGACAATGCAGAAAGAACCGCAACTTGGAAACAACATCACCCAAGGAGACTTTCTGCTGTGCTTTCTGTAACCGAACTTGCCTATCTCAGATTGGCCTTTTTAGTCATCAACGCGCTTGTAAAAAGCGTGGGACGAGTCCTTCCTGAATCTTCGTTTGCAAAGTAATGCCGAGAGAGACAATCCACTTGTCTCACTTTCAACAGAACCTCTGAAGACGCCATTGGCCACAGATGCAGGCAAAACATCAGGACAGAATGCTGCTGGAACATGGCCATACAACCTAGAAAACTCTCAGTGATCCAGTCTCCAAGAATTCTCAAATATGATTGCAAGTCCCATCAGCAGTCCCCACTTGTAATTCAGCTGTTTTGCCGACGAGCCTCTTTGTGCTTTCAATGGCAGTCGATGTGCCACTCCTCCGGGGCAAAAGGCAATGCCATGGCTCTGCCACCATTCGGCCACCTTTGTGCCCAATCCGCACTCGTAAGGAGACCCCCAAAAGCCGCCTCCGAAAGACCAAGGCCGTCAAAGCCGCTTAGTGGCGCTTTGAAAGAGAAAGGCCCTGACACATGTTAATCGCGGAAGCAACTCAAATAAATTGGTAGGAGCTTCCAGCAATAACACATTTTAAAAATTCATTAAGCATTACTCCAATGAACACGGGTTTTTCCTCCCAACTCCGGCTCCAGATACAGTGTGAAAATACTCAACTGCAAAACCAGCTTGGCGTTAAATACATGCATTTGACCTTTCGCTTTTTGGGTGCTAAAAATCACGCATCTTAGACAGGCCGTAGGCTATAGGATTAATAGAGACGGCCCCCACTTGAACTGCAAGGGCTCAATGCGATATAATCCTATTGTTTGGTGTGGGAGAGGAATCTAAAGGCCTTGTGCAACTACAACTCCTGGGATCGCACAGCATTGAGCAATAAGTGGTGTCAAACTGCATTAATTCTGCAATGTGGATGCACCATGGGTCAGCAAGCAGTACGGGTGAAATACATGGCTGGATTCCGCAGAACTGGAAATAATAGCCAACCCTATTGAAATGAGGGACATTTGGCTACCATGGCATAGAGTCATGCTGGAGGGCCTAGAAAATGTCATGAGGGGGCACATTTTGGGGACATGGGTAAATGATATGGATATGGGGATCATATGGATATGGGGAGCATACTGTATATAGACATGGGGATTATATGGATGTGGGGGTCATACTGTATAGCAGTGTTTCCCAACCTGTGTGCCATGGCACACTAGTGTGCCATGAGCAATCATCAGGTGTGCCGTGGGAAATTGGAACCTCCAACCCCCTTTCTTCCCCTTCTGCCGAACACTTTTTCTTTTCCACTCGGGCTCCCTTCTTCCCAGCCTCACTCTGCTAACTTTGCCCTGCTTTGCTCACGCTGCCGTGAAGGTGGTAAGGAGGGGAGGGGGAAGGGAGGAAGATGTGGGGCGAGTCTGCGCAGTAGCGCCCACACGGATCACGTCTTCCTCCCCCCTCCTCTCCTGAACACGCTCACGTTGCCCCCTCGGATCAAAATGGCGGCAGAAGCGGCAGCGTGAGCAAAGCGAGGCAAAGTGAGCAGAGCGAGGCTGGGAAGAAGGGAGCCCGAGTGGAGAAGAAAAAGTAAGTGTTCAGCAGGAGGGGGAAGAAAGGGTGTGAAGGGGGAGAGGGAGGAAGAGGTCTCTGTCGAAAGCTGGCGTGGGCAAACTTGGACCTTCCAGGTGTTTTGGACTCCAACTCCCACCATTCCTAGCAGCCTCAGGCCCTTTCCCCCCCCCCCCCCCTCAGCCACTTGAGCAGGAAAGGGCCTCAGGCTGTTAGGAATGGTGGGAGTTGAAGTCCAAAGCACCCAGAGGGCCGAAATTTTCCCATGCCTGTTTGAGGGACCTTAAAGTGGTGAGCCTCCTTCCAACATTGTGATTCTGGATAGAAAACAAACAACAACATAACATTGTTTGAGTCCACAGTGCTCTCCGGGTGAAGGTGAACTACAACTCCAAAACTCAAGGTCAATTCCCAAGCAAACCCTTTCAGTACTTTCTGTTGGTAATGAGAGTTCAATTGAACCAAGTTTGGTTCAATTCCATTATTGCAAGAGTTCAGGATGCTCTTTGATTGTGTGTTAACTATAAATTGAGCAAGACCTTTGTGTGTGTCTTTCTGCCATTCCTGCCAGGATGCCTATGTTGTGTTCATCGAAACAGGCCCAGGATTCACACTGAGTGTATAAAGACATTTAAAAACATATTAACTATATGTATTACTGTGGTAGAGTGTCATTTTGTGTCATTTTGGTTGGTGGTGTGCCCCAGGATTTTGTAAATGTAAAAAATGTGCCGCGGCTCAAAAAGGTTGAAAAATACTGCTGTATATGGATATGGGGGTCATACTATATATGATATGGGAATTATACGGATGTGAAGGTCATACTGTGTATGAATATAGAAGTGATACTGCATTTCGATATGGGGTTTATATGGCTATGGGGCTCAAACTGTGTGTGCGCGTGTGTGTGTATTTAAATCCGTGAAACAGCGAGTCTGCAATAAGCGAACTGCAAAGAAGTGAGGGAACACAGTAAATGGATATGAGAGGCCACACTGTATATGGATATGGGTTTTATATGGATATAGGGGTCATACAGATATGGTATAATGTTTACGATATGCGTGTTATTTTGATGTGCGGTCAAACTGAACATGTTGAGACTCCCACAGATGGCTCACAGACACGCCAAGCTAGTAAAAGTATTTACAGTTTATTCAAACAAAAACATAGCCACAGTCCGGCATGAAAAAACCCACAACCAAAAAAGCCTATAAACAAAACAGAGAAGACGTCCGTCTTTCGTAGTCTTTGGCCTTTATCCCGGCTCGAAGTCTGTGTAATGCGAAGATCCGTCCGAGGAAGAAAGGAGGAGTGCTTCTCAAATTCCAAGAGAGCAACACAGGAAATGATCAAACGAAACGCGGTAGTCAAGCTCGCTGGGAATCAGGAACTAAGACACGAAGAATCAAGGGCACCAGATACAGGAACTAGCAACCCACCAGCAACACCTTGGCCGACCGCAGAGTCCCAAATCCCCAGACCTTACTTTTATACCCTTACAACTCAGAGTCATCAGACTCCCCACCCAAATCTGCCTCAGTCCCCACAGCTGCAGCCCTGGGTGTGTTCCTCCAATCCTCCCACCTTTGCTGAACAGTTAAAGGACCCCAATCCCACTAGGCCAATCAGGATCACTAGAAAAGCCAAAAAATGAGCTTTCGCTGGACTCAGCATTTAACACATTCCTGACATCCTGCACCAACGCTGAGTCCAGCTCTGTATCACTCTCTTCTGAGGTCAACTCTGCTTCAAACCCCTCAAAAGTGTCATCACTGGTAGGCTCCCTAAGTATTTGTCAGACCTTTCTCCTTTGTTCTGCACCTTCCAAACTCACAACACTTGCAGCTCTCTTCCTCCCAGCTGCAGTAATTCTGCCCAAACCTCCCTCTTCAAGTGACATGTCCAACAAAGTATCCTCCTCCCTGTTACTACCTGTAGCAACTACAGGCTCAGCTTGCTCAACTACAACAGAACACACATTCTACAATTAAAGAATATTTTATCTGCAGGAAGACCACATGTATTTCTATCCAAAATGGATTTCTCTCTCCACAAGTAAAATCCCAAGTTGCAGCGAGCCTTGTCCTTGATGGGAAGCCTGGACCGGCAACACGCTTGTTTTCCACCAAAGTGGTGGAGTGGATATTTGAAAAGGGGGTTTATTTGCCTCCTTGCCAATAGTTGCCACTGGTAAGTAGACAGAGATGCAAACGGAAGCCAACTTTGCAAATATCGGATTCCCCCGTCGAAGGGAGGAAAAGCTCCGAGCTGCCATTAGCGTGGTGCCAGGCGTTTGCCCCCTGCTGCTGAGCAGATGGCAGAAAGCCTTGCACAACACGGGCGACCTTTCATTCTTCCAAGAGGCTCTGGCTGAGCTGTAATTGCATTTGCGGCATAATCAATGCCCTCTTTCCCCAAAGCGCTTCCTTTCCAAAGGCAAAGCACTATTTTCCAGAGGGTGGCACTGAAAAGTTGGGCGCCGCCGTGCCGTGTTGACGTTCTTACCAAACCCACAGGAACCTCCCCGGCTGATCACTCATATTGGAATTAAACCCGGGCTGATGATTAAGCCGTCTGATCACATTTGCCACCTCCTGAGAAGAAGACATCTGGGAGAGGGGAGCCATCATTTGTAATAAGCCGCGGAACAATACATCCCGAATACATGAATAATATTTCACGTCTCCGTCTGGGTGCGCATTAATAGGAAGACGGAGAGGATCGCGACCCAGAGGACGTCTGTACAGATTGCCAACCCTGCCATAACAAACCGTGCCAGAGATCCAAATTAACAGGGAAACTCGGTAAACACGGCAATGGAAAGAGCAAGGCCGCCGAGACGCCGACATCTGGATGCCGTATCAGGAGCATCCCAAACAAAACGGCTTTTACCCTGAGCTGCACAGATGTGCAAGGCAAACTCAAGAAGGGAGTTGTTTGATGAGCTTCCTGGGAAAAAGGGCAAACATGAATATGGAGATGAGATCAAATGAGTTTTGCCGTGACTCAGATGTTTGTGGGCTTGAACTTCCTCTCCTGTCAGGGTTCCTTCTTGATTTCCAAGGAGGAAGGCTTGAGATGAGGCATCCGCACTGGAGGATCAAAGGCAGAAGGATGCCTCGAGGAAGACGTAGGACATGAAAAGGATGGTTATTTCTTTGGTGGCCTTACTATTAGATAGAGGGGACAGCTAGTGAAATACGAGGGTTGAATGAAAAGTAATGCCTCCATCTTCGTTACTCGGGTTTGGATGGGAATATTTTAATAAATCAAACGCAGAAATAATGGGCTTGGCTGACTTACCAACCGAGATGGTTGCGGGGCGGGGTTGCCCTCACACCATCTTGGGGAGGGAAAAGTGGCTTCTTCTCCCCAGAAGCCTGGCCCTGCCCCGTCCCCTCTTTGCAGCCGGCCGGCCTGCACTTCCGCACGGGCAGCTTATTTAAGGCCGCCCAGGACTGCACAGGCTGCACGCGGGGCCAGTCCTGTTTTTCCTCCCATCCTCCCTACTCATTGCATTGCTTGTTGGTATCCATTTTGTTCATACTCAACTTAATTGTTGCAGTGTTCATGGTTATGCGCTATTTGTTCTTTGTCACAACTCTGTGTTTGGCGTGTGGCATGGCCCCTGGATCAGGCTGGCTTATCGCCCCTTGCGTGCCGAGTTTCTGTGGACAGGCATTGGGCCGCTTGGACCCCAGGCTTGCAAACGCCTTTGGATATTCGTGGGGGCTGTACAACCCTGATCCAGGACCCATGCGTGGCCACCAACCCTTTGTTCCTGTTTTCAATAAATGAGTTGTGGCCATTTTCATCCAACCACTTGTGTCTGTGTTATTGTTCTCGGTGCGAGGTGTGTCACCCTTGCACACACAATCCTTAGAATGTGCTCTTTAATGACCACTATTCATTTTTTCACACAATCACCAGACAATTGGATACATTTCTGCCAACGATGAACATGTTTTCTGAAGCTGTCACGGAAGAAGTAAAAAGCCTTGGTGTTATCCTGGACTCCAAATTGTCGATGGAGGCCCAGGTTGCCTCCACGAGCAAAAGGGCCTTTTTCTACCTGCGCCAAGCGAGACAATTGGTGCCCTATCTTCCGATGGAAGCGCTAGCTACAGTAATCCATGCCACGGTTACATCAAGGCTGGATTACTGTAACGCTTTGTATGTTGGTCTACCCCGGTCACTAACCCGCAGGCTCTAGATTGTGTAGAACGCGGCCGCCAGGCTTCTCACAGGAACATCGATGAGATGCCACATTACACCATCTCTGCAGCGCCTGCACTGGCTGCCCGTTGAGTATAGAGCCTTACACAAGACCTTGACCTTGGCTTTCAAAGCCCTACGGGGCCGGGGCCCAACATACCTAAAAGACCGCCTGTTGATGCCTGCTTACTCAAGGACCCCGCGGCCAGCAAACAAGAACCTTCTTCACGTACCAGGCTTGAAAGAGGCCCACCTGGAGACCACGAGACGGAGATCGTTCTCCCTTGTGGCCCCCGTTCTTTGGAACTCGATGCCACCGGACCAGAGAGCCTCCCTCGACCTGCCCCAGTTCCTGACCGCTCTGAAGACCTGGCTATTTAGGAAAGCCCATGGTTAATGCAGAACCAGGAACTCAAATACCGAGCCTGGCCCCTGCATTTAACCACTGAATATTTTAATCTAGTTTTAAATACTCTATTTTAATTGTGGAATTTGTTGTGTGTAAGTCGCCCGGAGCACTAACGTGGAGGGCGACTCAGAAATAATAAAGTCAGTCAGTCAATCAGTCAGTCAGTCAGGCTTTGATTTCAGGCGTCAGCATCCCAGGTACCCATCGTGCACAGATCTTCCAATAGCCAAGCAAAGCAATAATGTGACCCACACGTTCTTGTGAAATGCCAATCATGCTTGAAATTTCTCTCTGAATGATACGACGATCATTAAGTTGCATAAAGTCGCATTGACTGACCATCTGCGCTGGGTCCCATACTTCACACTTTAACAACACCACCGTTCAGTGCTAAGGCTTCCTGCCAAAATGGAACTGTAGAGGAGAGTCTACTGAACAAGCCAGTACTTGCCGCATACCAGGACTGCCATCTGTTGAGGAGCTATGAAGGTGGAGACATTACTTTTCAAGGATTTTTCATGGAGTCTCTATGACCACCATAATCTGGCTCCCTCCTCCCGGAGATTGAGCCTCAAACTCTTACTGACCCCAAGTGTGTTCCAGAAGAAATCTCTCTCCCTTCTGGCTCCTAATAATAATAATAATAATAATAATAATAATAATACACTTTATTTATATTTCACTGTTCTCACCCCGAAGGGGACTCAGAGCGGATTACAGGTACACAGCAGACAATTCCTGCCGTTTTCCACATACACAACATGTAGACGAACAAAGGCAAACTCCGGCCACCAGGGGGAGCTGATGCACTCCTCATCTCTCAGCGTTCCCAGCGTCCCTTGTTGTTCCTTCCGCATTCCTCAGCATTCCTTATCTTCCTATCTTGCCAAGGAATGACTAGGGAAAAGTTCTCCCTATCTTCTGATGCCACAACATCTCCATCTCTGCTCTGCTCTAAAGCCATTTATATCTGACCAAACACAGAGCCAATCTCCCAGACAGAATCGTGATCTAAAATCCCCTAATTTCCCACACTGGAAAGCCCATCAGTCCTCACAACCTCTGATTGAACGATCCCCTTGTCTTCAGCCTCTGGCTGAACCACAACAGTATGAGTCTACACCAGGGTTGGGCAATTATTTTTTCCAAGGGGCCACACGAGAGCCAAAAAATATTATGGAGGGCCACACCTAAAGGCTGAACTACATTCTAATCTACATTATTTATTTATTTATTTATTTACTATATTTACTATATATTACACATCATTAATATTAACATATTAATATATCAAGAAATATATATTATTAGTATTAACATCATAATTATTATATTATAGTATATATATATAGACATTATAATATATTGAAATTATAATATAACATTATATTATATTATCTATTATATTATTTTATATATAAAATAATAATAAATACCACTAAAAATAAAATGAAATTCAAGAAGACAAGGTGCGAACCAAGATAGAGGCTGACATCCTCAAGAGAGGAAGGGTCCCAAGATGGAATGGCCCAATGGACCCAGCCCAGAGGATTACAAAGCGGACCCAGCCGCCACCGCAGCAGAGCAGAGCAGCAGACAATTGGAGGCTGCAGGCCTCCGCCCACTCTCGCCCCCAGTCGTTCCCCAGCTGATTGCCCTGCCATGGAGTGCCTGCCATCCCGGCTTTGGAGTGCCTGCCATCCCGGGAGGCGATCCGGGCCTGCAGCGGGAGCAGTCGGCGAGCTGCGGTGGGTGATCGCCCTGGCGAACCGGAAGACGATCAAATCTTCCGGGTCGCCAGGGCGATCAGCCGCCACAGCTCACCGACTACTCCTGCTGCAGGCCCAGATCACCTTCCGGGATGACAGGCACTCCAAAGCCGCTGCTCCTCCGATTGTTCTCCGGAGCGGCGGGCTGTCTGCCGACGCAGGCCCTACAGCTAATAAGTGGGGTTTGGAGATGGGAATGTGATGGAGACCTATCCTTCATGTTTTTGGCTACTTTTGGGCACCCACGCAGTTGGAGAAGATGGGATGGCCCGGGCTTCCTCTTGGCTCCGCCCCACAGAATCGGCTGCCGGGCCGTAGATTGCCCAGGCCTGGTCTACACTGACCATATAACACATATTTGGACTCCGTTATACAGCAGTGTAGGTCCAGCCTTTGTTTAGGTTGCTTTAAAAAGTTCCAAACGAGAGTTTCCCATTGTTGTTGAAGTTTTTAATTTCTCTATTGTTTCAGATGTTTTTTTGTGCGCTGCTTTGGGGGCCCTGGTGGGCTGGGAGGCGAGATGTAAATACTTTAAATACATGCTAATAAATGCTAATAAGTGGGGTTTGGAGATGGGAATGTGATGGAGACCTATCCTTTGTGTTTTTGGCTACTTTTGGGCACCCACGCAGTTGGAGAAGAGCGACTCCGCATCGCCATGGAGCACGAATCCACAACCAACGCCCCAATTAATTCCCCAGAAAAACAAAACACCCACACAGGCTTGCTGTATTATCTCTCTCACACACATATAAATAAAGCTGTTTTCCTTTCAAAGCTGTTGAAGGGAAGAAGGTCAAAGCCGCGATGCCTCTGTTTCACAACCACAGATTGCAAACTTTTCAAGGATAAATTTAATCGTTTCTCATAATGCTTCAGAAAGACAATGCATTTGTTTTGAACAGACAGCCAGGGACAATTCTCCATCCTGCGAGTGGGACGGCGGCCAGATGGGAGAAAGCGGCACAAAACCATTTGCCACGTTCCTTCCCACATGGCTTTGGCCCAGGATTGTCTCCCTTGGAGCCTTTAAAATATCATTTTGAAAGCATTTTAATCGTTATATCTGTCATAATCCAAGAGCCGAACCAACAAGTGAAAAGGGGAGAAGAGATGTAAGAGGAGAATGAGTGCGAACATTGCCATTTGGGTTTCATTTTGTTCGTTTTTTGTGCATAATTGGACACAAAACGCAGTGCGGGAAAATTTTGGCAACTAAATAAGAGTTGAAAACTAGAAAAGTTTTGATTCAGTTGATTAGTCCCAATTAAAGTAGACTGAGCAACCAAATGAACTGTTGAATGTTGAGTCAACACAAATGATTCAGTGAGGCTATTCTACACTGCCATATGATCCAGATTTTAATCAGATAATCCAGAATATCTATTGGAAATAGCAACCAACCAAGCCACCACTAGTTTGTAAATGTGTATAATTAGTCGGGCCAGATAGAATTAAACAGGGAATTAATAGAAGTAATAGAACTAAACATAGAACTTGGTACAGATTGAGTAGCCATTGTTCCAGGAATCCAAAATGCTCCAAAATCTGAAACTGTCACCTTTGCTCTGATGCTTATTATTATTATTATTATTCATTTTTATATTCCGCTCCTCCCTGCAGGCTCGGGGCGGATCACAGTGGTAATAAAACATACAATAAAAACATACAATAAAATTCAATAAAACACAATTACATAGTCAATAGCCGACAGACCACGGATCTTGAGTCTTATCTCGGGCGATGATATGCCTCTTCATTCAGGCTAGCCGAACGCTAGTCTGAAGAGGGCAGTTTTACAGGCCCTTCGAAAGGGTCCGAGTTCGTGAATCGCACGAGCGTGGCTGGGTAACGAGTTCCAAGTCATAGGGGCCACAACTGAAAAGGCCCGCTGTCTTGTACTGGACAAGTGACAGGAGCGGGGTGATGGAATGACTAGCAAATTTTGCTCTTCCGAGCGCAGTGATCTCGGGGGCATATACGGGGTAAGGCGGTCCCTCAGGTACTCAGGCCCTAGACCGTGCAAGGCCTTAAAGGTTAACACCAGCACCTTGAAGGCAATCCGGTACTCAATAGGCAGCCAGTGCAGTTGCCGCAGGATGGCGTAATATGCTCTCTCTCACGGTGCACCCACCAGTAAGCGAGCAGCAGCATTCTGCACCAGCTTGAGTTTCCGGTTGTCGACAGGGGAAGGCCCCACGTAGGGCGTTACAGTAGTCCAGCCTCGAGATGTCCGTTGCCTGGATCACCGTGGCCAGATCATCCCTGGACAGGTAGAGCGCCAGTCGCCTAGCCTGGCGAAGAAGGTAAAACGCAGTTTGCTGACCATGGCGACCTGAGTCTCCATGGTCAGCAAAGGGTCCAATTGGACTCCTAAGCTCTTTACGAGGGATGACGGGCTAAGCTGCTCGCCATCCAGGGTAGGCAACCGGCACTCATCCAGCCCAGGGCGACCGGGCCACAAGATCTCCGTCTTCGACGGGTTCACCTTCAGCCGGCTGGCACGCAGCCAACCAGTCACGGCTTCAAGGCATAGATGGAAACAATCGGGTACGGTGTCCTGCCTGCCGTCCATTCTCAGCAGAAGCTGGGTGTCATCTGCATACTGATAACACTCCAGACCAAAGTCGCGAACCAGCTGGGCCAGGGCGCATGTAAATGTTAAATAATAAGGGTGAGAGGATGGCCCCTGGGGGACCCACAACAATGGGAGCCTCCCGGAGACCTCCTCCCCCCTCTCCACACGTTGTCCCCGATCCTGGAGGAAGGAGGTCACCCATTTAAGGGCAATCCCCCTCACTCCAGTCACGGCTAGACGGTGGGCCAACAATGCATGATCTACGGTATCAAACGCTGCTTCAATGTATACAAAAATTGTTTTATGAACCAAACTATGCAAAATATGCGGTGGAATGTAAAAATAAACCATGTGTAGTTCATGTTTGATCGGCCCACAGACTGCCTTGCTAGGTAAAGAAAATATGCCAGCAGACGGACACTAAATAACAAGTAGTTTATTCTTCAACATATGCACATATATGATCAGTTCCATCAACTCAATAAATGTCCTTTTAGAGAGATTTAAAATGGTATTTCTTTGTCCACATGAGAGACCGTCCTTTTCAGCAGCCAAGAAGCAAAATCTCTCTCTCTCTCTCTCTCTCTCTCTGATACACACACACACACACACACACACACACACTATATATATATATATATACCGCTCTATCTCCCCTAAGGGATTCAGGGCAGTTTCCATATAACCAGGCCCGGATTAATGTTTTGTGGCGCCCTAGGCCACACTCTCTAAATGCCGCCCCGGGAGCGGGGCCACTTGCGGGGGGCAGAGCCGGCGCGAGGGTGAAGGAGCCAGGGCGAGCGAGGCGGCGGCGGGGGAAGCCACGTCAGTCACCCTAGGGGCAGCGGGGCTTCCCCCCCGGCTCCTTCTCCCTCGCGCGGGCGGGCGCCACTCCTTCCTTCACTGAAGGGAGGAGGGGCGCCCTCCCGCGCGAGGGAGAAGGAGCGGGAAGTCCCACCCCATGGACGTCTGATGTGGCTTCCTCCGCCGCCGCCTCGCTCACACGGGCGCCCCTCCTCCCTTCACTGCAGGAAGAAGCGGTGCCTGCCCGTGCGAATGAGGCGGCGGGGGAAGCCACGTCAGTCGCCCTAGGGGCGGCGGGGCTTCCCCCCGGCTCCTTCTCCCTCGTGCTGGCTCCGCCCCTCCTCTCTTCAGTGAAGGAAGGAGTGGCGCCCGCCCGCGCGAGGGAGAAGGAGCCGGGGGAAGCCCCGCCCCATGGGCATCTTACGTGGCTTCCCCCTCTGCCGCCTCACTCGCACGGGCGCCCCTCCTCCCATCACTGAAGGAAGGAGCGGCCCCGCCTGCGCGAGCAAGGAGCCGGCGGGGAAGCCACGTCAGTCACCCTAGGGGCAGCGGGGCTTCCCCCTGGCTCCTTCTCCCTCACGCGGCGGGCACCACTCCTTCCTTCACTGAAGGGAGGAGGGGCGGAGCCGGCGCGAGGGAGAAGGAGCGGGGGAAGTCCCACCCCATGGACGTCTGATGTGGCTTCCCCCGCCGCCGCCTCGCTCGAACGGGCGCCCCTCCTCCCTTCACTGAAGGAAGGAGCGGTGCTTGCCCGCGCAAATGAGGCGGCGGGGGAAGCCACGTCAGTCGCCCTAGGGCGCGGGGCTTCCCGGCTCCTTCTCCCTCATGCTGGCTCCGCCCCTCCTCTCTTCAGTGAAGGAAGGGTGGCGCCGCCCGCGCGAGGAAAGGAGCCGGGAAGTCCTGCCCCTAGGGCATCTGGCGTGGCTTCCCCCACTGCCGCCTCGCTCACACGGCGCCCCTCCTCCCTTCACTGACGGAAGGAGCGGCGCCCACCCGCGCGAGCAAGGAGGCGGTGGGGGGGAAGCCACGTCAGATGCCCTATGGGCGGCGGAACTTCCCCCGGCTCCTTCTCCCTCACTCCTTCTCAGTGCGCAGGCGCAGAAGCAAGCGCCCAAAGATCGGATTAATTTTTTAAAATTTTTTCAATGTTGGGGGGTCGGATCTGCTGCCCCCCCCAAGCTGCCGCCCTAGGCCATGGCCTAGGGTGGTCTTATGGGTAATCCGGGTCTGCATATAACAAAACACCAAAGCATACAAAGAGAGCAAAAAACATAAGCATAAAATTTAGCAACAACACATCTGTATACCTTAATAAAGCGGAATGTTTGTATGTGTGCGGAGGGCGGAAGGGCGGATATGTGGCAGCTATTTGCATAAAGTCCTTTGATTGGCCAGCCTTGGCACTCCAAAATTCTAAGGCACCAGACAGGGGGCATTGATAGCCACTGATTAGCCAGCATCCCAGAATCCAGGCCTCTACATTCAAACAACAGGATTTCTTCCCACTGAGGGGAAAACAATGCACCATCAACATTCCCTCCCCACTTGGCTCTGTGAAAACAAAATGGAATCCTGTTTTCTCCTCCCCCTCAGCTTTTAGAAAATGGCTGCCTGCCATGCGGCCTTTTAAAGTTACCAATTACCAGCAGAGCAGCCAGAACATTACAGGCCCCAAAAGAGAGTTTAGGGCAGGATGGGCCACGAATGATGGGATTTGCATCCCAATTCACTTCCCAGAAAACACTGTAGCCCCTACAATTCACAAACCAGGCCCAAAATTTACAGTACAGCTTCATTAACTTGATTTCCCTGACTAGGCCTCAGTTAATGGGACATTGTGTATGGCCTGAATTAACAGTAACCAACCTTGGCACACTGAGCCCCTATGACCCATGATTCATTCTACTGCAGTTTGGAGTAGGGAGGACCATGGATGATGGGACTTGAAGTACCATCACAGGTTATGAGATTTGTAGTACTTTCAAACTCTTCATCCCCCACAGACCAAGGCGGCCCTGAACCACAAGACCAAACTTGGCACACAGTACCCCCATGACCCACACTCCATCCTACTGCAGTTTAGAGGAGGATGGACCATGAAGGATGAGATTTCAAGTACCTCCATTCACTTCCCAAGCCCACTGCGACCTTCATCCAGTGCATAATCATGACCAAACTTGGCACAAAAAGCCCCCATGACCCAATGGACGTCTTGATGCAGTTTGGAGGGCGGACCACAGATGATGGGACTTGAAGTACCTCCACTCACTTCCCAAGACTGCTGCGACCCTCATTCAATGACTGATCAAGACCAAACTTGGCACACAAAGCCCTCATGACCCACTCTACATCCTGGTGCTGTTTGGAGGGGAATGGACCATGGATGACGGGACTTGAAGTACCTTCACTCACCTTCTGAGACTACTGCGACCCTCATCCAATGAGTGATCAACACCAAACGTGGCACTAAGAGCCCCCATGACCCACTCTACATCCTGGTGCTGTTGGGAGGGGGATGGACCATGGCCAATGGGACTTGCAGTACCTTCACTAACTTCTTGAGACCACTGCAAACCACATACACATCTAATAGGAACCAACCTTGGCTCACAATGCCTTCCTTAAATAACCCGGGCACCGCCGGGTCCTCAGCTAGTATATATTAAAAACCAGTTCTTCCCTATTCTTCGTGCAAAAATTACTGTTAGGGCCAAAGTTTCAGAAGGGCCTAAAACTAATTCAAAAGGCCGGACCAAGGCTAATGCTTCTCTCTTCAAAACTGCCTCTGCTCGTGCATATCTTGAGCCTGAACAAAATTGCAATCATGTCCAAAAGTTCCCGGCTCAGCCATCACCCCGTGCATTGCCAATTGGCTTCATGCACTTTATTTTACAGCTGACACACACACTGATTCCTTGCATGCTCTAACAAAATAGTGTCTATAATTATCTTTGGCTATGAGTTTGGGGTATATAAGAAGCATACATGAATTTTACATATGGACTCGAGTCCTGGTTATATGATGTTTATGCATTAGTCTTCCAGAATCTGGTCCCGAGCATTTTGGGTAAAGGATGCTCAACCTGTGCCTTGACTTGGCCATGTTTTTTCCCCCCAAAAGAGAAGCAAACCCCTCTGGCCTTTTCCCAAAGTGGCTGACAGTCAAATGGAAGCCTGAAAGAGCGGGGGAAAGCCACAAGTTGCCAATGCGAATCTTGCTTCGGGGCAACCCACCAACTATGAAATATGCAAACGGCGGCTCCGTCTGTGAAGCTCAGAATGAATCAACGTCCTCGTTGCCAATGGAGCTCTTTGGTATTTGAGATTTAATTAAGACCAGCGCGTTAAAAACAGAAGAAGTCACAAAAGCGTTTCAGATCTAACGCGGTTTGAAATGTGACCAAAAACAAAAGAGGGCCAAGATAAAATGAGGAACCGTGCTTTTTCTAAAATGCCGATTGATGCCGCAGTCAAAGGCTCGGCGCTTTTGTGCACGTTATCGCCGCCCTCTCTCTTTCTCCCCACTGGTACAAAGTCTAGGGAAACCCCATCTCTTACATCAGGAGGCGCATCCTTTCGTTTCTTGGTGCCATCGCAAGAAAGAGATCACACGGAGCTCGCTTTCAAAGCCCGTCGAGCCCAGATTATCTTCATCCTCCTTTTGCGTCTCACTGCCTTGAGCCAGAGAGCCTCGAGCAAAGTATAGAATCCAGGACTTAATGCAAATCTTCTCTGGCACTCTTTGGATGCGCTTGATACCCCTCGGACTGCCATCGCTCCGGGCTGTTGTCGTTTTACGCAGTCTTGAGCCTTCGTAGCCAAAGACGGCTGGTGTCTTGCCAAACTACACCTCCCAGGATCACAACTTGAATTCTGCATAGGGTGTTAATGGTCATAACCAGTGCCTTGAATTCTCTCTAGGACTTTTTTTAAAAAATAAATTTTTATTAAAGTTTTATAACATAGGTGTGTACAGATAAATGTGTTTGGGAATGGGGTAGGAGGGGTGGACTGGGAGTGCTGGAGGGAGATGTAGGGGGTATGTAGATAGTAGCAAAAAAAGATAATGTGATAGAAAGAGAAGAAAGAAAAAAGATATTATACATAATATGTATGTAACGACTTCCATGTTACATACATATTATCATAGGCTAAGTATACTGTACACTTTTTTGTTATTTCTATCTTGTTAGACATTCTTGATATTACTCACTTATCGATGTTGGTAAAATCTTGTACAATCCCGACTACCATTTTTCTACTATAATCCTAAAGTTTGGATCTAGTCTACTATAGTCTCTATCATTCTTGTTGTCCTTTTGCTTTGTGCTAACAGCCTCCCACTTTCAAATAGTCATCAAATGAGTCCCAGTCTGTAGGTTTAATTGGATTGCCATTACTTTGTCGCAGGAGAAAAGTTAATTTGTCCATGTCTCTTATATCAGACATTTTTTGGCGCCATTCATCCATAGTTGGAATCGTTGCTTGTTTCCATAACTTCGCGTAGATCAACCGAGCCGCTGTTATACTGTATGTGAGGATTTTATCCTCATTATTATTTAGTTGCATATGCCTATCTGTTAATCCCAACAAGAAAAACTCTGGTTTTAATGGGATATTAGTTTTTTATTTTTTCTGTGTAGCTTCCTGGACATTTTTCCAGAAAGTATTTACCATCGGGCAAGTCCACCATAAATGGTAGAAACTCCCCACTTGTTGTTTACATTTCCAACATAAATTGGAATTATTTTTGTACATTTTACTCAATTTTTCGGGTGAAATACACCAGTGCTGTCCAACTGTCACTGATCACCTGGGCCACAGGTGATCAGTGAGCGGAGGGCGGGGCCGATAGCGGGGGTGGGGCGGGGCGGGGCCAGCCTCCTCCTTCGTCCCTCCTCTTTCCCCCCGCCCGCGCCGTTGCTCGGATCGCGAGCCACAGCGCGGGCGGGGGGAAGGAGAGGGGCGAAGGAGGAGGCAGTCAGCTGACTTCCTCCTCCTTCGCCCCTCCTCCTCCCCCACGCGAGCCGCAGTGCGGGAAGGAGGAGGGGAAGGAGGAGGAAGGAGGAGGAGCCAGCTCTCTCCTCATCCCTGTATCGCCCCCTCTCCTCTCTCGCGCGCCGCTGCAAACTGCATCGCATCGGGCGCCGCGAGAGAGGAGAAGAGGCGGTGTAGGGAGGACGAGCCAGCTCTCTTCCTCCTCCCTGTATCGCCGCCTTGTCCCTCTCTCGGCGCCGCTGATGCGGGTTTGCGGCGGCGGCGCCGCCGAGAGGAGAAGGGGCGATGTAGGGAGGAGGAAGAGAGCTGGCTCTTCCCCTAGCCCCTTGTCCCTCTTCACCGGTGCTGATGCGATCCGGTTTGCATCGGGCGGCGCGGAGAGAGGGACGGAGTGGGCGGTGCAGGGAGGAGGAGCTAGCTCTCTTCCTCCTCCTTGTACGTCCCTCTCTCACAGGCACCGATGCGATCCGGTTTGCATCGGCGCCGGCGAGAGAGGGAAGAAGAGCGGTGCAGGGAGGAGGAGCTAGCTCTCTTCCTCCTCCTTGTACCACCCTTGTCCCTCTCTCACCGGCGCCCGATGTGATCCGGTTTGCATCAGCGGCGTGGAGAGAGGACGGAGAGGCGGTGCAGGGAGGAGGAGCTGGCTCACTTCCTCCTCCCTGCCTGCCCCTCCCCCGGCCACCTTTTTTTAAAAAAATTTAGAATTTTTTTTTAAAAAAAATTCAAAATGGCGGCCGGGGGCATAGCGGGGGCCGTGTCCAACAGGGTGGGGGCGGTCGTGTACGGCCCCCGGGCCGCCAGTTGGACAGCCCTGAAATACACCATCTATGGACAATTTTAACCAGTTCTGCTTTAACCAGTTCTCCTTTGACTACTGTAACGCGCTCTATGTTGGCCTTCCTCTGTCGGTGACCCGGAAGCTCAAGCTGGTGCAGAATACTGCCGCCTGACTCCTGTCTGGTTCTCCAGCAGGTTGTCACATAACACCTGTTTTGCAGGATCTGCACTGGCTCCCAATTGAGCACCGGATCACCTTCAAAGTGTTGGTGCTTACCTTTAAGGCCTTGCACGGCCTGGGGCCAGCGTACCTGAGGGACCGTCTTTCCCCATATTGCCCTATGAGATCACTACGGTCAGAAAACACCAACTTGCTGGTCATTCCATCTGTGAAGTTACTTAGGCTAACTGCAACCCGGAGGAGAGCGTTCTCTGTAATTGCTCCTACGTTATGGAATGCTCTCCCGGTTGAGACGCGAGCTCTCCAAGACCTCTTGCCCTTCAGATGGGCATGCAAGACGTTCCTCTTTCAGCAGGCCTTCGGCCTATAGATGCCTGTGTGCATAGCTCGCTGATATTGCTGCTACACTACATTATGCTGCGCTGTGTACCCTGCACAGCATATTGTATTTTAATCTGATGTTTTATTGCGTGTTCTATTTTACTGTGTTTTTATTGTACACTGTATTGTTGTGAGCCGCCCCGAGCCTCCCGGGAGTGGCGGCCTAGAAGCCCAATAAATAAATAAGTTTGATGAATATGTATATTTCATTTTCTTTGTCCAAATCTGTCGCCAATCTTGTAACTTTATTGTGTGTCCAATATTCTTTGCCCAGTTTACCATACATGTTTTTACCACCTCGGTTTCTGTTTCCCACTCTAACAGTTTGTTATATAGTTTCGTTATAGTTTTTTAAAAAATCTCCATTATATTCTCTCTAGGACTTGAATGGGCATCATGAACACCTTGAATTCCACATAGAACATTGGATGCTCCTTGGGATACTTTCTAAATGTATGATTAGGGAGAACTTCCTGGCTGTGAGAACTGGCCGGGAGTGGAATGGGTTGAGGAGTCTCCTTTCTCTGGAGGTCTTGAAACAGAGCTTGGATGGGCCTCTTTTTGCATGGCAGGGCAGGTTGAACTAGATAGCCTTTGGGGTCCCTTCCAACTCTAAGCGCCTATAATTCTATGGTTCTAGCAGACGTTTAGTCTTCCAGATCAGTGTTTTTCAACCTTTTTTGAGCCGCGGCACACTTTTTACATTGACCAAATCCTGGGCCACACCACCAACCAAAATGACACAAAATGACACTCTAACACAGTAATACGTATAGTTAATATGTTTTTAAATGTATTTATACACTCAGTTTGAAACCTGGACCTGTTTCGATGAACACAACATAGATATCCTGGCAGGAATGGCAGAAAGACACACACAGAACTCCCATAACCAAGAGAAAATACTATAAGAGTTTGGTGGGCATTGACCTTGGGTTTTGGAGTTGTAGTTCACCTATATCCAGAGAGCACTGTGGACTGAAACAATGTTGGATCAGGACCAAACTAGGCATGAATACTCAATATGCCCAAATGTGAACACAGATGGAGTTTGGGAAAAATAGACCTTGACATTTGGGAGTTACAGTTTCTGGGATTTATAGTTAACACACAATCAAAGAGCATCCTGAAGTCTTGCAACAATGGAATTGAACCAAACTTGGCATATTGAACTTTCATTACCAACAGAAAGTACTGAAAAGGTTTGCTTGGGAATTGACCTTGAGTTTGGAAGTTGTAGTTCACCTACACCCAGAGAGCGCTGTGGACTCAAACAATGTTATGTTATGTTGTTTGTTTTCTATCTAGAATCACAATGTTGGAAGGGGGCTCACCACTTTAAGGTCCCTCAAACAGGCATGGGAAAACTTCGGCCCTCTGGGTGCTTTGGACTTCAACTCCCACCATTCCTAACAGCCTGAGGCCCTTTCCTACTTAAGTGGCTGAGGGGGGAAAAGGTTGGAGGTTCCAATTTCCCACGGCACACCTGATAATAGCTCACAGCACACTAGTGTGCCACGGCACACTGGTTGGGAAACACTGTACTAGATATTTTACGCCATTTCAGGCTTTGCACTTCAAAAGCAGCGTGAAATTTGGGCTGTCAAAACCACTCTTTTGCTTTCAATGTGATCTTATTGTTCTCTGTTCATATTAGATCGAGGTGTTTATTTCTGAGGTGTTATCTGTTTTGCACAGGTTCCGTCATACATTTCACCTAATGTTTCACATCTCTGTGCAATTTCCATCCAGGTCTTATATACGTCTCAATTCCCCTCTGGAAGCAGTGGGGCCTTTTTATGTCTAATGCTCAATATCTCTATTCAGTTCAAAATTACATTCTCTCACACAATTTTTGTTCCTGGGTTATCAATGTCATTTCCTAATTGAGTCTATCATGAAAGCATGGAAAAGGTTTATTAAACTGCACAAACTTTGTTTTTGAGGGATGGACGTCCTGCCACACAGTTTGCTATTGTTTACCAATGAATATCCCATTGAGTCTCAAGCAATTCAACATGGTCTGTGGCACAAAAAATGAAGTTTCTGGAGTAGGACAACTATTTTCGAAGTAAGGACCACAAAATTAAACAGGAATAACACTTTCAAACCAGGAACAGAACATTCACATAGTATAATGCAGGCCTGTCCAACAGGCGGCCCTGGGGCCGTACACGGCCCCCTAGCCCCTTGGCTATGGCCCCTTACCCTCCTGCAGTAAATAATGTATTTTTAAAAATATTTTAAAAATATTTTTTCAATTAAAAATATTATTTATTATTATTATTTTTTGGTCCCGCCCCTTGGCTTTCTATTGGCCGCCTCCTCTTCTCCTGAGGGAGGGGGCCAATGGGAGGGAGGGACGTCTCTCGGGCCCCGCCACTTGGCAGCAAAGAGGAAGAGCGACCCGGCTGCATGGCTTTCCCCCTCAGCAGCGCCGCTTCCTGCTGCTGCTCCGTCTGGGAGGCGCTCAGGCCCTCAGCGCCAGGGAAGCAAAAGGGGTTTGGGAGGGAGGGAGAGAGCGTGAGTGAGTGAGTGAGAGAGAGAGAGAGGAGGGACCTGCCCTGGGCACACCTCTCCCCAGCGCAAAGGGAAGATCTCTCTGGCTCTCTCAGACACACACACACACACACAAGCCCTTCCTTTCTGACCCCTTCATTTTGCGTTTCATGAACTGTCTCTTTAATGAGAAGGAGGGAACCGGCCAGCCATAGGAGAGGGAGGGAGGAGGAAAGGAGGGAGGGGGAATGAATGAGAGGGAGCTCAAGGAAAGGCCTCCCACCCCTTTCCCCCTCCTTTTCCTCCCCCAGAATTATTTACATTCTTTGCAATTACCTAAGTTTACTTTGATGACTTGCACTGAATGGAATCAGCCAGGGGTAAACTGGCAGAATGAAAGCACACAGACCTTTCAACTGCAAGGCCATTCAATGCTGATCAATGTGGCCAGTGGAACAGTCATATATTCCAGTTCAAAGCAGAGATTGTGGGATTTTCTGCCTTGATATTCTGTATATTTATGCCCCTCATGTGTTCCATCCATCCCTCCCTCTCCCCTTATTTAAATGATATAATATGTAATTGTATATTTATGCAATGCCGGAGGCGGGGAGGGGGCAGAGCTGGGGCGGGGAGGGGCAGAGCTGGGGGAGGGGCGAGCCAGGGCTTGGCCCCCAGGTGATCAGTGACCGAATTCCGGCCCAAGGTCCGGTAGAAGTTGGACAGCCCTGGTATAATGGAAAGAAAGTTGTGCATCCAGTGGCATTGTGCAGAGCTATGCGAAGCACATGGCACATGAAGATGCCCATCTCTCTCTCTCTCTCTCTCTCTCTCTCTCTCTATCTATCTATCTCTATCTATAACTATAATAAAAGAGAATGTTTGCGGCGGTGCAGAGGTGCTGAGGAATATGTGGCAGCATTTCGATTGGTTGCCACTGTGGGATTATTTGCATAAAGGACTCTGATTGGCTAACCTCATAACTCCAACATTCTAAGACACCAGACAGAGGGGATTGGCTGCCACTGAAGAAGTATTTGCATAAAGGACGTTGATTGGCCATCTACAATCCAACATCCTAAGGTGACGCAAAGGGACAAGGAAAGGCCTCAAGCAGTCAGTCACTGCGGCCCACAGCAATGACGGATCAGGACCAAACTTGGCACACAGGGGCCCAATGGCCCACTTCACAACCTGGTGTGGTTTAGGGCAGGATGGGCCACGACAGATGGGATTTGCAGTACCTTTACCTGATTCACTTCACAAATTCACACCCTATAACTCACAGACCAGGCCCAAAATTGTCAACAAGGTGCCGTTTCTGGCAGGATGGCCCACATATGATGGAATTTCCAGTACCTTCAACCGACTCACTTCCCACAGAAGATTGCAGCCCCTACAAAGCACAGACCAGCCCCAAACTTGGCACACAGAATACTCATGACCCACTCTACACCCTGGTGCAGTTTCAGGGAGGATGGACCACAGATGATGGGACTTGAGGTACCTTCACTCACCTAACGAGACCGCTGCAACCCTCATCCAATGAATAATCAAGACCAAACGTGACACACAGAGCCCCCATGATCCACTCTACATCCTGGTGCTGTTTGGAGAGGGATGGACTATGGCCGATGGGACTTGCAGTACCTTCACTAAGTTCCTGAGACCACTGCGAGCCACATAAACATCTGATAAGGACCAATCTTGACACACAATGCCTTTCTCAAATAATCCGGGCACCGCCGGGTCCCCAAGCTAGTTTTCACATAAAAAGGTAAAAGTTTTCCCCTGACATTGAGTTGTGCCCAACTATGGTGCTCATCTCCATTTCTAAGCCAAAGAGCCAGCATTGTCCATAGACACTTCCAAGGTCACATTTGCATGTTTTCGAACTACTGGGTTGGCAGAAGCTGAGGCTAACAGCAGGAGCTCCGCCCCCCCCCAGGCTTGTACATACTTTCCCATTATTCCAGTTCATTAACAGAGTGCCATTAGGCATCCATCCAATGTAGGTTCTAAATCCCTGGGTGTGTTTTTTAAAAAAAATAATTAAAAGTGCACAATGATATGAATGTAATCATGCACAGAATAACCGTAATAATGCTTTGTTTTGCATACAATTTTCCGGATCGTGCGCATGTTTACCAGCAGTTTCCTCTAATAGAAGTACTATATTTCTTTAATTCTAAGACACACTCCCTTCCTTCCATAAACAGCTCTACCTGTAGGTAAATGTTCTCCCCTGACATTAAATCTAGTCGTGTCCAACTCTGGTAATAATAATAATAATAACAACAACAACAACTTTATTTATACCCCGCCACCATCTCTCCAAAAGGACTCAGGGCAGCTTACATGAGGCCAAGCCCAATGACACATAATAAACACAACAACAAATAATAAAACAACACAATCAATATAACTTACACATAAGCAATAACAGACAATTAAGACCAGGGGTGACCACACTTTTTCAGCATGCGAGCTACTTATATTAAAACCAAGTCAGAAAGATCTACCTACCTCCTCAAGGCTGGAGAGGCAGGGGGCAGGGCAGGGTGGGGCTTGTCCAGAGGGGGGCGGAGCCAGGCCGTGCCAAGCCCCACCCCTCCCCTCTGGCTTTGGAGCTCCCAGCTCCAGGCTTGAGGATGGCAATGCCAAGCCAGTGGTGACATAGCTAGCACAAGGCTGGCTTGGCATTGCCATCCTCAAGCCTGGAGAAGCTGCTGGTAGAGCAAAAGCCACAAGGGGCGGAGCCAGTCCAGCCAAGCCACGCCCCCCTCTCCTCTGGCTATGGAGCTCCCAGCAGCTTCTCAGGCTTGAGGATGGCAATGCCAAGCCAGTGGTGACATAGCTAGCACAAGACTGGCTTGGCATTGCCATCCTCAAGCCTGGAGAAGGCTGCTGGCAGGCGAAAGCCACAAGGGGCGAGCCAGTCCAGCCAAGCCCCGCCCCTCTCCTCTGGCTTGGAGCTCCCAGCAGCTTCTCCAGGCTTGAGGATGGCAATGCCAAGCCAGTGGTGGCATAGCTAGCACAAGGCGGGCTTGGCATTGCCATCCTCAAGCCTGGAGAAGCTGCTGGTAGAGCGAAAGCCACAAGGGGTGGAGCCAGTCCAGCCAAGCCCCGCCCCCTCTCCTCTGACTTTGGAGCTCCCAGCAGCTTCTCCAGGCTTGAGGATGGCAATGCCAAGCCAGTGGTGGCATAGTTAGCACAAGGCTGGTTTGGCCCTGCCCTCCTCAAACCTGGAGCAGCTGCTGGGAGTGCCGAAGCCAGGGGAGGGGGCGGGGCTTGGCAGGGCCTGGCTCCGCCCCTGACAGCAATCTGGCTGGGATCGACCTCCTTCGGTCCCGGGATCGAGTGGTCAATCGCGATCGACTTCCTGGGCAGCCCTGATTTAGACAATTGGTACTCTGGTGCTCATCTTTACTTCTAAGCCAAAGAGCCGGCATTGTCCATAGACACCTCCAAGGTCACGAGGCCACTGGCATGACTGCATGGAGCGCCATCACCTTCCCGCCGGAGCAGTACCTATTGATCTACTCACATTTGCATGTTTTCGAACTGCTAGGTTGGCAGAAGCTGGGGCTAACAGCGGGAGCTCACCCCACTCCCCAGATCTGAACCTGCAATCTTTCGGAGTTCAGCAGCTCAGCAGAGAAGGCTAAAGAGAAGGCTTTGCAAAACTATAACTCCCATGATTCCGTACTGCTGTCAAACTGCATTAATTCTACACCCTTAGTTTCCAACAGACTTCACAACCTCTGGGGAGGTCTGCTGTAGAGGTGGGTGAAACATCAGGAGAGAATGCTGCTGGAACGTGGCCAGAGAGCCTGGAAGACTCACAGCAAGCCAACGAAATACGTATTTTATGCAACTTTCCATAATATACATTCCCTCTCGACTTAAAGAACTCTTGATGCACAAATTGCCTCGTGCCCTTTTGGAGAGGCATGCACTTTGGAAGTCAGGCTGCAGCTCAATCCAGTTACTGACTTGGGGAGCATGAATGCTTACGAATACAGCTCACAACCCCCATTCGCTCCAATGTCTTATTCCAAGGTGACTGGGGCCTATATCTATGCGCTTATGAATCATTTATCTCCATTCGGGATAGGTGTTTTCCGCCGTCTTTTTTGCAAGCCCTTCCAGAGTCTTCCGTACGAAATTGACCAATTATTTTAAATGCACCGGAGCATCCACTTGGCTGGAAAGTGAAGTTATAGAAGGCATTCTATGGTTGCCACTTTATGATGATGATGATGATGACGACTACGATTTGGGGCTGTTCTTGTTGCCTGGGCACCGAAAGACTTCATTCTCCCGCGTATGCGCGCACCTGAGAGATTATTTATCTTCCTGGCCATATGCCTCTTGCAACCCCTTTACCTTTTTTTTCCAGAAGAGACAAATCTACCCTGAGAATAACTTCCTGGCAGCTGAATCCCTCCAGAAACATCTACAAAGTGAATGATTAACTGGCTAGGCCAATGCGGAACTGCAGGGGGAAATGCAATTTGGAGCCAAAACAAATTACCCGTTCTTCTTGCCACTCGCGTCGTAGTCGCCTCCGCATCTCAAGCAGCCCTTGAATTATACGTGCAATTTTTCCCCACAAGGAAAGAGGATTCTTTCCATTGCAACTCTCAGAATCCCCCCTCCTCCCAGGGGCGGTCCTACCAGTAGGCAAAGGACGCCGCTGCGTGGGGCGCCATCTGCGTGGGGTGCCATCTGGCATTCCCCCGTCCGCCAGACAGCGTCCAGCCGATGTTTCGCTTTTGGGCCTTGTGCGCTCCGACGCCGTACCGTAGCAAACCTCCCTGCGTGCCGAATAGGGAGTGCTGTGTTTACAGGCTTCTGAGCCTGCGCACAGGAGCTTCTGGGCATGTGCGGAGGGGGGGGGCACGTGCCGAATAGGGAGTGCTGTGTTTACAGGCTTCTGCGCCTGCGCACAGGAGCTTCTGGGCATGTGCGGAGGGGGGCGCGTGCCCAATAGGGAGTGCTGTGTTTACAGGCTTCTGCGCCTGCGCACAGGAGCTTCTGGGCATGTGCGGAGGGGGGGCGCGTGCCGAATAGGGAGTGCTGTGTTTACAGGCTTCTGCGCCTGCGCACAGGAGCTTCTGGGCATGTGCGGAGGGGGGCGCGTGCCGAATAGGGAGTGCTGTGATTACAGGCTTCTGCGCCTGCGCACAGGAGCTTCTGGGCATGTGGGGGCGTGTGCGGAGTGCTGTGTTTACAGGCTTCTGCGCCTGCGCACAGGAGCTTCTGGGCATGCGCGGAGGGGGGGGCGTGCCGAATAGGGAGTGCTGTGATTACAGGCTTCTGCGCCTGCGCACAGGAGCTTCTGGGCATGTGCGGGGGGGCGTGTGCCGAATAGGGAGTGCTGTGTTTACAGGCTTCTGCGCCTGCGCACAGGAGCTTCTGGGCATGTGCGGGGGGCGCATGCCGAATAGGAGTGCTGTGTTTACAGGTTTCTGCGCCTGCGCACAGGAGCTTCTGGGCATGTGCAGAGGGGGGTGTGCCGAATAGGGAGTGCTGTGTTTACAGGCTTCTGCGCCTGCGCACAGGAGCTTCTGGGCATGAGCGGGGGGGCGTGCCGAATAGGGAGTGCTGTGTTTACAGGCTTCTGCGCCTGCGCACAGGAGCTTCTGGGCATGTGCGGGGGGGGCATGCCGAATAGGGAGTGCTGTGTTTACAGGCGCCTGCGCCTGCGCACAGGAGCTTCTGGGCATGCGCGGAGGGGAACGCCAAAATAATGATTTGGGGGGGGCAAAATACTGTTCACTTACCATTTAAAATTACTTAGGTCCAGCCCTGCCTGTACCCCACTACCATTAGTAACCTGGCTACTGAGCATTGGACTAATTGCATGTTCTGAGCAGTCTTCAGAGGCAGCCCCATGTAGAGAGCGTTGCAGTAGTCTATACGAGATGTAACCAGAGCATGTACTACCATGGCCAAGTCAGACTTCCCAAGGTACTTATATCATTACACATGTACTGTTTCAGCGTGCTGTAATAAATAGAAGCGGGTCAGGGGGAAATCTTTAATGAATGGCCTTCGTAGATTGATGTTTGAAATTGCATATCGCAAATAGTTTGATTCTATTTCAATTGTAACTTCAATGTTATTTAAGCTATACATCTAAGCTAGGGTAGATTTACATTGTAAATTAGCTTTGGAGCGAGTACTACTTTTCTAGGAAAACTGGGGTATAAATAAGGAAGAGAAAGAGGAACGCAAAGGAGGAAAAAAGAGAAGAAGGAAGAAAAGAAGAGGACGACGTTTAGGATTATCTCAATTTCTGCACGCAAATGCACTGGAAATCCCATAATGTTTGGCAAGGGCAATGCCTGGATGTATTCAAATCGAATGACAATGGACACGGTGCTTTTGACTGCGGCGCTGTCATTGCAAATCAGCCCCAACCTGCGGGAAAGGGATCTCGCGCCGAACATTGGCAGCTGCCAAAGGAGACTTGCAATGACTTACATCTTCTATTAGGTTTGGGATTCGGAGAAGTGTAGGAGGACGGCGCAGCCGAGAGGGATGGGGTTTTCGAGATACATCGTTAATATCTCCTCCTATGCAAACTTGATGCGACCCATATAATTTATGCTGCCTTCCCTCTGCTGCAGAGCCTCTTTTTGTTATTCTTTTTTTACCTTGAGCGCCTGACACCTTTGGAGTAAGCAAATAACTTCTCACCATTGCACTGTCAAGGGTTTCGGCTCCGCGTGAATACCAAATCGGAAAAATAACATTTCTGCATAACGCGAATGCAAAGTTGGAAAATGCTGCAGAGGGTGCTTGTGTCATAAAAGGGTGCTTGTAGATTGGGACACTTTCTCCTCCCTTCTCAAAAATGAGACCAATTTTTGGAATGGCACTCTCAACGACAGGCCCGGATTAACACCTTTTCGAGAGAAAAATGAGAGGAAGAAGAGGAAGGGGAAGAAGAAGAGGGGAAGGAAGAGAAAGAAAAGGACTAGAAAAGGAGGAGGAGGAGGGAAGAAAATAGAGAAGAGGAATGGATAGGGAAGATGAGGGGAAGGGGGAAAGGAGAGTAGCAGGAGGTAGGGGAAGAAGAAGAGGAGAAGGGAGGAGGAAGAAGAGAAATGGTTTGGGAAGAGGAGGGGAAGGAAGAGAAAAAGGAGAGTAAGAAGAGGATAGGGAAGAACAAGAAGAGGGGAAAGAAGAGAAAGAAAAGGAGAAGATGATGAAAAATGGAGGAGGAGAGGAGGGAGAGGAGGAATGGAGTGTGAAGAGGAAGGAAAGGAAGAGAAAAATGAGCAGAAGAAGAGGAAGGAAGAGAAAGAAAAGGAGTAGAGGAGGAGGGAAGAAAAGAGAAAGAAGAGGAATGGATTGGAAAGATGAGGGGAAGGAAGGGGAAAAGGAGAGTAACAGGAGGAAGGGGAAGAAGAAGAAGATGAGGAGGGGAAGGGAGGAGGAAGAAGAGGAATGGATTGGGGGAGGAGGGGAAGGAAGAGAAAAAGGAGAGTAAGAAAAGGATGGGGAAGAAGAAGAAGAGGGGAAGAAAGAGAAAGAAAAGAAGTAAAGGATGAAGGAAGAAAAGAGAAAGAAGAGGAATGGATCGGGAAGATGAGGGGAAGGAAGGGGAAAAGGAGAGTAACAAGAGGAAGGGGAAGAAGAAGAGAAGGAGGGAGGAGGGGAAGGGAGGAGGAAGAAGAGGAATGGATTGGGGGAGGAGGGGGAGGAAGAGAAAAAGGAGAGTAAGAAAAGGATGGGGAAGAAGAAGAAGAGGGGAAGAAAGAGAAAGAAAAGAAGTAAAGGATGAAGGAAGAAAAGAGAAAGAAGAGGAATGGATCGGGAAGATGAGGGGAAGGAAGGGGAAAAGGAGAGTAACAAGAGGAAGGGGAAGAAGAAGAGAAGGAGGGAGGAGGGGAAGGGAGGAGGAAGAAGAGGAATGGATTGGGAGGAGGAGGGGAAGGAAAAGAAAAAGGAGAGTAAGAAAAGGATGGGGAAGAAGAAGAGGGGAAGGAAGAGAAGTAGAAAGAGATGATCTCTTTCTACTATATATCCCAGCAACTACAACTCCCAAATGACAAAATGAACCCCCCCCCCCTCCTCCAACCACACCACTATTCACATTTGGGCGTATCGGGTATTTGTGCCAAATTTGGTCCAGTGAATGAAAATACATCCTGTATGCACCCCCTATGCTAGGTAGACAATAGTGTGTCCTCTGATTTTTTTCTTAAATCAACACAAGCACAGTCATTTCTCCGTAGAATATATATATATTTTTGTAGTTTTCAGTCATTCAATATCATTTCAATATTCAGATGCGGTTTAAGGGCATGGCGTGATGTTCCTGGAAGGTCAGACATCCATGGTTAGACCAGTGGCCCGAAGCAAAGTAAGGTTCCAGAGGGAGAGACTAAATAACCTGCCTTACGCTCAACTATTGCGTTTGAAGCGCAATTCTTCTAATCCCGAAAACTATCAACAGGAGGCACACTCCCTTCGCAATAAACTCATTAACAGAGGCTATCCGCCCCAAGTAATAACAACAGCTGAACGTAGAGCCGCCAATGTAACTCGTGGGTCTCTACTCACCAAAAATAAGTGTCCGCTACCCAATAATGTTGTCTGGCCCGTTACCCTCACCACAGACACCCCAGCTATATGCAAAATTGTCTCCAAATATTGGCCATTGGTACGTGACATTCCCGGTCTGGAAAGCATGCCCACCAGGGCCGTAGCCAGGATTTTGATTCGGGGCTGAGTTTGGTTTGGGGGGCTGAGACTGGAGTGGAAGAGGGTCTACCCTAGTAAACCTTTTGTATTGTTATCCCAATAACCCCATCAGTGTGGGATATAATGCGCATGGTGATCAGATCATTATATGAATAAACATAACAGTTTAAATAATGTACCAGTAAGGCCTTTTTCGCTGACTACCCTGAAAATTTGGGGGGCTGAAGCCCCCTTAGCCCCCCCTGGCTACATGCCTGATGCCCACCATTGCTAATAAGCGTTCCAAGAATATTAGGGACATTCTTATACACTCTAGCTTGCGTACTCCACCCATAAAAAGCAACCTTACCCCCAAAGATGCCTAAGTGCGGTAATTGTGCCCAATGTGAGTTTGCTTACCCTGAGAAACATATTCAACCCAGGAACAGGACGGAATTTATTTTCAAGGAGTTCTTCACCTGCAAAAGCAACCTTTGCATTTATGGAATTTGTTGTCCTTGTGGCAAACTTTATTTGGGAAAAACGAAAAGAGTTTTGAATGTGAGAATCTTGGAACATCGTTCTAAAATCCGAACGAAGTCTGAAGACTCTCCACTCTATGTGCATTTTTAAATCATTGCAACACAGTCCGAATGACTTACGTTTCTTTGGCATACAGAGAGTTTACATACCACCCCACAGTGATGTGGATAAGTGCCTCATAAGGCTGAAACCCGGTGGATCAAATTTTAAAAACCGAGAAATTCCTAACAGGTTAAATGACAAATTAACTATCACAGTTTATTGAGATGTTCCTGGAAGACATAAGAACATAAGAACATAAGAAGAGCCATGCTGAATCGGGCCTCAGCCCATCTAGTCCAGCATTCTGTGTCACACAGTGGCCCACCAGTTGTACACGGGGGATCTCTAGCAGAAAGGAGGGCAAGACCCTCACCTGCTCCCGACCCCACAACCAGTGCCCGGGAAAATCCTGCCTGCCTCCATCAACACAGAGGTGGCACTTGGATGTCCATTTCAGTAGCTACTGATTCCCTTGGTATCCATGAATCTGTCTAATCCTGCCTTGAAGCTGTCCAGGCTGACCGCTGTCACAACCTCCTCTGGAAGTGAGTTCCATAACCCAATGATCCTCTGGGTGCAGAATTATTTCCCTTTATTAGTCCTAACTTTCCTACCTTGGAGCTTCAGGGAGTGCCCCCTAGTCCTAGTGTTGGGTGACAGAGAAAATATTTTTTCTTTATTCACCTTTTCTATCCCATGCATGATTTTACACGCTTCGATCAAGTCACCTCTTAAACGCCGTCTTTCAAGGCTGAAAAGACCAAGGCGTTGCAACCTGGTTTCGATTCTCTTCTGATCATGCCTAGCATAGAATTTGCTTTTTCACTGCTGCTGCGCACTGGGTTGACATCTTCATTGAGCTGTCCACCAAAACCCCAAGATCCCTTTCCTGGTTTGTCTCGGAAAGCTTTGACCCCATCAATTGGTAGGTGTAGTTGGGGTTCTTTGCCCCGATGTGCATGACTTTACACTTGTTTAGGTTAAAATGCATTTGCCACTTTGTTGCCCATTCACTCAATTTCGAGAGATCTTTCTGGAGCTCTTTACAGTCAGTTTCATTTTTAACTACCCTGAACAGTTTAGTGTCGTCTGCAAACTTTGCTACCTCACAATTTACTTCTACATCCAGATCATTTATGAATAAATTAAAAAGTAACGGACCCAAAACTGAACCTTGGGGTACGCCACTTCTCACCTCTTTCCACCCAGAGAAATGTCCGTTTATTACCACCCTTTGTTTCCTACAGTTTAGCCAGGTTCCAATCCAGGACAAGACCTGTCCCCTGATTCTTATACACTCTAGCTTGCGTACTCCACCCATAAAAAGCAACCTTACCCCAAAGATGCCTAAGTGCGGTAATTGTGCCCAATGTGAGTTTGCTTACCCTGAGAAACAGATATTCAACCCAGGAACAGGACGGGAATTTATTTTCAAGGAGTTCTTCACCTGCAAAAGCAACCTTTGCATTTATGGAATTTGTTGTCCTTGTGGCAAACTTTATTTGGGAAAAACGAAAAGAGTTTTGAATGTGAGAATCTCGGAACATCGTTCTAAAATCCGAACGAAGTCTGAAGACTCTCCACTCTATGTGCATTTTAAATCATTGCAACACAGTCCGAATGACTTACGTTCCTTTGGCATACAGAGAGTTTACATACCACCCCACAGTGATGTGGATGAGTGCCTCCTTAAGGCTGATCCAAATTTTAAAAACCGAAATTCCTAACAGGTTAAATGACAAATTAACTATCACGGATTTATTGAGATGTTCCTGGAAGACCATTGATCCATCACTCCTCTGCTGTGCAAAAATGCAGGGAAGCAAGAAATGTGTCATTCCAAGGAAGAGATGGGAGGGGGAATCCTGTAGCGTCCAGATGTCATGGTGAGGAATGCTGGGAACTGGAGTTGGAACCATCTGGAAAGCAAGACAGTCACCAAAGAAATGTTCTGGCCTGGGTGAGGGTGACTTTGGTCGCAGTGCTGCCTTTGCATGGGAGAAGAGAGGAGCCAAAGAGAGCCCGCTTGCTGAGGTCTGGCCTCTTTGCAATCGATTGGGAAGGGTGCCTGGCTTTCCGCGTTCCCTTTCCATCGGAGATGGAGAAGCAAGAGTGCAGCTACCGGGCCTCCTGTCAAAGCGTATTTATCATAACCAAGTAATATAATAAGTTTAATTCAATAAAGGGGAAAAGGAAGAAGCAAACCTGAACAGCGGCACTGAACGAACCAGTGTAATTTTTCATTGTTAGGCTAATCATCTATTTTAGTTTTGAAAGATGTGAGAGGATGCCTGCTTTCGCTGCTGCAAGCCCACAGCTTCTGCTTCCATCAAGAACAGATGGACCAGGCTGCATCCATTTGGGCAGGAACAAAACCTTGAGCTGGACAAAGAGGGGGAAAATAACTATTTCCCATAATTTTGGGAATGCACCCACACTACATAGTTATAGCAGTTTGATCCCACTTCATGGCTTTGTGGATTTGTGGTTTGGTGAGGCAGATAGTAGACTAAAGTCAAGGATTAGAGCTCTTTGGAAGAGAAGTCCATTCCATAGCCATGGCTGTTGAAGTGGTCTCTCTCTCGGCATTACTTCGCGAACGAAGATTCTTAGGAAGGACTCTTCCCACGCTTTTTACAAGTGCGTTGATGACTAAGAAGGCCAATCTGAGATAGGCAAGTTTGGTTGCAGAAAGTACAGCAGAAAGTCTCCTTGGGTGATGTTGTTTCCAAGTTGCGGTTCTTTCTGTGTTGTCGTTTCTCTTCGAGACCCATTCGGCGTGTCTTCTCGAAAGAGGCCTCAGCATTGTGGATAGTGCGTCTCCATGCCTCCCAATGTGAGGCCAGGGTGGACCATTGTTGGTGATCAATCTGGCCGAGCCTGAGATGTTGTTTCAGGGAGTCCTTATATCTCTTTTTGGGGGCGCCTCTCTTGCGCTGACCCGTGGCGAGTTCACCATAGAGTAGTATCTTTGGGAGGCGGTGGTCCTCCATCCTAGAGACCATGTGCCCTGCCCAGCGCAGCTTTGTTCTCAATAGCACGGCCTCAACGCTGGTGATCCCTGCTTGCTCAAGGACAGCAACATTCGTCACATAGTCGGTCCAGAGTATATGTAGGATTGTGCAAAGACAGCGCTGATGAAAGCGTTCGAGGAGTCGTAGGTGTTGGCGAAAGGTGACCCATGTTTCAGACCCATAGAGGGGAATAGACAGTACGATAGCTCTGTACACACTGATATTGATGCTTTGCCTCAGGTGCTTGTTGCTCCAGACTCTTTTGTGAAGCCTTCCGAATGCACTCTATGCCTTTGCTATCTGTGATCTATCTCTTAATCAATCTTGGCGTCTGAAGAGATGATGCTTCCCAGGTAGGTGAACTGCTGAAGGGACTTAAGCACAGATTTGCCTATGCTGACGTGGGGATCATGGTGTTCTTCCTGTGGTGCGGGCTGGTAGAGGACTTCTGTTTTCTTCAGGCTGACTTCCAGACCAAACGACTCTGCAGCTGTTGCAAAGCAGGATGTGAGGCGCTGCAGGGCTGCCCCTGAATGGGTGACAAGGGCGGCATCATTGGCAAAAAGCAGCTCATGGACTAGATAGTTTAGAGTCTTAGTGCGAGCCCTCAGACGGAATGAGAATGAGAAGCAAATCTCTCAAATCGATTGTAGGGAGGGTTTGTTCCCATTCTCCGGGCATTATTCTCCATTCTTTTCTTATTTTTTTGCCAATTCTTTCATTTTCTTTTCTGCTTCAAATGACAGCAGCAAACAGGGCTGCTTCTGAATGGGCGACAAGGGCAGCTTCGTCGGCAAAAAGGAGCTCATAGACTAGATAGTTTAGAGTCTTAGTGCGAGCCCTCAGACAGCTTAAGTTGAACAAGCTACAATCAGTACGATAGCGTATATATATGCCGTCTTCTTCTTTGAGGTCTGCCGTAGCCTTTTGGAGCATCATGCTGAAGAAGATTGTAAATAGGGTTGATGCAGGAACACAACCTTGTTTCACTCCATTAGTTTTGAGAAAGGGCTCTGAGAGAGCGTCGCCGTATCTGACTTGACCGTGCTGGCCCTCATGTAACAGGATAATCATTTTGAGGAATTTGGGGGGACATGCTAGACGTTCCAGGATCTGCCACAGACCTTTTCTGCTCACAGTGGTACCAATGTGCTGCAAATGAGATTCCACGTGAACTTTAGGAAGAACCTCTTGACTACAAAAGCTGTTAAATAGTAAAACTATTTGTCATGAAGTCTGGTGGAAGCTCCTTCCTTGGAGGCTTTTAAACCTAGTCTGGATGGCCATCTGTCCAGAGAGTTTTGATGGTGCTTTTCCTGCAGGGCAGGAGAGGATTGGTCCAGATGGCCCTCCATCCATCTCTATTGTTGTTGTTGTCTTGTTGTCGTCATCATCATGATCATCAGCATCACTGGTACATAAAACTAAGAACACTTGAAAATAAGACCATCATAAAATTCCAGCGTTTCCCTTGTATCGATATAAAGCTTTTCCTATCCCCAGAACCGAAAGGAAATCATTTCTCTTGCCCTTAGGTGAACTATACATCCCAGCAACTACAACTCTCAAAATGACAAAATCTTTGTCTTTACTCTCATGGCTTTTTCTTGGTCTTGCAGCTCTTCTGATGTCTGTCGTAGAATACATACCAATTGGCCTGTAGAGCCCAGTCAGGAGAGAATGCAGCTGGAACATGGCCATATAGCCCAATAATGGGCTTGGCCGACTTACTGGCCGAGCAGGTTGCGGGGCAGCGGTGGTCCTCGCCGCCATCTTGGGGGGAAGGAGGGGGCTTCTTCCCCCCAGAAGCCCCTGGGTGGCGGGAAGGTTTCCCGCCACCAACACCGGCCGGCCAATGACAGGGCTGGCCCCGCCCCGCCCTAGGTTTTCAGCCGCCCGGCCCTCTCTTCCACCAGGGCAGCTCTTTTAAGGCCACTCTGGGCTTCCTGGCCATCACTTGGGGCCTATGCGGTTTTTTCCTCCCACCCACCCTACTTCTTTCATTGCTTGTTTGATATTCCATGTTGTTTTTAGTTATATTCATCGTTTCATTTGTTATGGTTATGTGGTCATTATTGTTCTCTGTCGCAACTCCATGTTTGGCGTGTGGCATGGGCCCTGGATCAGGCTGGCTTATCGCCCCTTGGTTGTAAGGGGGGATAATGCCCTGGCCCCTGGGGTGCTGAGTTTCCATGGACAGGTGTTGGGTCGGTGGCACCCAGGCTCCCAAGCACCTTCGGACAATTGTGGGCTGTCTGACCCCTGATCCAGGACCCATGCGTGGCCGCCAATCCTTGTTCCTGTTTTCAATAAATGAGTTGTGGCCATTTTCATCCAACCAAGTGTGTTTGTGTTATTGGTTCATGGCGCAAGGTGTATCACCCTTGCCCATGCAAACAACACAACAGTCAGAACACCTTCCCTCAGGTAATAAAAATTTCCTCCCTGTAAGGTAGAAGGACATGGAGGTTTTGGATCAAGGGCTCCGCATCTTGCCATCCCTGCCAGGCCTTTTTGCACTCCAAATGAGCTTGGCCCAGGAGGCCTGCATGCTCCCCGTTTCCCCAGCCAACCAACCAACAGCGACCGCAAAACACAGCTACAAGAAATTGTCTGGGGAGAACAAGCCGCTTCGCGCGTGTCTGGAAATCAGTTTGGTTTTGTCATCTTTCCCCGGTGGGCTCCCAAATCACAACACTGTACTCTCTCTCTCTCTCTGTCTCTCTCTCTCCTCCTGCCCTTGTCCTTGTTGTTGTTGAACACGCTGCAAAGAAGGTGCCAAAGCCTGAAAGCCATGGCCAAGGCAGGTGGTGCATTTTCATGCAGGGGAATATCAGCATGCGAGATGCATTTTCACTGAAGATGGGGAGCCCCAGCAGGATGTTACTGACTTGGAAGTTAAATCCACTCACATCAGGATAGTTTCCTCTAGACCAGTGTTTCCCAACCTCTTTTTGAGCCGCGGCACATTTTTTACATTTACAAAATCCTGGGGCACACCACCAACCAAAATGACACAAAATGACACTCTAACACAGTCATACATATAGTTAATATGTTTTTAAATGTATTTATACACTCAGTGTGAAATCTGGGCCTGTTTCGATGAACACAACATAGATATTCTGGCAGGAATGGCGGAAAGACACAAACTTCCCACACAGAACTCCCATAACCAAGAGAAAATATTATAAGAGTTTGGTGGGCATTGACCTTGAGTTTTGGAGTTGTAGTTCACCTATATCCAGAGAGCACTGTGGACTCAAACAATGTTGGATCAGGACCAAACTTGGCATGAATACTCAATATGCCCAAATGTGAACACAGATGGGAGTTTGGGAAAAATAGACCTTGACATTTGGGAGTTACAGTTTCTGGGATTTATAGTTAACACACAATCAAAGAGCATCCTGAACTCTTGCAACAATGAAATTGAACCAAACTTGGCATATTGAACTCTCATTACTAACAGAAAGTACTGAAAGGATTGCTTGGAAAAAAGTGTTCGGCAGGAAGGGGAAGAAAGGATATTGGAGGTTCCAATTTCCCACGGCACACCTGATGATCGCTAACGGCACACTAGTGTGCCACGGCACACTGGTTGGGAAACACTCCTCTAGACGTGAGGTGCTCCAGACATCCTTCTCTACCTTTGTTAGGTAGCATCCATCTCCAAATCCTATTCCCCGGTTGCATTGTGTGAAACAATGAACGTGTAGCCAGAATACAAAACAATGGACTCAGCATCATCACAGAGTTGGAAGAGACCTCCAAGGCCACCCAGTCCAACTCCCTTCCACCACGAGTCAGATGTCTCTTCCAATATCAAACGGCACAATCGAGACACACAGGTTTTACCATGACATCTACAGTCTCTGAGTTGCAAAATATCATCTTAAGATATCAATAAGCAAGGCAAATAGCTGAGCTTGCATTAGTTTGTGATCTAGATTGACACATCACTTAAAAACAAAATAAACAAGTCACATCTCTGGATGGGTCGGAGATGTCAATGCCATGGTCTTTTAATTGCTGGCTGCTATTTCTCGACAGATGTCAGGTGGCGCAATACTGGCTAAGCAGTATCATTTCTCCAGCGGCGTAGGGCGTCAATACCCTGTCATAATTTGGCTTGTCACATCCACTGTTTTAGCATGGTGAGATGTGTTCTACACTGGGCATGCATATTCAGCAGCAGAGTAGCAAAGCGCAAGGGCAGATGCCTTCACTGTGTCTGGTTGTGATCCCCAGGTTGTGCCAGTCAGCTTTTGTAGGATATTATTTCTAGCACCCACTTTTTGCTTGATAGTCAAGCAGTGCTTCGTGTAAGTCAGAGCATAGTCCAGAGTACTCCCAGATATTTTGGTGTGCTGCAATGCTCTAGTCTACTGGGATTCCTTCCCATGTGATCCTCAGAGCTCGAGATGCTTGTCTGTTCTTAAGGTGAAATGCACATGTATGCATTTTAGCTGGATTAGGAATCTGCTGGTTTCCCCTGTTGCGTGTGCAAGCGTGACACACAATGCGCCAAGAACAACATGCAGACACAATTGGTTGGATAAAAATGGCCACAACTCAATTTATTGAAAAACAGGAACATAGGGTTGGTGGCCACGCATGGATCCTCGATCAGGGTCGAACAGCCCCCACGAATGTCCATAGGCGTTTGCAAGCCTGGGGTGCGAGCGGCCCAATGCCTATCCATGGAAACTCAGCACCCCAGGGGGCCTGGGCGTTATCCCCTTTACAACCAAGGGGCTATAAGCCAGCCTGATCCAGGGGCCATGCCACACGCCGCACGCCAAACATGGAGTTGCGACAAAGAACATAACAAAACGTAGAACCATGTACATAGCAACAATATAGTGCAGAGAAACAAAAGGCACCAACAAGCAATGCAATGAGTAGGGAGGGTAGAAGGAAAAAACAAGACTGCCTCCGCACGTGGCGAGGCAGTCCCCGGGCAGCCTTAAGTAAGCTGCCCGGGCGGAAGTGTGGGGGCAGGGTGGAGCTGGCCCCCTCATTGGCCGGCCAGCTTCTGTGGCGGGAAGCCTTCCCGCCACCCCATGGGCTTCTGGGGAGAAGAAGCCCCTCAGGCAAAGAAGATGGCACGAGGGCACCGCTGCCCCCCAACCCGCTTGGCCGGTAAGTCAGCCAAGCCCATAATTGGCAGTAAGAGCAGCTTTGGAGACCTTCTGTTCAACCATTTCAAAACTCCCTCCTTGGGTGGTGATGGCACGATCGTCAGAATAGATGAAACTCTCTGTCGCTTCTAGCAGTGGCTGATAATTTGTGTAAATGTTAAACATTGATGGAGCCAGCACGCTCCCTTGAGGCAGGCCCTTCTTCTGTTTTCGCCATCTGCTTCTCTGGCCCTGGAACTCAACAAAAAAGCTCCTGTTTTGTAGCAGGTTTCCTATGAAGTGGATGAGGTGGCAATCCTTTGCGATATCATACATAGAATGGGATGGTGATAGCAAGAAAAGCCACCAACCCATTATTTTTATTTGTTTATTTAATGTATTTTATAATAAATAATATAATAAATAATATAATAAATAAATAAATAATAATAAAAAAATGGTGATAGTAGGAAAAGCCATCAACCCATTACTGGAGGAAAGTTATTCAGATACCAATCACTGCTAAAAAGATAGTGGATCCTAAAGCAAATCAATGCCAACAGAAGCCAAACTAACTGAACGGTGGCTATCATATCTTGGACTCTATTTGGATAGAGGATCATGTTTGGGTTGTTGTAAGTTTTCCATGCTGTACGGTCATGTTCCGGAAGCATTCTCTCCTGATGTTTCACCTGCATCTATGGCAGGCATCCTCAGAGGTTGTGAGGTCTGTTTGCTTGAGTCAAAGGCTTTAGTATAAGAGGAAGGATCATCGGCATTACTTCGCGAATGAAGATTCAGGAAGGACTCATCCCACGCTTTTTACAAGCGCGTTGATGACTAAAAAGGCCAATCTAAGATAGGCAAGTCCAGTTGCAGAAAGCACAGCAGAAAGTCTCCTTGGGCGATGTTGTTTCCAAGTTGCGGTTCTTTCTGCGTTGTCGTTTCTCTTCGAGACCCATTCGGCGTGTCTTTTCAAAAGAGGCCGCAGCATTATGGATAATGTGTCTCCATGCATCCCAATGTGAGGCCAGGGTGGACCATTGTTGGTGGTCAATCTGGCCGAGCCTGTGATGTTGTTTCAGGGAGTCCTTATATCTCTTTTTGGGGGCGCCTCTCTTGCGCTGATCCGTGGCGAGTTCACCATAGAGTAGTATCTTTGGGAGGCGGTGGTCCTCCATCCTAGAGACGTGCCCTGCCCAGCGCAGCCGTGTTCTCACTAGCCTGGCCTCAACGCTGGTGATCCCTGCTTGCTCAAGGACAGCAACATTCGTCACATAGTCAGTCCAGTGTACATTTAGGATTGTGTGAAGACAGTGCTGATGAAAGCGTTTGAAGAGTCGAAGGTGTTGGCGATAGCTGGCCCATGTTTCAGACCCATAGAGGAGAATAGACAGTACGATAGCTCTGTACACACTGATTTTGGTGCTTTGCCTCAGGTGCTTATTGCTCCAGACTCTTTTGTGAACCCCTTCTGAATGCACTCTATGCCTTTGCTAATCTGTGGTCTATCTCTTTGCATCTGAAGAGATGATGCTTCCCAGGGAGGTGAACTGCTGAACGGACTTAAGCACAGATTTGCCTATGCTGACGTGGGGGTGATGGTGTTCTTCCTGTGGTGCAGGCTGGTATAGAAGAGGAAGGATACATACATTACACATGCATTGAGTCCATCAAGGAAGACACAAGCCTAAGTTTGCAATAGCTGTCGTTCGCAGTGGGACCTCATTTATAGGTTTGATACAAGATTAGACCAATTTGATAGCACATTGCAACAACAAAAACACATCTTCAGTTGCACCCAACTGTACAACACTGTTACTCAATAGTTGCTCCTTAGTTGCTCCAGGCAAGGTTTCTTGCATAGGAGAGCAAAGGTCTCCACGTGATCTTCTTTGCACAAGCAGGCCCGGATTAACACTTTTTGGCGCCCTAGGCCACACGTTGGAGTTACGCCCCCCTTTAAGCCAACCTCTACCGCACGCCCCCCATTGGGAAGATATTGAAAACACGATGGAAACATCCTGGGGGAGCTGAAGTCCCAAATACCTGTAAGACCAGAACGTAAATGCCCCTTCTTTCAGAGGAGGAAGCTTAGTAGAAGATGGCGCCGGTGCAGGAGCAACTTGCAGGAGTGCTCCTTCCGGACCTGCCGTCCTTTGGTTTTAAGGCACCCGAGGAAGACCATGGCCCAGGAGAGGGTCGGACACCCACTGTAGTAGACCCCCGGTCCTCAATAGAGGCCGGTGTGGGTCCTCAGCGGGTGATATTCGGCCCAGCAGATGAGTTTGAGGCTTTCTATCAATACTGCCTGGGACTTGAGGCTGATCTGAAGGCCCAACGAGATCACCCGATTGAGGAGAGGCTCCGACTCTGTCCACCACCGGCCTCCCGAAATGCAGGGGCTGCCCTCGCCCCCCCAGCCGGACAGCTGACCCTGCAACAACTTCGCGAGGAGTTTGGATGGCTCGAGGAGAGGATCAGGCTATTCGGTAAGCGGCTGGACCGAGTATATGCGGATACCTGCCCCGGATTAGCCAGGCCCCCCTCGAGCGAGGAGAAGAGGGTCGTAGAGGATACTATCACTCCGACTGCCCCATTCCCAGACCCTAAGAGTTCCCCAGACTTCTTCTGGGACCACTCATGGGACCTGGAGATGGAGGCCCGGCCAAGTACGCCGGCGGAAGATCCGCCGGCAGATGACCCTCCAGCAGCCGACCGATTATGGTCAGAAGACCGGGCGCTAAGTACAAGGGGGGCAACAAGAACAGGGAACCCCCCGGGCATGGACCACTCAGCCGTTCTGATGGCCCCGGAATTGGAGGGCTGCCCCCGAGTACCTGATCAGGACCATCCAGAGATCGAGCTGGACGGGCGACGGGAGGCTGGAGAGGAAGAGCCCTTCGACGTGGAGCGGATCCTGGAGCGTCCGGCAGGCCGCCGGTTGAGACGCCCCTCGCTCTCGCGTTGGGCCCGGAGGGAACTGCAGACATGGAACAAGATGGCGCGTGGCCTTGGAGACGCGCAAGGAGGACATGTGCCCCCCTCCCCTTTGGAGTTGGGCGAGGAGGAGCTGAGGCGCAGGCGCACAAGAAACCAGCGCCGGCGCCGGAAGAGAAGGCCCTCAGCGACCGCCTCCCTAGTCACCCCATTGGACGCTCCACTGGAAACGCCGTCAGAGGAGTATGGACCCCCCCCCCTTGGCGGAGGGGGAGGGGACGAAGCGAAGGCATCGCCGTCGGCGCAGGCGGCGCCGACGGACCCATCGTAAGGCGAGTTTGCCCCCACCCTCGGTAGACCCGCCCCCCAGTGCGACGGAAGCCCCCCCTCCCAGCAGGAGAGAGAGCACCATCAGAAGGATGAAGAGCTCCAGCGCCATCTGGGGGCGGGAGGCCACATTGCACCGCCACAGACCACCTACCAACAGGTGGAACACCGGGAGGGCTCACCTTCAATCCGTGGCCAGGAGCCACGAATGGATTTAGCCGCCACCATCCTGCAGCCCCAGGCCAACAACCCCCACAGAGGGTTGGATGTGACCGCACAGCCCACTGTGGAGAGCCAGTGCCTAGGCCTGGGCTCATCAGGAAAGCAGAGGGGAGGATGTAATGACATCAATGGCCCCACTGCCAGGACCCTGGCGAGTCCCGGGAGGGGGCGGTTCAGGACAAGGACCTTTTGGGGAGTGGGTTTCGGCAATGGGAATCGGGGAGAAACCCCCGGCCCTGCACCCCCACCCTCCCAAACCAAGCGAACTGGAGATCTTGGTGAACTATTGGACATGGAGCGAGACCCTGCCTCACTATCGCGGACAATACAAGACTGTGCTGAGAGAAGAGCACCTCAGCCTCCATCTGTAACCCGTTGCCCCATGGGGAAGGAAGGTCATCACCGGCACGCCCCCCCTTTTCGGAGGGAGGGCAGAAGGCCGGATACCTAAGGGACCCGGGGGAAGATGTAGTGCGGGGGCGGGCAATACGTGTGATCTCGGGTAGGGGCAATTGGGACGGTAGACGTATCGATCTAGCCTGTTTGACAGAAACATGGCTCCAGGAGGGGGACAAGGTCGTTATGCACGAGGTGGCATCTCCTGAGTTTGTGGCCAGTTATCAGATGAGGACAGAGAGGCGGGGGGGAGGGGTCGCCATCCTTAACCGAGACACTTTTAATTCCAGGACGATTCCGACGGCGAACATTCCGGGGATGGAGTGTGCGGGTCTAGTGTGGGACCTTAGTGAGAGTGTAGCCTTCCTGCTGGTGTACCGTGCACCCAACGCACCGGCGGGGAGCCTGCCTAGGCTGCTGGAGGTGGTCGCGGAGTGGGCATTGAGATTCCCTAAGCTTGTTGTCTTGGGGGACTTCAATGTCCACGCCGATACCCCCTCAACGGCAGCCGTGGACCTGGTGTCTACCATGGAGGCACTAGGACTCTCACTTTGTAAGACCGGTCCCACGCATCAGGCCGGGCACACCCTGGATTTGATCTTCGCCGCCGGAATTAGTGTGACCCTAGCCTCCATTATGGAGGTTCCATGGTCGGATCACAGGGTCCTGGAAGTCCGGCTGGGGGTGGCCCCCCCCTCCCGGTAAGGGTGCCGAACCTATTTTGGTTCGCCCGAGGAGACTTATGGAACCCACTAGGTTCCTGAATGCTCTAAGGGAATGGGAACTTCCCAGCGACTCAGTCGACGGGCAAGTGGACTACTGGAATACCAGTCTTTCCACGGCCCTAGACGAGATCGCCCCCAGGCGCTCTCTCCTCCCCCGCAGGAATCGCTCGCCTTGGTTTACCGAGGAGCTGCGGGCGATGAAGCGGAGGAGGAGACAGCTAGAGGACGTGTGGCGGAGTCTCCGTGACGAAGCGTCGAAATCGGCTTATAAACAGTTTAAAGAGGTTTATGAGCATGCTATCAAGGAAGCCAAAAAAGTTTACTACTCTTCTTTGATAGAGTCGGCAAACTCGCGCCCAGCGCAATTGTTTAGGATAATTCGGTCGTTGACAGCAATCCCAACTGTCCCAAATGATAGGGGTTTGGCTCCCTCCGCTGAGGCTTTTCAGAGTTATTTCACCGACAAGATTTCGACCCTCCCCCGGGACATTCCAGCCACATTTGATACAGTTAGCGAACTCGAGACCCCGCCGCCACTCGGCGGGCCCACCTTCACCCGTTTCCAACTGCTGGACGCAGCAGCTGTTGACAAGTTACTAGCTGCAGCTAGACCAACTACATGCTCCCTCGACCCGTGCCCCTCCTGGCTTGTTAGAACCTGCCGGGAGGGGTTACGAGGCCCCCTAGGCACGATCATAAATAGCTCCCTTGAGCAAGGAGTCTTCCCGGGGGGACTAAAAGAGGCAATGGTGAGACCGCTGCTGAAGAAGCCGAACTTAGATCCCTCGGCTCCCTCCAATTACCGGCCAGTTTCCAACTTGCCTTTTTTAGGCAAGGTAATTGAGAGGGCAGCAGCGGATCAGCTGCAGCAGTTCTTGGAAGACACAGCTGGACTTGATCCCTACCAGTCCGGCTTCCGTATTGGGCACGGGACGGAGACCGTGCTTGTCGCCATTACAGACCAACTTCGCCGCCAGCTGGACCAGGGTGGATCGGCACTGCTCGTCTTGTTAGATCTGACGGCAGCCTTCGATACTGTAGATCACGCTCTGTTAACCCACCGTTCCTGGTCGGCCTGGGCTGGGTGGGTGCCGGTTGCCTACCCTGGACGGCGAACGGCTTAACCCGTCGCCTGTTGTTAAGAGCTTAGGTGTTCAGTTGGACCCCCTGCTGACCATGGAGACCCAGGTCTCTGCGGCCAGCAGGGCGTCATTCTTCCACCTACGTCAGGCTAGGCGACTGGCACCCTACCTCTCCAGGGATGATCTGGCCACGGTGATCCAAGCGACGGTCATCTCGAGATTAGACTACTGTAATGCCCTCTACGTTGGCCTTCCCTTGGCGACAGTTCGGAAACTCAAGCTGGTGCAGAATGCCGCAGCTCGCTTGCTGACGGGAACGTCGGTAAGGGAGCATATTACGCCCATCCTTCGGCAGCTGCACTGGCTGCCCGTTGAGTACCGAATTGCCTTCAAGGTGTTGGTGTTAACCTTTAAGGCTTTACATGGCCTAGGGCCTGCGTACCTGAGGGACCGCCTTGCTTCATACGTACCCCCGAGATCACTACGCTCAGGGGAGTCTAATTTTCTCCTGGTTCCATCAGTCCGTACCTGCCACTTGTCCGCGACTAGGCAGAGGGCCTTCTCCGTGGCGGCTCCAGTACTCTGGAACTCTCTCCCAGATGATGTCCGTGCCGCCATGGAGCTCATTCCGTTCCGCAGGGCCTGTAAGACCGCCCTGTTTAAACTGGCCTTTGGCTAGGTGAATAAGCCAAATGTACTCATCTTTTGACCAGTACCCGGATCCTGGAATGCCATGGCTTGACACAATTGTTTAAACTCGGGACTAATGTTGTATTTTATGCTGTTTTATGTTGTTTTATTGTACGGCGACATGAATGTTACATGTCAGCCGGGTTTTATGATGTTATCCGCCCCGAGCCTGCTGGGAGGAGCGGAATACAAGAAGGAACAAATAAATAAATAAATAAATAACTCTAAAAAAAGAACTCCACTTCCCAGCATGCCCCTGCATCCGGTTCACCATCCGGCTGCCTCAGGAGGGCCGCACACTGCATTGTGGGGCTCGTAGTCTTCGCGAGGGACGTCGGCTGAGGCCCAAGGTGAAGGTGCTCGAGGGAGCGCCAAAGCCTGTTTTGGGGAGGGTGGGTGGGTGAGTGGGCTAGCTTCCTAGCCATTTGGGAGGGTCCCTTTTCGGTTGCCTCAGTTTCCCCAGAGGTATGGAAGCCAATCTTTAAAGGCACAGGCACCCCTTTGATCCTCTGCTCCAAAAGGGGCAGGAAAAAAAAGGCTATTTCTGGCTCCGCAATGAAAGGGGGAGGGAGGTGAAGGTGTGGGGAAGCGCGCGTGAGGGAGCGGGGTGTGTGCATGGGTCTTGCGCTCGCTCACTCTCTCGCTCGGAAGGCAGGCTCCCCGTCTGCTCCTGCGGATGGGAAGGGCCACAAGGAAGGAAGGAAGGAAACAGGCGCACGCAGAGTGGCCAGGGGCTCCCCTGGGGGGCGCATGCTGCTGAGTTGGGAGAGACCCCAGGGGCCGGCCACGGCATTTTTATTTGTTTCAACATTTTTTTTGGTCCGTGATTTTGCGCCCCCCTCGGCCTGCGCCCCTAGGCCATGGCCTAGGTTGGCCTTATGGGTAATCTGGGCCTGTGTACAAGCGTTCCTCTGCATCACCTTTGAATCCAAATCCAGGGAGAATGCTGCAGAGGAATATTCATATGATCTTCTCTCCTCCTGCCGCAAGGAGAAATCGACATCAATTATTCATCCTTGCATGTGAGGACAAAATAGTCACGAATTTGCATCCCTACAAGGCTGTGCGTTTCCATGAAGACCTTTCTGTCAGCCCACTCTTCCGGCGGAAAGCAGATGGATGGGGACAAGAGAGCAGGAGGAGGCAGCAGCAGCAGCAGCAGGGGGCGGTTCAAATGCGCGGTGGATCCGGACCAAACAGGCAGCTTCTGGTCTTCTCTGTCGAGAAGCCAAATGGCAGCCTGATCGGGCAAAGGCTGGCTGCGAGCAACCTTTGGAAAGGGAAGGCCTGTATTGTAAATGGGCCCTGATGTCTCCCATTAGCCACGACAGGAAGCGAGTGCGCAGAGACACAGGTCTCCTCACATCCAGGCCTCCCGTGCGCTCCCCGCCTGTTGCTCCTCTTATGGCTGGCAGGCAAGGAGAGCAATCGCTCGGCCTTGAACGGTGTCCAGTTTATGCTTTGCTTGGACTTCAGAGGCTGTTTCTGTGGCTTCATCCGCCTTACATTTCCTGATTGTGTTACTATCTTGCCTCTGCCTTCCTCCTTTTCCTTTCCTTCACTCTCTTCTTCCTCTAATCCTTCTCCTCCTTCCTCCTCTGTTCCATCTTTCTTTTCTTTCCCTCCCTTCTTCTCCCTCTTCTCTTCATTCCTCTCCTCTTTTCCTTTTCCTCCCATTCCTCTTGTTCTCCTCCTTCTCTTCTTTCTCTTCCCCTTTTCTTTTTCCACTTCCTCCTCCACTCTTTCTTCCCCTTCTTCCTCCATCTCTTCTTCTTCTCTTTCTCCCCTTCTTATTCTATTTTTTCTTCCTTCCCTCCTCTCCCCCTTCGTCCTCCCCTTCCTCTTCTTCTCTACTTTTTCTCTTCCTTCCCCTTCTCTTTCCAATCCATTCCTCTTCTTCCTCCTCCCTTTTGCGACCCCTCTGACACCCCCTTGTGACCCCCACATGGTGGCACTGATTACCCTATATCAGTGTTTCCCAACCTTTTTTGAGCCGCAGAACATTTTTACATTGACAAAATCCTGGGGCACACCACCAACCAAAACGACACAAAATGACACTCTAACACAGTCATACATATAGTTAATATGTTTTTAAATGTATTTATACACTCAGTGTGAAACCTGGGCCTGTTTCGATGAACACAACATAGACATCCTGGCAGGAATGGCAGAAAGACACAAACTCCCCACACAGAACTCCCATAACCAAGAGAAAATACTATAAGAGTTTGGTGGGCATTGACCTTGGGTTTTGGAGTTGTAGTTCACTTATATCCAGAGAGCACTGCGGACTGAAACAATGTTGGATCAGGACCAAACTTGGCATGAATACTCAATATGCCCAAATGTGAACACAGATGGGAGTTTGGGGAAAATAGACCTTGACATTTGGGAGTTACAGTTTCTGGGATGTATAGTTCACACACAATCAAAGAGCATCCTGAACTCTTGCAACAATGGAATTGAACCAAACTTGGCATATTGAACTTTCATTACCAACACGCAAGCAGAGCGAGGCTGGGAAGAAGGGAGCCCGAGTGGAGAAGAAAAAGTGTTTGGCAGAACGGGGGAAAAGGGGTATTGGAGGTTCCAATTTCCCACGGCACACCTAATGATCGCTCACGGCACACTTAATGATCGCTCGCGGCACACTAGTGTGCCATGGCACACTGGTTGGGAAAAACTGCCCTATATAACAAAATTTGAAAAAAAATCCTGTTCTTGGTTTGAGAGTGTTATTTTCTGTTTAATTGTTCAATCCTTACTTTGAAAGTAGTCATTCTACTCCATAAGCTTTGTTTTTGTAGCAGCCACAAACTAGACTGAATCGGTTGAGACTCTATCAGGTATTCATGGAAAAACGAGAGAAAAATGTGCTGCAGGATGTCATTATAAAGGCAATATTTTGGGGCAGTTTAATCAACTTTCCCTTGTAATTTTAATAATAGAATCAATTAAGAAATGACATTGATGACCCAGGAACAAAAATAGTGTGACGTTATGTCATCGGAGTCATTTCTAGTCTTGGGGAGTCCTGTTTCCATGCTACAAAAAAGGCACCTGACATGTTTGATGTCTCCATTTCCAGTCTCTCCCTTCCCTCCCTGCAAAGAAGCGGATTTATTCAGGCGGCTGGAAACACCGGCGCCTGAGCTCCCTCTTGCTCACTTAACAGCATCCCTCAGAATTTTGACAGAGAACGCCATAAAACACCTGACACCGTCACAGCCGCCGCAAAACAAAAAGGGTGGGTGGCGGAAAGGGGCTGTCGGTCAAATCTCAGCAGAGACTGACTGGTCTCCTCTTCCCCAAGGCAATCTGGAAAGCCATGTGGGGCTGAATGCAGGGGCGCTCAGAGCCACATCGGAATGCAATCCCTATCAAACGGCTTTAGCTTCTCCTTTGCACTCAGGCAGTTCGAAAACATGCAAATGTGAGTAGATCAGTAGGTACCGCTCCGGCGGGAAGGTAACAGCGCTCCATGCAGTCATACTGGCCACATGACCTTGGGGGTGTTGCAGGCCCAGATTAACACCTTTTTGCGCCCTAGGCCACACTTTAGAATTACGCCCCCTTTAAGCCAACCTCTACCGCACTCCCTCCCCCCACACACACATCACTCAGACCCACACTCAAAATAAATCATATCATACAACATATCTCAAATTCACTTAGGTAGTCCAATACATCTCAGTTGATCAGTAATATCCAAATAAATCAACAACAACCCACGTCAATCAGCGCAGGTGTATCCGCAGGGCTCGTGGGGGCACCTGGGCCAGACCCACCTGCAGTAGCGCTGTGCTCGGGCCCATTTTTAAAAATGCCATCCCGAAGCGGGACTTGAACTCAGGACGCTAAGACAGAAGCACCGCCACCGAAGAGGAGTTAAGGGAAGTGGGAGCCAATCACAGAAGTGCTTTCCCAAGGGTGGGAATTCAAATGGGAGAGTGACACCCGGCAGGGCCAATGAGGGGACGGGATGGCACCAAGGGGGCGGGGCCACTTGAGGCAAGCGACGCGGGCTCCCTGAGGGAGCGACTCCATCTCTGGCGGGGCCTTCCCGGTCCCCGTTGCATGGCGCCCCGGCACCCCAGCGCTTACCTGCTCGAAGCGCGACCTGCCCAGCTGGGAGGGCGGACCCTCCTCGGCGCCCTCTGCCAACCCCGCGAGTCCGCTCTCTCTCCGCCGCTCGGCTACGGCCCGAGGCTCCGCCCTTGCCGCCTCCCATTGGCCTGGCATGCCGGGAGGCGTAGTCTTTCTCCTGTGGGGAGGGAGGCGGAAGCGGGGAGAGGTGCACAACGGGAAGTGTAGTCTTCAGGACAGGGCCCGCTCTCATAGACATCTATGGGCGAGGCTGAGGGAGGGTGGGAAAAACGTGTTGCGTTTTTATTTGTATCAACATTATTTTTTTTTGGTCCATGATCTGCTCCCCCCCCCCCCGGCTTGCGCCCCCTAGGCCATGGCCTAGGTTGGCCTTATGGGTAATCCGGGCCTGGGGTGTTGATGGATAACACCGACTGTTGGGCTTAGAAATGGAGATAAGCACCAGAGTCCCAGAGTCGGACACGACTTGACTTAATGTCAGTGAGAAACATTTACCTTTTCCTTGCACTCAGTATGCAAGACTTCCAATCAAAGCCAGAGCCGGGTCCTATATTGTTGTGGATGGCTTTTGTAAGGAATTCTCTGCCTCTCTGAGTATGGTGGAGGTTCCTTCTTTGGAGGCTTTGAAACAGAGGCTGGATGGACATCTGTCAGGGGTGCTTCTTGGCAGCATGGGGTTGGACTGGATGGCCCACCAGGTCTCTCCCAACTCTATGATTCTATGAATGGCTAGTCTTTCTCCAGTATAACATCTTGTGCATTGACCACATATGGATCTCAACACGGAGCAAACTTGGGCTCTTGCTCATTTGTTTCATTGTCTTCCCTCTTATCTGAGTATGTGACCACGCATGAGGGAGCATCCAGGGATGGCTCTATCATGTGGCTAAAGGAAATGGTTGGATTATTGTTTGTTATAGGCCCTGTTATTGAACCTCAGCTTATTGCTATTATTATTGCTATTATTATTTCAAAAGCTGGATGGCCATCTGTTGGGGGCGCTTTGATTTGTGCTTTTCCCGCATGGCAGAAACAGGTTGGACTTTGTGGCCCCTGGAGTTGCTACTACTACTACTACTACTACTACTACTACTATTTCAAAGGCTGGAGGGTCATCTGCTAGGGGGTGATTTGATTTATGCTTTTCCTGCATGGCAGAAACAGGTTAGACTCGGTGGCCCTTGGGCTTGCTTCTATAATAATAATAATAATAATAATAATAATAATAGCAATTATTTCAAAGGGTTTTGGGGGTGCTTTGACTTGCACTTTTACTGCATGACAGAAACAGGTTGAACTGGATGTTCCCTAGGATTGCTTCTATTATTATTATTATTATTGCTACAGTATTATTATTTCAAAGGCTAGATGGCCATCTCTTGGGGGTGCTTTGATTTCTGCTTTTCCTGCATGGCAGAAACAGGTCAGACGGGGTGGTCCTTGGGCTTGCTTCTATTATTATTATTATTATTGCAATTATTTCAAAGGCTGGGTGGCCTTCCGTTGGGGGTGCTTTGACTTGCACTTTTACTGCATGACAGAAACAGGTTGAACTGGATATTCCCTGGGATTGCTTCTATTATTATTATTATTATTGCTATTATTATTTCAAAGCTGCATGGTCATCTGTTGGGGGTGTTTGACTTGTGCTTTTCCTGCATGGCAGAAACAGGTTGGACTTTGTGGCCCCTGGCGTTGCTGCTGCTATTATTATTATTATTATTATTTTATTATTATTTCAAAGGTTAGATGGCCATCCGTTGGGGGTGCTTTAATTTGTGCTTTTCCTACATAGCCAAAACAGGTTGGACTTTGTGACCCTTGGAGTTGCACTGGGAATGTGGAGCAGCAGGCTAAGTGTCAGCTGCATAAGATCTCTCTGACCAGTAGGTCATGAGTTTGAGGCCTGCCCGGGTCAAGGTGGGTGCTCGACTTTTAAGTGTAGCCTGCTGTCGACCTTTGCAGCCTGAAAGACAGTTGCATTTGTCAAGTAGGAGATAAAGGTACCACATTAAGTGGGGAGGGAAATTTTGACTGAATTATGAGGCCATTAAAGAACTCCAGGAACGCTGAGGAATGCGGAAGGAACAACAAGGGACGCTGGGAATGCTGAGAGATGAGGAGTGCGTCAGCTCCCCCTGGTGGCCAGAGTTTGCCTCTGTTCGTCTATATGTGTGTATGTGGAAAACGGCAGGGATTGTCTGCTAAGTATGTGTACCTGTCATCCGCTCTGAGTCCCCTTCAGGGTGAGAAGAGCGGAATATAAATAAAGTAAATAAATAAATAAATAAATAAATTTGACTTGTGCTTTTCCTACATGGCAGAAACAGGTTAGACTGGGTGGCCCTTGGGCTTGCTTCTATTATTATTATTGCTATTATTATTTCAAAGCTGCATGGTCATCTGTTGGGGGGGTGCTTTGACTTGTGCTTTTCCTGCATGGCAGAAATATGTTGGGCTTTGTGGCCCCTGGAGTTGCTGCTATTATTATTATTATTATTATTATTATTTCAAAGGCTAGATGGCCATCCATTAGGGGTTCTTTGATTTGTGCTTTTCCTACATGGCCAAAACAGGTTGGACTTTGTGACCCTTGGAGTTGTTCCCATCATCATCATCCAGTTTCTCAAGTTGCTCCTGACACAAAAAAGGCATCATCATCACCATAATTTCCCCCCCAATTAGTTCATGCAAACATTCTCCATTCATCTGCCACTGGCCCGGCGTATCTGTCAAATTTCAAAACGCAATGTGGCCCGAGTGTCCAAAAGTTTCTTGGGGCTTCACGAGACATTTTTCCTTCAAAAAGGGCTCAGCGGCTTTAAACGTTTGGGAACCCCCGACATACGCAGCCAACCACTGCCTGTTCTATGTCCTGCAAAATGCCCGTCCCCTTTCCACGGAGGGACTTCCATGTGCATTAGATGCCAACAGGATTGCGGCCAGGTCCAGATCACCCATAAGGCCACACTAGGCCACAGCCAGGGGCGTAACCGAGGGGGGGGCACCAGATCCGGCCCCCCCCATTTTTTAAAAAGTCGATCTTTGGGCGCTTCTGCACCTGCGCGCCATCCACGGCCACCCCGTCCCCCCCCCTTTGCTGCACTCCTCCTTGGCTCCTTTCCCAAGTTGCTGGGGGCAGGGCTTCCCTTCCTCCTCCTCCTCGCGACGCGCCCGGCTTCCTTGACTCAAGGAAGCCGGGCGCGTGGCGAGGAGGAGGGGGAAGGAAGGGAAGGCTCGCTCCCAGCTAGTAGTCTTGACAACTCGGTGTGTCCTCAGAAGGAGGGAGGAGGAGTGCAGCCCGAGCGACGTCACTCCCTTCGGGGGCGGGGCCCGAGTGATGTCGCTCGGGCCCCGCCCCTGAAGAGAGTGACGTTGCTCGGGCTGCACTCCTCTTCCTTCCCTCCTTCTGAGGACATGCCAAGTTGTCCCAAAGGCAGCGGCAGCTGTGCTACGTGAATGGAGTGCCGCGTGGAAGGACGCCCAAGCGATGTCACTCCCTCCGGGGGTGGGGCCCGAGCGACATCACTCCCTCCGGGGGCGGGGCCCGAGTGGTGGCGCGCAAAAAGGGGCGTAATTCCAAAGTGTGGCCTGGGGGCAACATGGTCTTAATCCGGGCCTGATTGCGGCCTTATTTGGAGTCATTTGCATTGCTTTGTCCTGGGATCAGCCCATAACTTCCTTCCCGGTCCAATCCCAAACAATTTGCCGTCATTAGAAACCACGTTCCGGCAAGCTGCTCAAACCCCTCCTGGCTTTTAGGAGTCGAAATGTTTTGTTTGGCATTCTGGACGTTCAAAGCGACCGAATTCCAGACTTGTTTCCGCCTCCCGCAGCACCTCCGCATTGCTTAGGACCAAAAATGCACATTACCTGTCAGCCACGTAAAGGGCGGATGTGATTAACCGCCCACTTACTCGGAGGACGTGGGCTCTTGATTCGCTTAATTCAGAGCAGCCCCAGCTTCTGACTATTTGCCATCTGCTCGCTCTACCTGCCTGGGGAGCCAGGCTCCGTCTCAGGTGCCTCCACAGCCCAGAAATGCCAGATAAATCCCCTTGGGTGGCTCACTTGGCATGCGGCGCATGGGCTCCGTCTCTCTCTCAATGGGCCGGGGTCGGAACCATTCACCATAAAGTATTTCTTGTCGCCTGGCAGAAGAAGGATCTCCCTGGTTCCAGATGCAACTATTGACAGGCTCCATAATAAAGAAGAGGAAACAGAGCAGTGGGGACGGCATTAATATTTCAGTCTCTTTCATGGAGTGGACGGAGTGGAGCCATTTGGTTGAATGGTCGGCTGCAAGGTGGGGCCACCCACCCACTCATTTGCCCGTTCTTTCTGGCACCAATGAATCAGCCATAGCTTTCACAGCTTTTCCAAATCATGTTATGATGAGCGCCAGCTGAGGACTTCCATCTCCTGGTTGCTATGGATTTAATGTCAGGCATCAAAGGTGCCATTTCTCTTGGTTGAAGGAATGCAAGAGAAGAACCAAGATAATGGGATTTGGTTACTGTGGCACCAAAAGAGGACATTGAATCATTGACCTCAAAGACCATCCAGTCCAACCCACTTTGGCCATAGAGCAAGGCACAATCAAAGCCCTCCCAACAGATGACCATTCTGCCTCTGTTTATAGAACTCTGTTTATAAACTCTGTTTATAGAGTTGGAAGAGACTCTGGTCCAACCCCTTTGGCCATAAGGGAAGGCACAATCCAAGCCCTGCCAACAGATGGTCATTTACAGAAAGCATAGACTCCTAGAGTTGGTAGAGACCCCAAAAGCCATCCAGTCCAACCCCTTTGGCCAGAGAGCAAGGCACAATCAAAGCCCTCCCAACAGATGACCATTCTGTCTCAGTTCATAGAATCATAGAATCGTACAGTTGGAAGAGACTTTGGTCCAAGCCCTTTGGCCATAATGGGAGGCACAATCCAAGCCCTACCAACAGATCGTCATTTATAGAATCATAGACTCTTAGAGCTGGAAGAGACCCCAAAGGCCATCCAGTCCAACCCCTTTGGCCAGAGAGTAAGGCACAATCAAAGCCCTCCCAACAGATGACCATTCTGCCTCTGTTCATAGAATCATAGAGTTGGAAGAGACTCCGGTCCAAGCCATTTGGCCACAAGGGAAGGCACAATCCAAGCCCTCCCAACAGATGGTCATTTATAGAAACCATAGACCTCTAGAGTCGGTAGAGACCCCAAAGGACATCCAGTCCAACCCCTTTGGCCAGAGAGTAAGGCACAATCAAAGCCCTCCCAACAGATGACCATTCTGCCTCTGTTCATAGAATCAGAGTTGAAGAGACCAAGCCCTTTGGCCACAAGGGAAGGCACAATCCAAGCCCTGCCAACAGATGGTCATTTACAGAAAGCATAGACTCCTAGAGTTGGTAGAGACCCCAAAGGTCATCCAGTCCAACCCCTTTGGCCAGAGAGTAAGGCACAATCAAAGCCCTCCCAACAGATGACCATTCTGTCTCTGTTCATAGAGTCATAGAGTTGGAAGAGACTCCGGTCCAAGCCCTTTGGCCACAAGGGAAGGCACAATCCAAGCCCTCCCAACAGATGGTCATTTATAGAAACCATAGACCTCTAGAGTCGGTAGAGACCCCAAAGGACATCCGGTTCAACCCCTTTGGCTGTAATCCAAGAACTCCTGACAGATGGCCAGCCTGCTTCTGTTTATAGAAACCATAGACTCCTAGAGTTGGAAGAGACTCCAAAGGCCATCCAACCCAACCCCCTTCTGCCCAGCAGACAGACACAATCCAAGCCCTCCTGACAGATCTTGTTAGCTGTGTACTCATCTTGTTGTGTATTAAATAACAATAAGAACAACAACAGCGATAATAATCTGCATCCCCATGCACAAAAGCACCACAAGCACAACCTTGCCCTCATCACTGCCCTGCAAGAGATCCACAGGCCAAATGATGGGGATGATGATGATATCTGCATCCCCATGCACAGTGGCACCACAAGTACAACCCTGCCCTCATTCCTTCCCCCCTCCACCAAAGGCATCAAAGTCCCAAAAAGGCAACTCTCCCAAGTCTGATCTCTCTGACTCTTCGGAGTGCCTGTGCTCCATCTCCTCTTTTCAAGAATGAAGATACATGGTCTCTCTTTAAGACACGTCAGTCTTTGCTGCTTGGCTGGGCCACACTAATTAGGATCTTTGGGTCTGTGAAAAGTTCCTGTCAAGAGGCTTCGGTGCCAGGCACCCACCCGGGCTGTCATTGGGGGCGCCCAAGCAAAACTAACCAAGAAAAAGGAGCAGAAAAAGGAAGGAAATGCATGCAAGAAGCAAGCGGGGGCCCAAGAGCAAGCTGTTCCTCAATTCGATTCGGTTTTGTCCATTGTGACGGCAGAAGTGACTATTCTGTTCACAACAAAGGCTTCACTCTGCAACAAGTCAGTACTCACTATCACAGGCCTGGGCAAACTTCGGCCCTCCAGGTGTTTTGGACTACAACTCCCACAACTCCTAACAGCCGGTAGGCTGTTAGGAGTTGTGGGAGTTGTAGTCCAAAACACCTGGAGGGCCGAAGTTTGCCCAGGCCTGCTCTATCAGCTACTGAATCACTATAGTTACCATAACCAAGGGTGCATATACATTTTAGATATAATGCAGTTGGAGTTTGAGTTCCAGGGCCAAAGAAGCAGATGGCGAAAACAGAAGAACGGCCTGCCCCAGGAGAGTGTGCTTGCTTCATCAATGTTCAACATTTATACAAATGACCAGTCACTGCCAGAAGGGACAGAGAGTTTCATCTATGCTGACGATTGTGCCATCACCGCTCAAGCGGGGAACTTTGAGACAGTTGAACAGAAGCTCTCTGAAGCTCTAGGTGCTCTTACTGCCTGTTACAGGGAAAAGCAGATGATTCCTAATCCATCGAAAACACTGACTTTTGCCTTTCACCCTAAGAACAGACAAGCATCTGGAGCTCTGAGTATGACCTGGGAAGGAATCCCACTAGAGCAGGGCTGCCCAGGAAGTCGATCGTGATCGACCAGTCAATCCCGGGACCGAAGGAGGTTGATCCCAGCTGGATGGGGCGCTTCTCAGAGGGGGCGGAGCCAGGCCGCACCAAGCCCCGCCCCCTCCCCGGGTTCGGCACTCCCAGCAGCTTCTCCAGGCTTGAGGATGGCAATGCCAAGCCAGCCTTCTGCTAGCTATGTCACCACTGGCTTGGCACTGCCATCCTCAAGCCTGGAGAAGCTGCTGGGAGCTCCACATCCAGAGGGGAGGGGGCGGGCTTGGCGTGACCTGGCTCCGCCCCCCTCTGGCTTCTGCTCTACCAGCAGCTACTCCAGGCGAGAGGAAGGCAGTGCCAAGCTAGCCTTGTGCTAGCTATGTCACCACTAGCTTGGCATGATCCTGGAGAAGCGGCTGAGAGCTCCAAAGCCAGAGGGAGGGGCTCTGGGCTCTGCCCCTGGCTCTCTACCAGCAGCTTCTCCAGGCTTGAGGATGGCAGTGCCAAGCTAGCCTTGTGCTAGCTATGTCACCACTGGCTTGGCATTGCCATCCTCAAGCCTGGAGAAGCTGCTGGGAGCTCCAAAGCCAGAGGGGAGGGGCGGGGCTTGGCATGGCCTGGCTCCACCCCCTCTGGCTTCTGCTCTACCAGCAGCTTCTCCTGGCTTGAGGATGACAGTGCCAAGCCAGCCTTGTGTTAGCTATGTCACCACTGGCTTGGCATTGCCATCCTCAAGCCTGAAGAAGCTGCTGGGAGCCCCAAAGCCAGAGGGGAGGGGGTGGGGCTTGGCACAGCCTGGCTCTGCCCCCCTCTGGCTTCCGCTCTACCAGCAGCTTCTCCAGGCTTGAGGATGACCGTGCCAAGCCAGCCTTATGCTAGCTATGTCACCACTGGCTTGGCAATGCCATCCTCAAGCCTGGAGAAGCTGCTGGGAGGCCCAAAGCCAGAGGGGAGGGCGTGGGGCTTGGCACAGCCTGGCTCTGCCCCCCTCTGGCTTCCGCTCTACCAGCAGCTTCTCCAGGCTTGAGGATGACAGTGCCAAGCCAGCCTTGTGTTAGCTATGTCACCACTGGCTTGGCATTGCCATCCTCAAGCCTGGAGAAGCTGCTGGGAGCTCCAAAGCCAGAGGGGAGGGGGGGGGCTTGGCACAGCCACTGGCCCCCCTCTGCTGGCTCAGCCTGGCTCCGCCCCCCTGGGAAGGAATCCCACTAGAGCAGGGCTGCCCAGGAAGTTGATCACGATCGACCAGAAGACTGGGTGACTTGGAAGGCGCAGAACAGATTGCGCTCTGGCACCACGAGATGCAAAGCCAACCTTAAGAAATGGGGCCACAAAGTGGAGTCTACGACATGTGAGTGTGGAGAAGAGCAAACCAGAGACCACCAAGTGCAATTCAACCTGACCCCTGCCACATGCACAATGGGGGACCTCCTGATAGCAACACCAGAGGCACTCCAAGTGGCCAGCTACTGCTCAAAGGACATTTAGTAGAATGCCAAGTGTGCAAACTTTGAGTGTGTGTGAGAGAGAGTGTGAGTGTGTGCGAATACAATGCAACTGTTGGGTTTGCTCCTGACATGATAAATAAAACAAAACTGTAAAACTGGGTCTCCAGGTAGCATACATGGTTGGAAATGTTGCAATTCTGCAGTGAGATACCCCAGCAAACCCGATGCCCAGATCTCTTAGATGGAGGATCTCACTGCTCGGTTCTATTTTCGCCCACTAAACAGATATTTCCTGCTTTAAGTTAAATAAATGGGGAGAGTTCCTTTTTCCAATATGATCAAGTGTTGGCAGCCACTGAAGAAGAAGGAGAAAATATTTTGTGTTGAACAGCAGAAAAGCGTGCAAGCATTCTGTAAAGCTCGATATACCCAGAGAATATTCAGGATTGAAATTGGCAGGGATATAAAGCTTGTGTATTTGTGTGCATGAAGGGAGCTGGAGGCACATTAATTCCAGCTCTGTCTCCGTCCCCAAAAACATAAAGGATGTGGCCCATTTTGAGCAGTTCTGCACAGAGTCAAATGTTTAACTCCTTGCTGGGATGTTTTCGCTGGAGAGCCTGCAACGAGCAGAAGGCTGGGCTGGATAACCTCGGGGGACCCCTTCTAGCATTTTGTGAGTCTATAGGTGCATTTGGAGTCCTCAGTGGCGCAGTGGGTTAAAGCGCTGAACTGCTAAACTTGTTGACCGAAAGGCCGCAGGTTTGAATACGGGGAGCAGGGTGAGCTCCCACTGTCAGCCCCAGCTTCTGTTAACCTAGCAGTTTGAAAACATGCAATAGGTAGTGCTCTGGTGGGAAGGTAACTGTGCTCCACTGTGCTCCAGACACATGACCCTGGAGGCATCTACGCAGGCCCGGATTATCCATAAGGCCACACTAGGCCATGGGCTATGGGCGCAGGCCTAGGAAAGCCACCAGATCAAGGACCAAAAAATTTTTTTTCAAACAAAACCACAACGTGCGGCATGATGACTTCTCTCTCTCTCTCTCTCTCTCTCTCTCTCTTGGGGGAGGGCTCACGGCGGGGGGAGAGCGCTGCGAGGGGGCAGGAGAGGAGGGAATGGCGCCCCCCGCCATTGCCCCCTTGTCAAGGAAGGAGGGCACAAGGATGAGGCAGAGGGAAGCCCCACCCCGGGGCCACTGGCAAGCATGTGCGCGCGGCAGGAGGGCGCCTCTGCCTCCTTTGTCATGTTCCCGGGTGCTACGCATGGCCGGCAGCGGCCCCGGGGGCTTTCCTTCTTTCCTCCTCAGGAGGAGGAAGGAAGGAAAGCCCCCGGGGCCGCTGCCGGCCATGCGTAGCACCCGGGAACATTGGGGAAGGAGGCCGAGGTGCTCGCGCATGTCCGCAAGCAGTGGCATTCAAGGAAGGAGGGGCCGGCGGGAGGAGGAAGAGGTGGAGGGAAGCCCCGCCCCTGGGCCCGATGCCACGCATGCCCAGCATCAGTCCGGGGCGGGGCTTCCCTTCCCTTCTCGTCCTCGTGCCGGCCCCTCCTTCCTTGATTCAAAGAAGGAGGGACCGGCGGGAGGAGGAAGAGGCGAAGGGAAGCCCCACCCCCGGGCCCGATGCCGCGCATGCGTGGCATCGGGCCGGGGCGAGGCTTCCTCTGCCTCTTCCTCCTTGCGCCAGCCCCTCCTTCCTTGAATGCCATTGCTTGCGGACATGCACGAGCACCTCTGCCTCCTCTGCGCATGCGTGGCATCGGGCCCGGGGGCGAGGCTTCCCTCTGCCTCTTCCTCCTTGCGCCGGCCCCTCCTTCCTTGAATGCCATTGCTTGCGGACATGCACGAGCACCTCTGCCTCCTCTGCACATGCGTGGCATCGGGCCCGGGGGCGAGGCTTCCCTCTGCCTCTTCCTCCTTGCGCCGGCCCCTCCTTCCTTGAATGCCATTGCTTGCGGACATGCACGCGCACCTCTGCCTCCTCTGCGCATGCGTGGCATCGGGCCCGGGGGCGGGGCTTTCAAAGTGTGGCCTAGGGCACCAAAAGGGCTTAATCCGGGCCTGCGTCTACGGACAACGCCGGCTCTTCGGCTGAGAAATGGAGATGAGCACCAGAGTCCCAGATTCGGACACGACTGGACTTAATGTCAGGGGAAACAATGGATTACCTATCTATCTATCTATCTATCTAAAAAGACTTCGAAGCAGTTGAAATCCAACTTACGAATGCCTTGAAAGATCTCTCCAGCGACTTCAAAGACAACCACCTGAAGCCTTGATCAAAACATGCAGAATAATCACTGGATGTCTTAAACCTACACCTGTTGATAAACTCTACAAGCTAGCTGGCATTGCCCCCCCCCCCCAAGTGCGACGGGAAGTTGCTGCTGGCTGTGAGAGAAATAAGGTTGAACACTGTGAACGCCACCCACTACATTGCTACCAACTTCCTCCCAGTAGACTCCAATCAAGGAAAAACTTTATGAGAACGACCACTCCTCTTGGCGTCCCCCCAGCAACAGCAAGGGTATCCCTTTGGGCAGCTAAACCAGGAAATCCCAACTGGATGAGCCCCCATGAGAGAGGGTCTTCCTTCAGGGCAAACCAAGAATGGGCACCTTGGAAGTCCCTCAACAGACTCAGAAGTGGAGTGGGCAGATCCAAAGACAACCTGGCAAAATGGCACGACCTAAAAGGATCCCCCACCTTGTGTGACTGGGGAGCAGAACAGACAACTCCGCATCTGTATGCTCGTCCACTGTGCCCTGCCTCATGTACAAAGAATGGTTGGAAGCTACAGACAATGCCGTTGCTGTTGCCCGTTTTTGGTCAAAAGATATTTAGCCTCCTGCTCTCCTCCTATTTTTATCAGTTTTATACTAATTTACTAGCTGTACCCACCACGAGTTGCTGTAGCCAACCTTCCCTCCCTCGTTCTCTCCTTCTTCCTTTCTCTCCTTCCTTGCCTCTTTTTCTTTTCCTTCTTCTTTCTTCCTTCTCTACCTGTGTCTTTCCTCCCTCCCTTTGCTCTTTGGTTCCATCCTTCCTTCCTTCTCTCTTTCCTTCCTTCCCTCCCTCTTTCTCGTTCCTTCTCTCGTTCTGTCCCTCTCTCTTTCCTTCCTTCTTTAACTTTTTATTTCATTCTCCCCTTTCTCTATCTTTCTTTCCTTCTCTCCTTCCCTCCTTCTTTCCCTTTCTCTCCCTCCTTCTCTCCTTCCTTCCTTCTCTACCTTGCTTTCTTTCCTTCTCTCCTTCTTTCCCTCTTTCTCTCCCCCATTCTCTCCTTTCTTCCTTCTCTACCTTTCTTTCCTTCTCTCCTTCTTTCCCTCTTTCTCTCCTTCTCTACCTTTCTTTCCTTCTCTCCTTCTTTCTCTCCCTCCTTCTCCCCTTCCTTCCTTCTCTACCTTTCTTTCTATCCTTCTCTCCTTCCCTCCTTCTTTCCCTTTCTCTCCCTCCTTCTCTCCTTCCTTCCTTCTCTACCTTTCTTTCTTTCCTTCTCTCCTTTCCCTCTTTCTCTCCCTCATTCTCTCCTTTCTTCCTTCTCTCTCTTTCTTTCCTTCTCTCCTTCTTTCCCTCTTTCTCTCCTTCTCTACCTTTCTTTCTTTCCTTCTCTCCCTCTTTCTCTCCTTCCTTCCTTTCCTTCTCTCCATCCCTCCTTCTTTCCCTCTTTTCTCACTCCTTCTCTCCTTCCTTCCTTCTCTACCTCTCTTTCTTTCCTTCCCTCCTTTCCCTCTTTTTCTCTCTCCTTCTCTCCTTCCTTCCTTCCTTCCTTCCCCCTTTCTGTGTATATGTGTTATGTGTGTGTATATATACATATATGTGTTTGTATATATTTGTGTATATGTGCATATAGTATGTGTTTGTGTATATATGTGGTTTTGCACATGCGTTGTAATGTATTTTTGGTTTGGGGCTTTTAACGTCTCTTTTGCTGTGTTTTTATGAGTGATGGTCACTTGTTGGCCTGGTATGTGTATTGTGTCCAAATTCGGTGTCAATTCGTCCAGTGGTTTTTGAGTTATGTTCATCCCACAACAGGAACATTCTGGCAACACATTTCTCTTTCCTTGCAATGCCAAGTAGCATCTATCTGGTTCATTGCAATGGGATCAGCAAATATATAGATGCAATGCTTTTGATACGAAATAAATAAATAAATATGTCTAACAAGCAAAACAAAGCGGCACTATTACTTCCTTCGATCTGGACAACTTCTCTTGACGCTGGTGGCCCTCAAGGGTTAGAAGCCTCGTTTCCAGTAAACACAGGAACAGATGGAGTCCAAGGGCTGATCCATCCAGGCCTGGATGGGAACAAAATGTTCTCCTACCTTCATTGATGGATTCCAACTGGCTCCAAACAGAATGTGCTGCACATCAGACAGGCAAAGGCTCGGGAGACTTGTTTCTAAAAATGGCTGGGCAAATGATAAACAAACGCTCCTGCAACAGGAATCATTCCACGGCCCCTGGTCTCCTTGCAAACACTTTAATCAGCCAGCGCGGTGGGCCAAATCAAGTTGATCAATGAGATTCGCCCAACTTCAATGTTACCAAGGGACCATTGCTTTCATCAGAGGATTGATCCTTAATTGTTCCTGTGTTTTCGTAAGCGAGCACACATTTGCTGATCCTATTGCAATGGACCAGATGCTACTTGGCATTGCAAGGAAAGAGAAATGTGTTGCAACAGAAGTTGGTGCATGCTCTGCTAATGCGATTGGGTGCACTGAAACCCACAGAGTTTATATCAGTTGTCAATGGCTAACTGTAGTGAAATCGCTATGTGTATTGAGGGTTTTCTCTTTATTTTATGATTAAATGTGTGGTTTGTATTATTACATTTGAATTGTGTTAGATCAGTGGTTCCCAAAGTGGGCGGTACCCAGGCCCAGATTAAGTCTTTGTGGCGCCCTAGGCCACACATTGGAAGCCATGCCCCCGGGACAATGCTGAGCATGCACTAGGGGCGGGGCCCTAAGGGCGGGGCTTCCCTCCGCCTCTTCGTCACTCACACCGGACGCCGCTCCTTCCTTGAGTGAAACATTGTATTTAGAAACCTAGTAACCTTAGGATCTGTGCCTCTAAGAAGATACTGTAACCACCTAAGCTCTGTGTACCTTAAAACATCCACACTTTAAACCTTGTTAACAAATAGACAGTTAAAGTTCTTTATTCATAATTCTCTCTCTGTGGTGCAAGCTTTGGAAACATCAGGTGGTCAAGAATTACTCACTGGTGGCAAAAGTTATAAAGTAAGGAGGCTTCACATAAATTGGTGGCAATGACCTTGTCGCAGTTTTGAGTTCAAATCTTTACACTAACCTTTCTACATTGCTACATTAAGGGCCTTCTTGGTCATAGCCTTCTCAGATGGACTTCTCATTTCCTTTCTATTTGGGGCCCTTTATATTCAGGGAGACATCAAGCTGTCACATGATTGGTTGTTGAGAAAAAGCTTTTATTGGAGTCCCCGTTCTAACACTATGCATTTAAAATCAATTTGTTGCTGTTTTAAGACCGTTTCCATATTGTAATTTACTCACTTGAACTTTACATTTCCAGCATGGTGAACTCTCCACCTACACAGCCATATAATCCAGTTTCTGAATCCAGATTAAACGCTTTGAATATCAGTATAGACTCATATACTCCAGTTCAAAGTAGATAATCTGGTTTCAGACACTGGATTATAATGGCAGTGTAGATTCATATAACCCAGTTCAAAGTATCTGGATTCAGAAACTAGACTCATATACTCCAGTTTAAAGTAGATAATCTGGATTCAGACACTGGATTATATAGCAGTGTAGATTCATATAACCCAGTTCAAAGAATCTGGATTCAGAAACTGGCCAGTATAGTAGTGTAGACTCATATAATCCGGTTCAAAGAATCTGGATTCAGAAACTGGATCATGTGGCAGTGTAGACTCATGTAATCCAGTTCAAAGAACCTGGATTCAGAAATTGGATCGTATGGCAGTGTAGACTCATGTAATCCAGTTCAAATAATCTGGATTCAGAAAATGGACTATGGCAGTGTAGACTCATATAATCCGGTTCAAAGAATCTGGATTCAGAAACTGGATTGTATGGCAGTGTAGACTCATGTAATCCAGTTCAAAGAACCTGGATTCAAAAACTGGATCGTATGGCAGTATAGACTCATATCATCCAGTTCAAAGTAGATAATCTGGATTCGGACATTTGAATACATAGCAGTGTAGACTCATATCATCCAGTTCAAACAACCTGGATTCGGAAATAGGATCGTATGGCAGTGTAGATTCATATAATCCAGTTCAAAAAAATATTGATTCAGAAACTGGATCGTACAGCAGTTTAGACTCATATAATCCAGTTCAAAAATATATTGATTCAGAAACTGGATTATTCGGCTGTGTAGACTCATATAATCGAGTTCAAAGAATTTGGATTCAGAAAGTGTATTACATGGCAGTGTAGACTCAGATCATCCCGTTCAAAAACTCTGGATTCAGAAACTGGATTATATAGCAGCGTAGACTCATATAATCCAGTCCAGAAAAATCTGTTTAGACGGCAGTGTAGATCCAGCCTTGGTTCCGTTTCCCAGCCCATTCCATGCCTCTCCTTCCTTCCCTCCCTGCCTGCCATGGCTTCCTTCCTGCCTGTCACCCAGGCCTTCCAGGGACTCTTTTCATGTCACTTCGCTTGATTTGCTGAGGACGTCGATTTTTTATTTTAAATGACCCATATGGAACATGTGTAACAGCGGCACTTGGTGGGCTGCCTGTAATGGAAAGTGACACTGTCAAAGTTAGTAAGTCACGGGAATTGACCTGTCTTGGGGGGGGGGGACATATCCTTGCAATGGAAGAAATCCAGATAAGAGATAAACCCTCCAGTGCTCTTTCCTCAGCCGGGAGAAAAGGAACAATCCCAGTTGTGTGTGTATGTGTGTGTGTGTGTGTGAGTGTGTGTATATATGTATGTGTGTGTGTGTGTGTATTAGCTTGGTGACCCGGCGGTGCCCGGGTTATTTGAGGAAGGCATTGTGTGCCAAGGTTGGTCCTTATCAGATGTTTACGTGGCTTGCAGTGGTCTCAGGAAGTTAGTGAAGGTACTGCAAGTCCCATCGGCCATGATCCATCCCCCTCCAAACAGCACCAGGATGTAGAGTGGGTCGTGGGGGCTATGTGTGCTACGTTTGGTCTTGATCATTCATTGGATGAGGGTCGCAGCAGTCTCGGAAGGTGAGTGAAGGTACTTCAAGTCCCGTCATCCATGGTCCATCCTCCTCCAAACTACACCAGGATGTAGAGTGGGTCATGGGGTCTGTATGTGCCAAGTTTGGTCTTGATCAGTGATTGGATGAGGGTCGCAGTGGTCTCAGAAAGTGAGTGAAGGTACTTTAAGTCCCATCATCCATGGTCCGTCCCACTCCCAACTGCACCAGGATGTAGAGTGGGTCATGGGTACTCTGTGGCAACTAATCCTCTCTGTCTGGTGCTTTAGAATGTTGGAGTTCTGAGGCTGGCCAATCAGAGTCCTTTATGCAAATAATCCCACAGTGGCAAACAATCGAAATGCTGGCACATATTCCTCTCTCCGTACCACCGCACCTCTGCACCTCCGCACTGCCGCAAACAGTGACTTTTATTATATACATGTGTGTGTGTGTGTGTGTAATGTTAATCTGTGGGATTAACATAACTCAAACACCACTGGGCAAATTGACACCAAATTTGGACACAAGACACCTACTAACCCAAGGAGTGACCATCACTCAAAAAATTGATTTCGTCATTTGGGAGTTGTAGTTGCTGGGACTTATAGTTAACCTACAATCAAAGAGCATTCTGAACTCCACCAATGATGGAATTACATCGACGGTGGCACACAGGGCTCCCATGACCAACAGAAAATACTAAAAGGGTTTGGTGGACATTGACTTTGAGTTTGGGAGTTGTAGTTGACCTGCATCCAGAGAGCACTGTGGACTCAAACAATGATGGTCTGGACCGAACTTGGCACAAATATTCCATATGCCCAAAGATGAACACAGACCATCACTCATAAAAACACTGAAAAACACAGCGGAAGAGACTACAGCGCATGTGCAGAAATGACTCTCTAGGCAAACAAAACACACAATAGCATATCCACACTCTCTCCCAGCGTCCCCTAGACCAGGCCCTTGAGGAGAGGAGGATGCTCCAAATGCACTGCTTCCAAGATGGAAGCTTTCTTCTCCTTGGATTTCTTTGAGAGCATCCCAATCCCTGTGTATTCCCCATTTCCTATTCCTGGACTGCAACTCCCAGCAATCCTCCAGGACAGGGGTAGGAAACCTACGGCTCGGGACCCAGATGTGGCTCTTTTCATGGTTGAATCTGGCTCTCTCTCTTCCTTCCTTTCTCCCCCTTCATCCTTTCCTTCTCTCCTTCCTTTTCCCTCCCTCTCTCCCCTTCCTTCCTTCTTTCCTCCATTCTCCCTCTTCCTTCCTCTTCCTTCCTTTCTTTCTCCCCCTTCACCCTTTCCTTCTCCTTCTTCCTTTTCCCTCCCTCTCTCCCCTTCCTTCTTTCCTCCATTCTCCCTCTTTCTTCCTTCCTTCCTTCCTCTTCCTTCCTTCCTTTCTCCCCTTCATCCTTTCCTTCTCCCCTTCCTTCTTTCCTCCATTCTCCCTCCCTCTTCCTTCCTTCCTTCCTCTTCCTTTCTTTCTCCCCCTTCACCCTTTCCTTCTCTCCTTCCTTTTCCCTCCCTCTCTCCCCTTCCTTCTTTCCTCCATTCTCCCTCTTCCTTTCTCTTCCTTCCTTCCTTTCTCCCCCTTCACCCTTTCCTTCTCCTTCTTCCTTTTCCCTCCCTCTCTCCCCTTCCTTCCTTCCTTCTTTCCTCCATTCTCCCCCTTCCTTCCTTCCTCTTCCTTCCTTTCTGCCATTCATCCTTTCCTTCTCCCCTTCCTTCTTTCCTCCATTCTCCCTCCCTCTTCCTTCCTTCCTCTTCTATTCTTTTCCCTCAAGTCTTCCTTTCTTTCTCCTTCCTTTTTTCACTTCCCCCTCTCTCTCCTTCTTTCTTTTCTTCTTTTCCCTTCATTTTTCCTCACTCCCTTTCCTTTCTTTTCCCCACCCTTTCCTTTCCTTTCCTCCCTTCCCATTTCCTTCTTTCTTTTCCCCTCCTTGTCTCTCTCCTGCTTTTCTTTTCTTCCTTTTCCATAGTTTGTTCTTCTTTTCTTTCCTTCCTTCCTTTCTCCCCTTCATCCTTTCCTTCTCCCCTTCCTTCTTTCCTCCATTCTCTCTTCCTCTTCCCTTCATTCCCTCTTTCTCTCTCTCCTTTCTTCCCTTTCTTTCTTTCCTTCTCTCCTTCGTTCCTTCTCTTCCTCTTCCCTTCCTTCCCTTTCTTTCTCTCCTTTTTTCCTCTCCTTCCTTCCTTCCCTTTCTTTCCTACTCTCCTTCCTTCTCTTCCTCTTCCCTTCCTTCTCTTTTTCTTTCTCTCCTTTTTCCTCTCCTTCCTTTCTTCCCTTTTCTTTCTCTTCCTTTTTCTCCCCTTTCCTCCTTCTCTACCTATACTCGGACTGCAACTCCCAGCAGTCCTCCCCCCCACCCTCCTTTCTTTCCTCTGTCTTCCTTTCTCTCTTTCCCCTTCCTTCCGTCTTCTCTTCCTTCCCAGAGTCCTGAGCGTGCCTTTTGCAGAGCCAGGTCTGAAGTGTCCTGTCATTCTGCCGGAGGAATCCTTTTCTCATCGTATGTACGTCTAGACTCACATTTAGTTGAATTCAGTCTTAAAATACATTATATCTATTCTATGGCTCCCACTGAAATAAATTTCCAAATATTTTGCTTTCGTGGCTCTTTGAGTCAAAGAGGTTCCCGGCCCCTGCTCCAGGACATAGATTAGATAGAGATAGGCACCGGGACTGTAGCGCAGGTGGCTGGGTGTCAACTGCATTAAGATCACTACTGACCGAAAGGTCAAGAGTTCAAAGCCAGCCTGGGTCAGAGTGAGCCTCCGACCAATTGTGTGTAGCTTGTTGTTGACCTTTGCAACCCGAAAAACAGTTGCGCCTGTCAAGTAGGAAATCTAGGTACCACCTACGTGTGGGGAGGCTAACTTAACAAATTTACGAGACCATAAAAAATCTCCAACAAAAAGCATGCAGGCTCCCTTCTTCCCAGCCTCGCTCTGCTTCATCAGTGTTGCAGATGGACGGTGAAGCGACAGCTCCCCTGGTGGCCAGAAAAAAGTTAAATAGCCTCTGATTGTCTGTCTATATGTGTTGTGTGTCTATGGCATTGAATGTTTGCCATGTATATGTACATTGTAATCCACCCTGTGGGGTGAGAAGGACAGACTATAAATACTGTAAATGAATAAATAGGTAGGTGAATAGATAGATCAGGAGGACTGCTGGGAGTTGCAGTCCGAGAATAGGTAGAGAAGGAGGAAAGGGGAGAAAAAGGAAGAGAAAGAAAAGGGAAGGAAGGAAGGAGAGGAAAAAGGAGAGAAAGAAAAAGAAAAGAAGGGAAGAGGAAGAGAAGGAAGGAAGGAAGGAAGGAGAGAAGGAAGGAAAGGGAAGGAAGGAAGGAGAGGAAAAAAGGAGAGAAAGAAAGAGGGAAGGAAGGGAAGAGGAAGAGAAGGAAGGAAGGAGAGAAGGAAAGAAAGAAAGGGAAGAAAGGAGAGGAAAAAGGAGAGAAAAAAGAGGGAAGGAAGGGAAGAGGAAGAGAAGGAAGGAAGGAGAGAAGGAAAGAAAGAAAGGGAAGGAGAGGGAAAAGGAGAGAAAGAAAGAGGGAAGGGAAGAAGGAAAGAAAGGAAAGAATGAGAGGAAAAAAGGAGAGAAAGAAAGAAAGGGAAAAAGGAGAGAAAGAAAGAGGGAAGGGAAAGGAGAAGAAAGAGAAGGAAAGAAAGAAAGGAAAGGGGAAGAAGAGAAAAAAGGGAGAAGAAAGGGAAGAAAGGAAGAAAAAAAGAGGAAGGAAGGAGAGGAAAAAGGAGAGAAAGAAAAAAGGGAAGAAAGGAGATGAAAAAAAAGGAGAGAAAAAAGAGGGAAGGAAGGGAAGAGGAAGAGAAGGAAGGAAGGGAGAGAAGGAAAGAAAGGAAAGAATGAGAGGAAAAAAGGAGAGAAAGAAAGAAAGGGAAAAAGGAGAGGAAAAAAGGAGAGAAAGAAAGAGGGAAGGAAGGGAAGAGGAAGAGAAGGAAGGAAGGAGAGAAGGAAAGAGAAAGGGAAGAAAGGAGAGGAAAAAGGAGAGAAAGAAAGAGTGAAGATTGGGCACAGCAACATGTGGTAGGTTTAGCATATATAAATATATATATGGCAGGTAATCATAACAATCATGCCCAAAGACGGGAAATGGAATAAATATCGCATTAGGTGAAGGATGGGAAATGAAAAAAAAAATCACTGGCCGTTCTCTTTATATTGACAGTAATACCAGAATGTTACAAAGCCAAGGGGGGTCCAGAAGAAATGATGGTTTGCTTTTGTTTAAAGGTGCACGCACATGCTTAGCGGTAACCTTTCCCTGTGAGCCCTGCATTCCTGCCTTAATAGCCCACAGCTGGGTTCTACCTTTACTGTCCACATGACGCATGGAGCACAGACAAGGCGGGTTCAAAGTGCATTCTAGAAAACACCACAAAGTTCAATTGGGTTGAAATAGTTCTGCCCAGACCCACCATTCATCTTCCTGACTGCGGGGAAGAAGACCGGATTGATATTCGAATATATATAGAGGGGGGAGCGCACTGTGGGAGAAAGATGGCATGCAACTGCAATAAAACAATTCTCTTTCTATACAAGCCAATGTATGTATGTATGTTTGCCTGCTTGTGTCATAAAGGCCATTGCTAGGAAGAGGAGCCCCCTGTGCTGTCACTAGATTAGCTGTTGCGAGGTGAAGGATTGGCTGTTGCTAAGTGAATGGGTTGGCTGTTGCTAGGTGAAGTGGCCCTCTCTAGTGTCACTGGATAAACTGTTGCAAGGTGAAGGACTGGCTGTTGATAGGTGAAGTGGCCCTCTGTGGTGTCACCTGATTGGCTGTTGCCAGGTGAAGTGGCCCTTTCTGGTTTTGTCAGGTCAGGAGCTACTTGAGAAACTGCAAGTTGCTTCTGGTGTGAGAGAATTGGCCGTCTGCAAGGACGTTGCCCAGGGGATGTGTTACCATCCCTGTGGGAGGCTTCTCTCATGTCCCCGCATGAGGAGCTGGAGCTGACAGAGGGAGCTCATCCATGCTCTCCTTGGATTCAAACCTGCAATCTGTCGCTCTTCAGTCCTGCCGGCACAAGGGTTTAATCCAATGTGCCACTGGGTGCTCCACCCTCTCTGGTGTCACTGGATTAGCTGTTGTGAGGTGAAGGACAGGCTATTGCCAGGTGAAATGTTCCTTTCTGGTGTCACTGGATTAGCTGTTGTGAGGTGGAGGGTTGGCTGTTGCCAGGTGAAGTGGCCCTCTCTAGTGTCACTGGATTAGCTGTTGCTAGGTGAAGTGCCCTCTGTGGTATCACTGGATTAGCTGTTGTAAAGTGAAGAACTGGTTCTTGCTAGGTAAAGTGGCCTACTCTGGTGTCACTGAATTAGCTGTTGTGACGTGAAGGATAGGCTGTTGTCAGGTGAAGTGGCCCTCTGTGGTGTCACTGGATTAGCTGTTGTGAAGTGAAGGATTGACTGTTGCCAGGTGAAGTGTCCCTCTCTGGTGTCACTGGATTAGCTGTTGTGAAGTGAAGGATTGACTGTTGCTAAGTGAAGTGTCCCTCTCTGGTGTCACTGGATTAGCTGCTGTGAGGTGAAGGATTGGCTGTTGTCAGGTGAAGTGGCCCTCTGTGGTGCCACTGGATTAGCTGTTGTGAAGTGAAGGATTGACTGTTGCTAAGTGAAGTGTCCCTCTGTGGTGTCACTGGATTAGTTTTGTGAAGTGAAGGATTGACTGTTGCCCTTTGTCACTGGCGCTGTTGTGTGGGGACTGTTGTCAGGTGAGACAGAGCCTTTTCAGTGGTGGCTTATACCTGGAATAGGGCTTATATTTAACGGGTCAAACTTGGAACACCCTTCCAAATGACATCAGATTAGCCCCCTCCCTCCTGACATTTCGGAGGAAGGTCAAGACCCTTCCAAATGACTATTTGACCGGGCATATGCAAATTTGAAATATGATTATCAAATAGAGACCTAAGGAACGACGACGATGCAACTGGAAATCGACTTAATAATGAGACGCTGATATTGTGTTTTTAACGTTAAATGTTAAATTGTATATGTTGAAATTGTATTGATAATTGTTGATTTGTTTGTCTTGAGCAGTTCCTGCTATTTGTACACCGCATCGAGTCGCCTTCGGGCTGAGAGAGAGAGGCGGCCTAGAAGCAAAGTAAATAAATAAATAAATAAATAAATATTTCCAGCATAGATCTTACTTTAAGAAAACCGGGCATTAGCTGTTAAAGACCGTATACATTTTCGGGGGACACTGTGCAATGTGGATATAATTGTGTGTGTGTGTGTGTGTGTGTGTACAGAGAGAGAGAGGGAGAAAGAGACCCAGACGGATGCTTCCGAGTGGCATTTTCTCAGCAGAGCGTTCTTTGCCATCTCTATTCCCTCTGCGATTCGCCCCTCTGCTCTCGCCGGAGCTCATAACATCCTTTTACTTTCATATCGACTCGTTTCCCGGCTGACCCGGCGGAGATAAATGTCACCCCGTACAGAAGGATCTCTCTGAGGCGGATATGAATTTTCATGACCCCCTTTCTCAAGCGGGCGAGATTGACAGGGAAGGACTTGAAGGCGAGGGGAAAGGCTTAGTCCCCCAAACAAAGGGGAAAGAGACATTTGCATGCCTCCCATCTGGAGAACATGCCCCAGAGAGGCCAAGCTTCATGCTCCTCAAAAGAAGAAGAGAAGGAGATCTCAAGGCAAGGCAGGGCAGGGCAAAGCGGGACCAGCTATGGGTTTGCTCAAGCCTCATTAGGAGCCACAGAAACGGGTGAGAACTTCAGGGTGAAGGCCACATTTGGTGTGGTTCCCGTTCGTTTTGGAAAAGTCTGAAAAACCACAGAGTGAAGTATGTCATTCGACTCAACTAAGTGCCTTTGCCTGAAAGACCTTTTGGGTCTCAAGCTCTGGAGCTCCGTGACAAAAAAGAAAAAGCTCGGCGTCCTTCCTGCTCTAGGATTCGGATATCATCTCTATGATATTATCCTCCCAGGTGAAACTGAAATGGAGCAGAAAGGTAAACAAGCAACAAACAAACAACTTTGGCCGAAGGAACTACAAAGCCTGGCATTGCCTTCAGTCCAACATACTCATAGCTTACTCATACATACATACTCATACATACATAACATACTCATAGCGCTGGGATGTGTTATGGCCCCAACCTTATTATCCATCTTCATCACTATGATACTGTACCTTGCTAATGGGAAGCTTCCCGCCAGAGCGGAAATAATCTATTGCAGTGTATCCCAACCTTTTTTGAGCCTCGGCACATTTTTTTACACTTACAAAATCCTGGGGCACACCACCAACCAAAATGACACAAAATGTCACTCTAACATGGTAATACATATAGTTAATATGTTTCTAAATGTATTTATACACTCAGTGTGAAACTTGGGCCTGTTTCGATGAACACAACATAGATATCCTGGCAGGAATGGCAGAAAGACACACACGAAGGTCTTGCTCAACAGCTGTCAGTCTCCCTCTATGTTTAGTTTTTTTCGCAGTCACCTGGTCCTCAGGGAAAATGTAACCGGTCCTCAGGGAAGCCGGCTGGAAAGAGAGCAGCCAGACGGAAGCACACTCTGAGGCAGAGAGTTCCATTCCTGAACAGCTCCCACAGTCAGGAGACTTGCCTATATAAATAACTAGAATAATCCTCAAGAGGCCTGCCTTCCACTCCCATGCAAAAGCACAGGCCTGTCTGCGTGTGCGCGCCTCCTTCCTCCCTCCCTTCCTTATTTGGGCAGAGGCAGAGCCAGCTGGTCCCGCGTCGCGCGGTGCCCGGGCGTGGCCACCTCCTTCTCTTTTGCCATGATGAACAAATGACCTCGCGGGGAATGAAATTTAAATTCCACAGGGGCGAGAGAGTGCTCTGCTTCGAGCCAGACCCGACCAAGACCAAGGTGCTTTATGATGCCAAGGTGCGTGAGGAAGGCTGCCCCGCCCATCCAGGAATGGGACGCAGACGGGAGAGAGGGAAGGGGGGAAGAAAGGAGGGGGCGCGTGTGCTCTCCCTTCTGCTCGCTGGTTGGCTGCTGAAGAGCCTTGCGCCGCCCGCCCGTGCCCCTCCCACTCACCTCTTTTCCAACTGCCGTTAGCAGAAGTGGCCTATTTCCGCCCGGCCCTTCCTCCACCTCCTCCTCCTCCTTCCCCCGCAAGCAGCAGCAGCAGGAGTTCAGCAGGAGGGGGAAGAAAGGGTATATTAGAGGTTTTCCCGCGGCACACCACGTGATCGCTCACGGCACACTAGTGTGCCGCTGCACACTGGTTGGGGAACACTATTCCATTGGACAGATTTATTTAACCTGAGCAGACTGAAAGACAAAACCAGGACCACAACATCATCTGTTATAGAACTCCAATATGCTGATGATAATGTAGTCTATGCACATTCAAAATAAGACCTTCAAGCCACTCTAAATACCTTTGCAGAAGCATACAAGAAGCTCGGCCTCTCTTTGAACATTGAGCTCTTCCAGCAGACACCAGCCAATCCCTCTGCAATGCCAGAAATACAGCTTCATGGCGTAACATTAGGAAACGTTGACCATTTCCGCTCCCTTGGCAACCACCTCTCCACCAAAGTCAACGTTGAAACTGAAATACAATACCGCCTGAGCTCTGCGAGTGTAGCATTTTTCCGAATGAAGCAGAGAGCGTTTGAGGACCGGGACATCCATAGGGAGACCAAGGGGGCTTGTTTATAAAGCTTTTGTCCTCCCAACCCTGCTCTACGCCTGTGAGACGTGGACTGTCTACAGATGTGACACTCAACTCCTGGAACGATTCCATCAGAGTTGCCTCTTGGGAAGACAGGCAGACAAACGTCAGTGTGCTGGAAGATGCAAAGACCACCAGCATTGAAGCGATGCTCCTACGCCACGTTGTCCGAATGCCCGATCACCGTCTCGCAAAGCAGTTATTATACTCCCAATTCAAGAATGGGAAATGCAGTGGACAGGAAAAGAGATTTAACGATGGGCTTAAAGCCAACCTTAAAAACTGTGCTATAGACACCAAGAACTGGGAAACCCTGGACCTTGAGTGCTCTAACTGGAGGTCAGCTGTGACCAGCAGTGCTGCAGAATTCAAAGAGGCACGAATGAAGGGAGAAAGGAAGAAACATGCCAAGAGGAAGGCACATCAAGCCAACCCTGGAAACCGATGTCCTCACTGCAGGAGCACACGCGGATCAAGAATAGGGCTCCACAGCTACTTACAGACTCACCGCCAAGACACTACACTTGGAGGACCATCATCCTCGAACTATGAGTGATTGCCTAATTAAGTAAGTAACGAGGTCTGCTATGGCAAACCTTGAAGAAGAAGAAGGCATATATATACGCTATTGTACTGACGGTACCTTGTTCAACTTAAGCTGCCTGAGGGCTCGCACTAAGACTCTGAACTATTTAGTCTGTGAGCTGCTTTTTGCTGACGATGCCGCCCTTGTTGTCCATTCAGAAGCAGCCCTGCAGCACCTCACATCCTGTTTTGCAACAGCTGCAGAGCTGTTTGGGCTGGAAGTCGGCCTAAAGGAAACGGAAGTCCTCTACCAGCCTGCACCACAGGAAGAATACCATCATCCCCATGTCAGCATACGCACCTCTGTGCTTAAGTCCGTTCAGCAGTTCACCTATCTGGGAAGCATCAACTCTTCAGATGCCAAGATTGATAAAGAGATAGATCACAGATTAGCAAAGGCATAAAGTGCATTCGGAAGGCTTCACAAAGGAGTCCAGAGCAACAAGCACCTGAGGCAAAGCACCAAAATCAGTGTGTACAGAGCTATCGTACTGTCTATTCTCCTCTATGGGTCTGAAACATGGCTCACCTATCGCCAACACCTACGACTCCTCGAACGCTTTCATCAGCGCTGTCTTCGCACAATCCTAAATATACTCTGGACTGACTATGTGACGAATGTTGCTGTCCTTGAGCAAGCAGGGATTACCAGTGTTGAGGCCATGCTATTGAGAACATGGCTGCGCTGGGCAGGGCACGTCTCTAGGATGGAGGACCACCGCTTCCCAAAGATACTACTCTATGGTGAACTTGCCATGGGTCAGTGCAAGAGGGGCGCCCCCAAAAAGGGATATATGGACTCCCTGAAACAACATCTCAGGCTCGGCCAGATTGATCACCAACAATGGTCCATCCTGGCCTCACATCGGGAGGCATGGAGACGCACTATCCACAATGCGGCGGCCTCTTTTGAGAAGACACGTCAAATGGGTCTCGAAGAGAAACGACAACGCAGAAAGAACCGCAACTTGGAAACAACATCACCCAAGGAGACTTTCTGCTGTGCTTTCTGCAACTGATCTTGCCTATTTCAGATTGGCTTGTAAAAAGCGTGGGATGAGTCCTTCCTAAGAATCTTCGTTCCCGAAGTAATGCCGAGAAGTATGTAACATTTCTATGTGGTCAGGGTGTTGGATGGTGTGGGAGGAATTGATGTGAGTCCTACATATGGTGACCAACCATGGACTCCATGTGGCCCATGGGTCATACCACGCCCAGAGTTGCACCTCAGCATGAATACAGCCTGAGCCAAATCACTGCAGAATGTTGTTGACGTCATTCATCTCGATGTGGAGAACAGCAGGTGCCTTGTCTCTTTTGTGTTTTCGTTCCATTTCGTTCCATTTCAAAGACGACCGCGTTAGGCGCATCCAGGTGGATTGCAATTCTTGCGTTCGGCTTATAACCAAACAAGCCCAAACAAGACAAAGACAAAAGCCCAAAGTGACAGCCAAGGGCACCTGTAAAAGCGCGGCAGGATCTCGTGCCAGAACGAATGAGGCCTCCCGCTCTTCTTAAGCAGAACAAATTAGGAAGCCGGGGAAACCTGCTAATAAATACCAAAGACCTCACGCTACATCTCGTTTGAAAGATATGGAAGCATCTGTGCGTGCGCCTTGGCAAAAAACAGAGAGCGGGTCCAAAGGGGAACTGGGGCAGCGCTTCTCCTTGGAAAGGAAAACAGGCCAAGGCCATGTTCTCCAGGGACACGGAAGGAGAGGCGCAGCCATTGTCTTCCTGCAGAAACAGGCGGCCATTAATACCACGGGTGACAACATGCATCAGCGTCACATCTGCAGCCAGGTAGAAGGAGCCCCCTTCGCTCCTCTGCGGAGCCGGATCACGTGGTCCAGGGCCACGGAAAGCATCCCTTATTCACTTTGAAAGCAGCCTATTTATTCCGAGTGCCGCAGAAAGCGCATTTGCGGCATTGCTTATTAATACACCGGGCCCGTGATGGTGAGTGCTGCAATCCAAGAAACATATCACAATCATGGAGAGCAGAGCTACACCCAGAACATGGAAAGCACTTCTCAGGATCAACATGCGATGGGAGCAGAGGGAAAGGCGGGCAACTTGTTTTTCAGTTTGGAAACATATCAACATTTTAAAATAGAGCCATCCCTTGGAAGATGACACATAGCCAGGGGCGGTCTAAGGTAATTTTATATGGTAAGCGAACATTATTTTGGCGCCCCCCCAAAATATTATTTTGGCACCCCCCATGTAAAACAAATATACAATTATAATATCACAATACCATTAGTAGTATTATATTGTATCAATGTATATATAATATATTATAGTACATACTCATACTACATTATATCATAATTATATTATACTACATTACAATATAATTATAATATATTGAAATTATAATATAATATAACATTCTATTATATTATTATTATAAAATAATAAATAAAATTATTTATTTAAATAAAATTATCCTCTACTAAATATTTTCATTACTCCTATAAAACTCAAATAACCCAAAATAAAGTAAAATAAAATATTATATATTACTATTTGCCTGCACAGTTGCATCTGTCTCTCCTTGATGCTCCCGGCCGGCGCGTGTGCGTGGGGAGGTGGCCAGTAGTGGTAGGGTTCACACGGGAGTGGGCCGGGTGTGGGAGTTCACCTCAGCTCGTGGCGGCTACTTCTGGTGGGGGCTGTCAGGAGGCACTACGTCACCAATACCCCTTTTATTTATTATTTATTTATTTTATTTCAGGAGTTTACCCCGCTCTTCTCAACCCCCGAGGGGGGACTCAGTGCGGCTTACAGTACGGCACAATTCGATGCCTACATAATAACAATATAAAAACCCCCAAAACCCCTTCAACAGTTAAGATACATTAAAATACATTAAAACAGTTGCCTTAGCATCATACACATTCATTCCAGATTAAAACCATGTTCAGTCCTTTGGCTCCACTCCCCTCTCCCTTTGTCTCTGCCCCCTGCCTGCCCAATTGGGTCACCGTATTCGGTGGCAGGGCGGAGACAAAGTGAGAGGGGAAGCACTCCCTGCCTGCCCGATAGGGAGTGCTTTGTTACAGGCGTCTGTGCACAGGAGCTACTGGGCATGCGCGGAGGTTTTCGCGCATGCGCAGTTGCTCCTGCGCTCAACTTCAGCTCCGGAGCAACTGCACCTGCGCGAAAACCTCCGCACATGCCCAGAAGCAGCGTCGGAGTGCACAAGGCCGGGGCCCAAAAGCAGCCAGCCGCGGTGCTGCCTGAGGAACATCGGCAGGGCCAGGGCGCTGTCTGGTGCCGGCGCCCGACGGGCGTGGGAATTCACCCCTTCCCAGATGGCGCCCCATGCGGCTGCTTCCTTGGCCTACCTGTAGGACCGCCCCTGCACATAGCAATATAATACTTTAGCTCAATCATGAATCAGAAAGGAGACTGCAAGCAAGAAATCGAAGGAAGACTCAGACGTGGAAGGAAGGGCTACTTTGAAGGAACTGGAGAAGATCTGGAAGCGAAAACTAAACATAGAATGGCCCAAACCATATGATTGCCTATGTTTGTGAGTGAACAAAAGTTCTGCATATTTGTTGGAGTTCAGCCTGTGGTTGCGTCTAATAATGGATGTTGGGAATGACAATGATGTTTCAGAGGTTCATGTATCTAATGATATGTATGAGGTTGCTCTAGATCAGAGGTTCCCAAAATGGGCGGTACCGCCCCCTGGTGGGTGGTGGGGCAATCCAAGGGGGCGCTTGGAGGCTCAGGAGAATTTGGGGGGCGCTGAACCCCTGTAAGGGGGCGGTGGCGTGAGCCAGGCTTGCTTGCCACTTGCAGGGTCGCGCGCTTGTGAGGACGTCCCCGTTGGAAGAAAGAGGCGATACACAGGACTGCGCCATGGGCAGGGTTGATGAGAGGAAGGAGGCGCGTGCTGTGGTTTCCATGGCAATGCCTGCCCGGGATTCCAACTTGCAGGAACACAGTCGCAAGCGCGTGATCCCCGGGCAGGCGTTGCCATGGAAACTGCAGCGCACATCTCCTTCTTCTTATCAACCCCACCCATGGCACAGTCCTGTGTATTGCCTCTTTCTTCCAATGGAGATGTCCTCGCAACCGCGGGGCAGGGCGAGGGGGAGGCACCTTTCAAGGTGGGCCTCGCTTGTCCAGTGCCAGCCCCTTCTTTTTCCAATGCCATAAAAACAACATGCAATTAATATAACATTTAAATTAAAATTAAAACACATTAAAATATTTAATTTTACAAAAAAGGTTGAAACATTAATACATATATCTTTCTGTTTAATTGCTATTAAAAATTTTAAAATAATTTCTAGGGGGGCGGTGAGTAAACATTTTCTGGAAAGGGGCGGTAGGTCAAAAACGTTTGGGAACCACTGCTCTAGATGCAGAGAATGACAATGGGATTCCTGTTCAAATTGTCTGTTCTGATGATAATGTCCCTGAAGTTTGATCTTAACCTATAAATCCCTATACTGTGCCAGCCCAGTTTACCTGTCCGAATGTGTTCTCCCCTATGAACCATAAAGGATGTTAAGATCTTCCGGAGAGGCCCTGCTCTCGGTCCTGCCACCTTCGCGCGTTTTGTTCTCCCCTCAACTATGGAACTCCCTCCTGAGCGAGATCAGATCTGCCCCCTCCCTCCTGTCCTCTAGGAGGCTAGTGAAATCCTGTCTTTGGAAGGAAGCATTCCCAGAATAAGGACCGAGACTGTTTTTTAGACAAAAGTTAATGACCACATGGACTGAGTTGAATTTGATTTTATCTGGCGATTTGGCTTTAATGTATTTCATCTATATGTATTTTAACTTTGTATTGTGCATGATGTTTTAATTTGTATCAATTGCATTGAATTCTTGCTTTAAGGCCGGTCTGAGTCCCTCTTTGGAGGTGAGAAGGTCAGGATATAAAAGTTATAGATAGATAGATAGATAGATAGATGGCTTGGGGATGATGGGATGGTCCTGGAAGATGGCCGGAATTGCTACCAGAGAATTCCTTGGATTTCGAGCCTGAGAAAAGCTCGGCACCTGGGCCAGCTGCAGAAATCAATGAGCCAGTAGATAGGAGGCATATTTTCAGTCAGTAGAGGCAAACAAACCAATATCTCAGGCGTTCTGCCAGACTGAGCGAGAGACTGATAACAGAGTCAAGGCTGAAACAAAATCCGTTTCTGGCTGCTTCGGACAAAGAGTAGATTGGGGGATAAAAGTGCCAAGTACAGAATCTGTAGTCAGGCGAAGCAATGTTGGAATCAAGACGTCTTTCCTGGTCCTTGGATGCCTTGCCTTGGATAGATTCATGTGTTAAGTGCCTTGTTTGATTTCATGATTCAAGTTTTGGGGTTTTACCTTGGGAGTTTCTGTATTTGTTTTTCATGAACTCCGATGGACTAATTTCCTGGACTATTTGTTCCTGCTTATCTTTTTACCTAATTGGATCTACCTATTTTTATGGAGTGTTCTTTTTTAACTGCTACTGCTTTTAAACTATCTTCAATAAACTGCTTGCATTTCTGTTCAGCCGTGTGGTGTTTAAAATCAGGGGGGTTTCCTGGCCTGGAGTGCAACAAACAACATTGTAACAAACACTTTTTCATTCAAATCTAGCTTTGGTACCCAGTGTTGCATGAGTTATTTGAAAAAGTCAATTTTTAATTGTTCAAAAGGCAAATTTGCGAACATCCTGCGGCTCCTCCACAATGACATGATAACAACAGTATTGGATAGCAAAGGCTCCCTAAGTCAGTGTTTCCCAACCTTTTTTGAGCCGCAGCACACCTGGTCACCCGGGGCATGGCCTCTACCTGGGCCCTGCCCCCTTTCAGCCCAGGCCCCTCCCTCTTCCTCCTTTACCTCCTGCCTGCCTGGGTGCCTGGCTTCTCGGGGGCGATGGGGGCGTGTGGCTTGGACCAGAGCCTGTGCATAGTGACGGGGGCATCGCAGGGCCTGGGCGGGGCCGTGTGCCTCCGCCTGGCCGCGCTCCTCTCCCTGGGCTCGGCGCTGCTCCTCTCGGGCTGGGCGGAGGGCCCACTGCGGGAGGTGGAGGCGCTGCTCTGCTGGGACTGGCTGCGCCTCCGCCCACATGCCCTCCCCGCAGGTCTGGCCTAGCCCCACACTGCCCAAAGTCCCCTCCGCACCGCCCGGGAAGCCCACCGGCAGATGGAGGACGAGGGGGAAGAAGGCGCGGGGCCGCCCCCGGAAAGGATCCTCCTGGTCAACAACGCTGGTGACCCAGGCAGGAGGGAGAGGCCAGCAGAAAGGAAGGAAGGAAGGAAGGAGGGAGGGAGGCAGGGAGGGAGGAAGAAGGGAGGAAGGGAGGAGGGAGGGAGGAAAGGAGGAAGGGCCTCCCACCCCAGGGAACACTAGGAAGAAAGGGGGGAAGAGAAGCTGATCTCTCACGGAACACTAGTGTGCCGCGGAACAGTGGTTGGGAAACACTGCCCTAAGTGACCTGTCTAAGGTGGAATCAGGTGTCATACAGGCAGGCAAAAGCAAAAACCACCAGCACTGAAGTGATGCTCCTATGCCATCAACTCCGCTGGACTGGCCACGTTGTCCAAATGCTTGATCACTGTCTCCCAAAGCAGTTACTCCACCCCAAGTCAAGAACGGGAAATGTAATGTTGGTGGACAGGAAAAGAGATTGAAAGATGGGCTTAAAGACAACCTTAACAACTGCAGCATAGACAACAAGGGAGAACTGGGAAGCCCTAGCACTTGAGCACTCTAACTGGAGGTCAGCTGTGACCAGCAGTGCTGCGGAATTCGAAGGCGCCACAAATGGAGGATGAAAGGGAGAAACGTGCCAAGAGGAAGTTGACCGGGATCACCTTCCACCTGGAGATTGATGTCCTCACTGAGGGAGAACATGCAGGTCAAGAATAGGGCTTCACTGCTACCTATGAACCTACCACCAAGACACCAGACTTGGAGGACCATCATCCCTGGGCTACGAGGGGTCACCTAAGTAAGTAAGTAACTACTATTTATGAGGTGAGTTGGGGCTCGCAAATAAGGAAAAATCAAGTCACATATGAAGACTTTACCAACGTCAGAGCTGGCATCCATTTATAATGCAAAGCAACCTCATATTATGACACTTCAAGGAGCTTAGCGTGCGGCATCAGGGAAACAAACATCACGGGGAAGTTGTGGTAATGAAGGTGCAAATCCGCCGCGCAGCGCCTGGGTGCCTTTTGTCGTTGCCGGGATGAAAACGCAGGGATTAGCCAGGCACTTGCCGGTGCCACTTGTCCCCATGCGTGATCCCTGAAGACTAGTCCCGGATTAGACGGAGCGGGCATGTCGCTACATGGGATTTTACACCTCTGATCCAGTGCACCCTCTCTCCGTCTTCCCCTTTGCAAGCGCTCCTTATCATCAGGGAAGCAGATGCGCCCGGCTGGCACTAATGAGCTCTTCAGTGGCACAAAGGGCCCCCAGGATGATTTCGCCAAAGAGGGAAAAGGACGAGGCCGGGGTGGCCTTTTGCATGTGATCCGAGCCCCACGGGAGCTACATCTCTGCAAGAGGGGAGGCTCTGAGGATGCGATCCCTGTGCGTTCTGATAAGGAGAGACCCCAGGCCCAAAAGGGAAAGTGGCAAAAGTTTCTCGTAATGCCCCTAGACATGTTGTTGTATTGTATCTATATCAGACATGGGCAAACTTTTAGGCCAACATAAACTTTCTCAAGTTGCTTCTGACACAGTTAAGCCCCCCCCCCAAATAAACTTAAGTAGAAGACTCCAGAGGCCATCCAGTCCAACCCTCTTCTTTCCTTTCTTCCATGCAGGGAAAGCACAATCAAAGCATTCCCCAACAGATGGCCACCCATCCTTTGCAATAATAATAATAATAATAATAATAATAATAATAATATAGCAATCACAGTGACTATCCAGTCCAATGAGGGAAAGGAACAATCAAAGCACCTCCAACAGATGGCCACCCATCCTTTGTAGTAGTAGTAGTAGTAGTAACAACAACAACAACAACAGCGACCCCAGTGGCCAACCAGTCCAACCCCCTTCTGCCATGCAGGAAAAGCACAATCAAAGCCCCCCCCCCTCCAGATGGCTACTGAGCCATAGTAGTAGTAGTAGTAGTAATAATAATAATAGCAACCCCAGCGTCCATCCAATCCAATCCCCTTCTGCCATTCAGGAAAAGCACAATCAAAGCACTCCCAACAGATGGCCACCGAGCCTTTGTAGTAGTAGTAGTAGTAGTAATAGGAGCAACCCCAATGATGATGATAATATTCATTCAACCTCTGCTAATTCCTTTCTGCCATGCAGGAAAAGCACAATCAAAGCACATCCAACAGATGGCCAACAAGCCTTTGTAGTAGTAGTAGTGGCAGCAGCAATAATGATGATGATGTTGATGATAATAATAGGAGCGCCCCCAGCAGCAATCCAGTCCAACCCCGTTCTGACATGCAGGAAAAGCACAATCAAAGCACCCCCAACAGATGGCCACCAAGCCTTTGTAGTAGTAGTAGTAGTAGTACTAGTAGTACTAGTAGTGGCAGCAGCAATAACGATGATGGTGGTGGTGGTGATGATGATAATAATAATAATAATAATAGGAGCGACCCCAGCGGCGATCCAGTCCAACCCCCTTCTGCCATGCAGGAAAAGCACAATCAAAGCACCCCCAACAGATGGCCACCAAGCTTTTGTAGTAGTAGCAGCAGCAGGAGCAATGATGATAATGATGATGATGATGATGATGATAGGAGTGACTCCAGCGGCCATCCAGTCCAACCCACTTCTGCCATGCAGGAAAAGCACAATTAAAGCACTCCCAACAGATGGCCACCAAGCCTTTGTAGTAGTAATAGTAGTACTAGTAGCAGCAGCAAAAGTGATGATAATAATAATAGGAGTGACCCCAGCAGCCATCCTGTCCAACCCCCTTCAGCTATGCAGGAAATGCACAATCAAAGCACCCCCAACAGATGGCCACCAAGCTGTTGTAATAATAATAATAATAATAATAATAATAATAAAAAACCCAAGGGGCCATCGCAGAGCCCCTCAGTATGCTTGGCGGACACCTAAAGGCTCCCCAGAACACAGTTTGAGAACTGCTGGTTTAGACGGCAGAGCTGCCCAAACTGTGTGTTGGGATGTACTAGTGGGATGTAACTATGAAAACATGGGAGTTGTAGTTTGTCAAGGTCTTCAGCCTTCCCTGCCAAAAGAGTGACTACAAACTACAACTCCCAGGGTTCTGTGGCATTTCTGATGTTACTTGGCCATAGCTGTTGGAATGTCCACATGTGGAATGCTGAAATGTATATGGGATGTGTTCAGACAGTTGTCGCACAAGGACATCTGTATTGTTTGGAATTGGATTACGGAAGCTAGGGAAAGATGCAACCATCTCCCCCATTATCGCCCAGTTTTCCTCCCAGTGCTTCACAGTGAGGCCATTGGACATGTGTGGGGTGTCAAGGCAATATCCAGGGAAACTATAACTCCCCAGATACACACCTTCCCCCTATCATATGGGGCGGGCTTGGGCCAATCTCTCCTTTTTAATGCCGGAGACTTTCCTCCCCCCGCGAGACCTCTTCCAAAACTACATGTTTTCCAAGGCTGTCTGGCAGCCAGGAGGAAACGCATTAAATTAATTCTTTTTTTTCCTTGGGGGAAATGAATAATTTAACGCAGCCCTAATGCCTAGCAATATATAAGTCGGTTGTTGTTTTATGAATTCCTGCTCTCCAACTTATGGCAAACTTTATGTGAAAGCTCTCCATGACTCAGATGTCTTCTCCATAGCCTTCCTCTGGGGTTGGGGCTTGCAAAGGTTACCCAATGGAGCTTCCATTGCAATTCATCCGCACTGTAATGCATTTTTTGATGGGTACATTCATAAAATGCAAAACCAAACAATGAGGTTGAATGGGCCTTAAAAAGCACTGTTAATCACAAGGCACCCAGCTGAACTGTTTACAATCTTGAAAGAGGATGCGGTCAAGGTGATGCAGGCCATGTGCCAGCAAATATGGAAAACACAAGAATGGCCATCAGACTGGAAAAAATCAACTTACATCCCTATACCAAAAAAAGGATGCTTAAACTTTCCTACAGTGGCATTTATTTCTCATGCCAGTAAGGTAATGCTCAAGATCCTGCAAGGAAGACTCCAGCAAGACATGGAGGGAGGGGTGGGGGAGACAGAGACAGAGAGAGAGACAGAGAGACAGAGAGACAGAGACAGAGAGAGTATAGAAGTAAAGGCTGACTCTACTCAGGAAGAGAGTAGTAGTAAAACTGTGGTTGAACTGCCAGGAGACCAGTTGGATTTAAGAACCAGCAGAGTGTAGAAAACTGCTGAGTTATTGTTTTTAGGAGAGCAGTGATATAGTAGCAGACTGTATCTCCATAGTTAGTATATTGTAACCTTAAGAAAGTGCCTCTGAGTAGATACTGTAACCACCCAAGCTCTTGAACTCTGGAACCTCTACGCTTAAACCTTTGTTTGAGTAAACTTCATAGTTCTTTGATTAAAGCATCTCTTCTAGTGGTTCTTTCTCCCGCAAACCTTGAAACAACCCTCTCCTAGTGGGTAGCCAAGCGCAGTAAATTACATGGTGGCAGCAAGTGAAAATTAAAAGAGTCCTTACATATTGTGGTGGCATTGCTAGGACATTCTGCCCTGTCACAGCCCGAATCCTCTCATTCTCTCCACACTTAAAATACAGATTCGAATTCAGATCCTCACAAAGTTTGAGCCTACACATAATTGAAGATCTTTACATTATTGGCTGTAGTTAGAGTCTTCACAAATGGGTGGCAGCGGTCAGGATAGTCGACCCTGTCACAGTTTTCAGAACGAAATTAATTTATTCACAAATTGACGCTGAAATTGGCATCGTCACACAGCTATTTTTGCTTTATTGCCTATTCTAAAGCCTTTGACTGTATGGGTCATAAAACCTTGTGGCAAGTTCATGGTGGAATGTATGGGGAGACCAAACCACCTTGTCTGTCTCCTGAGGAATCCGTATAATGACCAAGTAGCAACAGTCAGAACAGACCATGGAACAACAGACTGGTTCAAGATTGGGAAAGGCGTATGGCAGGGCCGTCCACTCTCACCCAACCTATTCAACTTGTATGCAGAACACATCATGCAATGTGTGGGGCTTGACAAATCCAAGGCAGGAAGAAACATTAACAACCTTAGATATGCAGATAATACCGGTTTGATGACCAAAAGCGAGGAGGAACTGAGTAGCCTTCTCACCAAGGTGAAAGAAGAAAATGGAAAAGGTGGGTTGCAGTTAGACATGAAAACAACCAAGAGGGCGGCAGCCAGACTGATTGGTAACTGGCAAATAGAGGGAGAAAACGTGGAGGCAGCGACAGACTTTGTATTTCTAGGCACAATGATGACTGCAGACGCTGACTGCAGCCAGGAAATCGGAAGACGTTTCCTTCTTGGGAGGAGAGCAAGGACCAATCTCAATCAAAGAGTGAAGAGGAAAGACCTCACACTGGCAATGAAGGCCCGCATCATTAAAGCAATGGTGACGCAGTGGGTTAAAGCGCTGAGCTGCTGAGCTTGTTGACCGAAAGGTCACAGGTTTGAATCCGGGGAGTGGCGTGAGCTTCGGCTGTCAGCCCCAACTTCTGCCAACCTAACAGTTCGAAAACATGCAAAATGTGAGTAGATCAATAGGTACTGCTCCAGCGGGAAGGTAACGGCGCTCCATGCAGTCATGCCTGGCACTTGACCTTGGAGGTGTCTACGGATAACGCAGGCTCTTCGGCTTAGAAATGGAGATGAGCACCGGAGTCCGAGAGTCGGACATGACTGGACTTCATGTCAGGGGAAACCGTTACCTTTAGTCCCTGTAGTAACTTATGGATGTAAGAACTGGACCATAAGGAAGGCTGAGTGAAGGAAGAGAGATGCTTTTGAACTGTGGTGTTGGAGGAAAATCTTGAGAATGCCTTGGACCGCGAGAAGATCCAACCAGTCCATCCTCCAGGAAATAATGCCTGACTGCTCATTGGAGGGAAGGATATGAGAGGCAAAGATGAAGTCCTTTGGCCACATCATGAGAAGACAGGAAAGCTTGGAGAAGACAATGATGCTGGGGGGAAAGGAAGGAAAAAGGAAGAGGGGCCGACCAAGGGCAAGGGGGATGGGTGGTATCCTTTAAGTCAGTATTTCCCAACCTTTTTGAGCCGCGGCACACTTTTTACATTTGCAAAATCCTGGGGCACACCACCAACCAAAATGACACAAAATGACACTCTAGCACAGTCATACATATAGTTAATATGTTTTTAAATGTATTTATACACTCAGTGTGAAACCTGGGCCTGTTTCGATGAACACAACATAGAAATCCTGGCAGGAATGGCAGAAAGACACAAACTTCCCCCACAGAACTCCCAGAACCAAGAGAAAATACTATAAGACTTTGGTGGGCAATGACCTTGGGTTTTGGAGTTGCAGTTCACCTATATCCAGAGAGCACTGTGGACTCAAACAGTGTTGGATCAGGACCAAACTTGGCATGAATACTCAATATGCCCAAATGTAAACACAGGTGGAGTTTGGGGAAAACAGACCTTGACATTTGGGAGTTACAGTTTCTGGGATTTATAGTTAACACACAATTAAAAAGAATCCTGAACTCTTGCAACAATGGAATTGAACCAAACTTGGCATATTGAACTCTCATTCCCAACAGAAAGTACTGAAAGGGTTTGCTTGGGAATTAACCTTGAGTTTGGAAGTTGTAGTTCACCTACACCCAGAGAGCACTGTGGACTCAAACTATGTCATGTTATGTTGTTGTTTGTTTTCTATCCAGAATCACAATGTTGGAAGGAGGCTCACCACTTTAAGGTCCCTCAAACAGGCATGGAAAAACTTTGGCCCTCTGGGAGATTTGGACTTCAACTCCCACCATTCCTAACAGCCTGAGGCCCTTCCCTGCTTAAATGGCTGAGGGAGGGGGGAAAGGAAAAGGGCCTGAGGCTGCTAGGAATGGTGGGAGTTGGAGTCCAAAACACCTGGAAGGTCCAAGTTTGCCCATGCCAGCTTTCAACAGAGACCTCTTCCTCCTGCTTCCCCTTCGCGCCCTTTCTTCCCCCTCCTGCCCAAGCCTCACTTTTTATTCTACACTGCCGCTTCTGCTGCCATTTTGATCCGAGGGGGCAGCGTGAGCGTGTTCAGGAGGGGAGGGGGGAGAGAGGGAGATGTGGCCCGTGCAGGCGCTACTGTGCAGACTCACCCCAGAGCAAAGCGAGGCAAAGCGAGCAGAGCGAGGCTGGGAAGAAGGGAGCCCGAGTGGAGAAGAAAAAGTGTTCGGCAGGAGGGGGAAGAAAGGGCATTGGAGGTTCCAGTTTCCCACGGCACACCTGATGATCCCTCACAGCACACTAGTGCGCCATGGCACACTGGTTGGGAAACACTCTTTTAAGTGACTGGCTTGACCTTGAAGAAGCTTCAGGTGGCCACAACCAATAGGAAGTTCTGGCCTGGGCTAGTCCAGTGGACACCAAGAGTAGGAAGCGACTGAATGAACAACAACAAACGCTCCCAAAAGACCTCGCCTGGGCACCTCCAGGTATCAAAGCTACTCTGGGATAAATAACCAGTTGCAGGGAGGCCTGTGTATTCTGTGCTCCTTTATTGTATTGCGCAGGAGTCTTGCCCATGTGGGAAAAAGATGGCAGGTGGACTGTTCTTGTTAACAGAAAAGGGGGACCGTGGGGAAACAGTGGGATACGGCCGTTGCCAGGACAACTGCCGGGTGGCCGCTTCCGGCATCCGTGATCACAGGGCTCATCTTGCAATTTGATTGTCGATTCCTCCATTTCCCCTGAAGAATCATCCCATATATTGGCACCTGGTCTCCATAGGAAGGGGAAATGCTACCATCCATTCAAGAAATAAGAGAGGCCAGATACTCACTCCTGCTAAGCTTGCGTCTATGGAACAGACGCTGCAGAAATATGGGAAGTCAAGTACATTTCAAAAAAGGGAAGTGGACTTGTTAGAGTTTGTTGACGTGTACCGCCAGGGCATTCCTGACTTATGGGAACCCCATGGAGTTTTCTGGGCAATATGGTTTGCCAGAGGGAGTTTTGCCTTTGCTTTCTCCCAAAGCTGAGAGTGTGTGACTCTACCAATGGGTTTCCATAGTCGAGTAAGAATTCAAACCCTGATCTCTATCCATAGTTATAGCCCAAGCCGTAACACTATGTAAAACACGATTTGGAAAATGTTCTGTTCCTGGTTTGAAAGTTTTATTTGTTCAGCACTTTGGAGAGCTCCTTGAGATTTCATGCCAAACCAGTGTTTCTCAGCCTTCCTAATGACATGACCCCTTAATACAGCTCCTCATGTGGTGGTGACCCCTTAATACAGTTCCTCATGTGATGGTGACCCCTTAATACAGTTCCTCATGTGGTGGTGACCCCCAACCATAACATTCGTTTGGTTGCTACTCCATAACTGTCATTGTGCTACTGTTCTGAATTGTAATGTAAATATCTGATCTGCAGGATGTATTTTCATTCATTGGACCAAATTTGGCACAAATACCCAATTCACCCACATTTGAATTCTGGTGGGGTTGGGGAAGGGGAGATTGATTTTGTTATTTGGGAGATGTAGTTGCTGGGATTTATAGTTCACCTACCATCAAAGATCATTCTGAACACCACCAACAATGGAACTGAACTCCACCAAAGATGGAATTGTTGTTCAGAATGCACTTTGATTGTAAGTGAACTATAAATCCCTGAAACTACAACTCCCAAATGTCAAGCTCTATTTTCTACAAACCCCACCAGTGTTCACATTTGGGCATACTAAGTATTCATGCCAAGTTTGGTCCAGATCCATCATTGTGTGAGTCCAGAATGCTCTCTGGATATAAGTGAACTACAATTCCCAAACTCAAGGTCAATGCCCACCAAACCCTTCCAGTATTTTCTGTTGATCATGGAAGTTCTGTGTCCCAGGTGCGGTTCAATTCCATCATTGGTGGAGTTCAGAAGTCTCTTTGATTGTAGGTGAACTATAAATCCCAGCAAGTACAACTCCCAAATGTCAAGCTCTATTTTCTACAAACCCCACCAGTGTTCACATTTGGGCATACTGAGTATTCATGCCAAGTTTGGTCCAGATCCATCATTGTGTGAATTCAGAATGCTGTCTGGATATAGGTGAACTACAATTCCAAAACTCAAGGTCAATGCCCACCAAACCATTCCAGTATTTTCTGTTGGTCATGGGAGTTCTGTGTCCCAAGTTTGGTTCAGTTCCATCGTTGGTGGAGTTCACAATGCTCTTTGATTGTAGGTGAACTATAAATCCCAGCAACTACAACTCCCAAATGACAAAATCAATCTCCCCCACCCCAGTGAACTTAACATTTTAAGTTAAGACCCCCATAACCAGGAAATGGCAATTGTTGGCAAGTGAGGAAGTTTAAGTCCATAGAGTATTATTATGGCACTGATATGGTTTGCATTATTCCTGTTCGCTGCTGACTTTCAGCTCCAATGGGCCAATGTGTGACTCCGTCCTCCATGACTTTCAGCCATAAGTAACTATGCTGCTTAACGCGTCTTCCCCTCCGTTCCCTGCCTGGCAGGGCAAATTTCTTATGCAAATGTGAGACTTTTTGTCCCGGAAAATAGCAGTGTTGCTCAATATTGGAGTGTGCGCCGCTGTGTTACAGCTCCAGCGTTCGTTCGGCAATAATGAATGCAATCAGGTGCCAAGCGATTCGGCTCCTCGGGGAGCCATAATCTACCATGTACAGTGGCACGGCTCCAAAGAACTGAATCCATAATACAATTAGTATAAACCCACATTTTTACAAAAACGTAGTAATTATGCAATTTACTCAATTGGCTTAGCGAGGAGAAAGAGAGAGAGAGAGCTTCCCATAAAACACTTTTTTAAAAGCAGCCTAATTTGATCAAAATTAGAACAGAATTATCCTTGCATGGAGCTGTTCGACATTGGATTTGCTGCGGGGGGAAAAGAGAGAGAAAAAATAATAAACCCAGTACAAATCATCTGACAAAAGGGCCTGGTTGTTTGGGTGGGATATTGCTGCAAGGTGATTTAGAAATTACGGCAAAATAAACAGAGAAATAGCAGGCGATAAAGGCGCAAGAGCGGCATCTCTACCCCCCTTTTTCCTTGCCAGGCTCAGTCTCTTGAATTCTGCCTCTGCCTCTGATGTCTAGAAGGGATGCAAAGGACATTCCAATGCTGCTGGGGAAGAAGCAGAAAAGGAGTGTTTTGGATGTCAGAGAAAGCTGGCCAGGGGAATCTTCTTCGATCCCCTTTCTTGTCATCCCCTCTTGCAATACTCCTACGGACAAGAGGGTTCTTCCAGCCCCCATCCATCCCAAATTGCTTGATTTCTCTCAACTGCAAAGTGAGTTGGGGGACCTTCCAATAGTCTCAAGTTGGCAGATTTTAAAATGCTCCCAGCTGCTTTTTAAAATGTCCCAGTTTCTTCTTCTCCTTTCCCCCTTTCGTTCTTCCACAATTTCAAATCGAGTTCAAAGTGCAAAGCTTGCAAATCGAGTTCAAAGTGCAAAGTTTGCAAACTGAGTTCAAAGTGCAAAGTTTGCAAATAGAGTTCAGAGTGCAAAGTTAAACTGAGTTCAAAGTGCAAAGTTTGCAAATAGAGTTCAGAGTGCAAAGTTAAACTGAGTTCAAAGTGCAGTTTGCAAACTGAGTTCAGAGTGCAAAGTTTGCAAATGAGTTCAAAGTGCAAAGTTTGCAAATCAAGTTCAAAGTACAAAGTTTGCAAATCAGGTTCAAAGTGCAAAGTTTGCAAATTGAGTTCAAAGTACAAAGTTTGCAAATCAGGTTCAAAGAGCAAAGTTTGCAAATTGAGTTCAAAGTGCAAAGTTTGCAAATCGAGTTCAAAGTGCAAAGTTTGCAAATTGAGTTCAAAGTGCAAAGTTTGCAAATCGAGCTCAAAGTACAAAGTTTGCAAATCAGGTTCAAAGTGCAAAGTTTGCAAATTGAGTTCAAAGTACAAAGTTTGCAAATCGAGCTCAAAGTGCAAAGTTTGCAAATTGAGTTCAAAGTGCAAAGTTTGCAAATCGAGCTCAAAGTGCAAAGTTTGCAAATCGAGCTCAAAGTGCAAAGTTTGCAAATCGAGCTCAAAGTGCAAAGTTTGCAAATTGAGTTCAAAGTGCAAAGTTTGCAAATCGAGCTCAAAGTGCACAGTTTGCAAACAAAGTCCAAAGTGCAGTTTGCAAAGTGCAAAATTTGCAAATCGAGTTCACAGTGCAAAGTTTGCAAATAGAGTTCAAAGCGCAGTTTGCAAACAGAGTTCAAAGCGCAAAGTTTGCAAATCGAGCTCAAAGTGCAAAATTTACAAATCAAGTTCAAAGCGCAAAGTTTGCAAACAAAGTTCAAAGTGCAGTTTGCAAACAGAGTTCAAAGCGCAAAGTTCGCAAATAGAGTTCAAAGTGCACAGTTTGCAAATTGAGGTCAGAGTGCAAAGTTTGCAAATTGAGTTCAAAGTGCAGTTTGCAATTCAAGTTCAAAGTGCAAAGTTTGCAAATAGAGTTCAAAGTGCACAGTTCGCAAATAGAGTTCAAAGTGCACAGTTTGCAAATTGAGGTCAAAGTGCAAAGTTTGCAAATTGAGTTCAAAGTGCAGTTTGCAATTCAAGTTCAAAGTGCAAAGTTTGCAAATCGAGTTCAAAGTGCACAGTTTGCACTTACAGAAGATGCACTTTGACACCTCTTCAAAGAAGACAAAGAAGAGAAGGAGGAAGAAGATGAAGAAGAGGAGAAAGAGAACTAAGAAGGCAAAGAAGAAGGGAAAGAAGAAGAGGAGAAGGAAGTCTTTTTTCCTGGCATTCAGGAAAAAAAGTAAAATCCTGGCTGTGGGACCAGGCGTTTGCACACCAGCACAAGACAGCACTTTAGATGGGATTTTAATGGAAAGTGGATGAATAGGGCCAATGCTTTTATGGACAGAATATTGTTTTAATCTGGAATGAATGGGCATGATGTTTCGGTAATTGTATTTTAATGTATTTTAATGTATTTTAATTGTTGAAGGGTTCTGGGGTCTTATTTTGTTACTGTGTGGGCATCGAATTGCGCCTTACTGTAAGCCGCTCTGAGTCCCCCCTCGGGGGTTGAGAAGAGCGGGGTAAAATCCTGAAATAAATAAATAATAAAATTAAGTCTTTTTAGCTCCCTTTTAATTGGGTTGAGAAAGGAAAGAGCCCAGAGGTGAAGGCTCAACGTGAGCCAGCAACAGGACAAACCTTTTATTTCTCCAAGCCCAGCCTTGGAAAGGGTCCATGTGCCTCTTGCCTGTGGTATGGAAGGGTTTCCTGCCTAAATGGGCCTCCAGCTAGAAATGCGTTCTGCCTCGCTTTATTTACTGCTGCATCCAAACCCAGCCGCCATAATTGTGAGTGTTCCACAGGCGCTGCCATAAACCGCCGCTCTCGAAATGAATCTCCGTCAGAGGAGTCAACAGGAGAGGGAGAAATGGATGAGATGTTATGAGGCCCAGCCTGTAAAACTTTTTTTTTTGCATCCCGAGCAAATATAACTTCTCAAGCAGGCACTTCCGCACAATAAAATATTCACAAATGTGCCCTCTCCGGACCATAAATAACACGCCGCATTCACAGAGTGATGAGTTTTGCAAAGCAAAGAGCAAAGAGGGAAGGAAGAGAAAGCCAGGATCCTCAGAATGATGACAGGTGAGCATTTCCAATGGGCCCCTCCCCTGAATGCAGAAAATAAATGGAAAGGGGGAGAGAGAAAAGATGCAAAGATTGCAGTCGGAAATTGTGCACAAACAGATTACCCGGAGCATTTAGATTTCTGCAGAAGTGGCCCTCTCTGTTTGCACTGCCAATACAATTTGGCAATGGGAAAAAGTTCTTGCATTGAGCTTGCGTTTGCACCCTTGTAGGCAATCACAACAAAATATTGAATTGAAGTCAATGGCTTAAAACAGTTTTTACTGATTTGTTTTTAATTCAACAGTTACATAAAGTCATGAGTTACTTTTTGGGGGTCTCGATTTAGGAAGAAAAGCGGGCACGAATAACAACATGAATTTGTTTTCATAATGATATCGAACCCTTAGGGGGCCTTGCCCAGATGGGGCCAAGAGCCCAAAACACCCCTAAAAGCAAGGATCCTTTGTTAGGAGATCTTGGAGGAATTCTGGAAGCGCTAGTTTTCCCCAACCCAATGCAATGTCTCACCAAGATCCGGAAGCGTGCCCACCGAGAGAAGGTCTATTCCAGCTGGAAAGGATGACAACTGCAAGTCCTGAGTTTTCCGCCAGCTGACATACTTTATTTGGCAAATGCAAAGCATTTATACTTTCTGAGTCCATACAGATTCAAATTTGGCGCCCGCCCCAGCTACGTGTGCTTTCAGCTGGTTGGTTGGAATGTTGTAAACAGCTGAGTGTCAGGAAGCCGGCCGGCAACCCTCGGCCAATCGCAAGCTAGCGCCTCTTGCGATCCAACCAATGAGAAGACCAGGGAGACGGGACAAAATGGCAAAAACAATGAAACTGAGCTTGATGATGGGATTAAGAAGTGTTAATATGTCCTTGGGGCAAGCGAGGACTTTGGCACGTCCTTCTAGCTAGCCTAGCTATTGTCTTGGTTTGAAAAAAAAACAGTTTTTGGTTTTGGTCCTAGATCGATGTCTTCCTGTTTTTGAAAAACATTGATCAACAAAAGGTCTTGGTTTCTGTGTGTAGTGGCTGGTTTAAACAAGTTTTATTTTGGCCATTTATGGGGATTCGATCCTCCACAGAGATAAACTTGTTACGAAATATGGTTTCTTTGTGCAAATACCCATGACTCTATTAACAGGCTAAACTCAGAAATTAATAAGGTCACAGGTGAGTAGACCCCAGTGGGGTTTCAGGGGGGAAAGGCCCTGAGAAAGATCTGGCATCTACCTTTAGGGCCATGCAAAGGGAAAATAATGGCTAGTTTAAAATGAAACGGCTGGTCAAACTGCGGTCCTCCTGGCTCCTGGCATAGGATTCCAGTAAGGTCTTTTAGAACAGTGTTTTTCAACCTTGTTTGAGCCGCGGCACATTTTTTACATTTACAAAATCCCGGGGCACACCACCAACCAAAATGACACTCTAACACAGTAATACATATAGTTAATATGTTTATTAATGTATTTATACACTCAGTGCGAAACCTGGGCCTGTTTTGATGCTGGGAGTTATAGTTCACCCGCAATCAAAGAGCATTTTGAACTCCACCAATGATGGAATGGAATCAAACTCCCCACACAGAACTCCCATAACCAAGAGAAAATACGATAAGAGTTTGGTGGGCATTGACCTTGACTTTTGGAGTTGTAATTCACCTATATCCAGAGAGCACTGTGGACTGAAACAATGTTGGATCACGACCAAACTTGGCATGAATACTCAATATGCCCAAATGTGAACCCAGATGGGGTTTGGGGAAAAGAGACATTGACATTTGGGAGTTACAGTTTCTGGGATTTATAGTTCACATACAATCAAAGAGCATCCTGAACTCTTGCAACAATGGAATTGAACCAAACTTGGCATATTGTACTCTCATTACCAACAGAAAGTACTGAAAGGCTTTGCTTGGGAATTGACCTTGAGTTTGGAAGTTGTAGTTCACCTACACCCAGAGAGCACTGTGGACTCAAATAATGATGGATCTGGACCACACTTGGCATGAATATTCAATATGCCCAACTATGAACACACATGGAGTTTGGGGAAAATAGACCTTGACGTTTGGTAGTTGTAGTTTACCTACATCCAGAGAGCACTGTGGACACAAATAATGATGGGCGGGTGGACGGGCCTCTTCCTCATGGGGAGAGGGACACTCCACCCCTTTCTGACCCTCCCTCTGCTCACCTCAGCCTCTGTCGGCCTTTCCTCCTCCTCAAATGGCGACCACTGGGAAGGGGGTGGGGCCCGAGTGACGTCCCTCCACCCTCTCTCGACTGGAGGCTGGCTGGCGCATGTGGAGGGGAAATGGCCGAAGGAGGCGGCACCCCGGCCCCTTCTTCTTTGCGGCCGCCGCCCGCTCCCTTCCTCCCCCGCAAGCAGCAACAGCAGGAGTTTGGCAGGAGGGGGAAGAAAGGATATATTGGAGGTTTTCCCACGGCACACCTGATGATCGCTTATGGCACAGTAGTGTGCCACGGCACACTGGTTGGGAAACACTGTTTTAGAACATAAAGCAACAACAATGGGGGGAAACAATAAAGGAAAAATCATACAAACATTGGGACAAAGGGGCACCATCTATTACATTGTTCCTCTGTAGCCCAAATAAGGAAAGGTCCTTTTGGAAGCAAACGATTCGGCGTTGCTTCTTCCTCGGGGAAATCCAACAGTCCAGGTAAACAACAGAAAGGAGTGAAAAGGGTCCTTGAGTTCAGGAAGGGGAAAAAGTCCATAGGATTGAAGGAGAAATGTCTTTTGAGGCAAATAGTCCATAATCGTTCCTTTGGCGGGGGCCAACAGTCCAGGGAGGCTTGGAGAAGCCAGAAAAGTCCATATAGTCCTTTCAACGGAAAATTTACATGAAGAGCCCATGGTGATCCAATGAGGCAAACAGAGCTAGGTCCCAGTGCCTTGCAAAGTCCCCGGTGCTTTGGGGAACTATACATCCCAACCGGATGGATCCTCGACTGTTCAGTTCCCCAGGCGTAGCAGAGCCTCTAGGGATGCCCACATAGCCGGACTGCCGATGAGGGGACCTTCCAGAGCCCCAGAATCCAAGGTGGAACATGGCGTTCAGCTGGAATAAGGAACTAAAAAATACTAAAAACAACAATGCGACTGGGCCAAACAAAGAGACAAAGAGGACAACAGGGAACTGCGGAACTGCCTGCTGCAGGATCTTAATAAGCTTCTGTCCACCTCGGCACCAATAACATTATGTTTAAATCTATTCTAATATCTATATTTTGCTTTGCCACTTTGGGTCTCATTCCAAGGAGACGAGTAGGGTAGAAAATAAATACTACAACAACAATAACAACAATAAATAATTCACCGCTCAATTTTTTCATTGTATGTCTAAGGTGGAAGGTTAACAGGCTTGACCTGCTCAGAAAATCAGGAGGCAGAGGACTTCTGCGAGGGAAACAAGCAGTAGAAGAAGAGAAGCATGCCCTGGCAGATTGATTGATTGATTGATTGATTGATTGATTGATTTTATTAACCCCTCCATGTCAGTGTGGAAGACAAAACACATAAAAGAGTTCAATAGTTAAAAGCTAAAAGAAAACCAGTAACTCAGGCTAAGTCTGGAAGGTGTCCTAAAAAGACAATGAGGAACTGGGGCATGTCCCGGATATGGGAAAGGCAGTCAAGAACCAACATTGGTGGAAGACAATAGGAGAAAACTGGTTCAAGTGCAAAAGACAATGAGGGAAAGCCATAAAAATACAATGCAGAGCAGAAGAGAAAACTGGCAGTTCCTGGAAATCATTGAGAGCAAAATGCACAAGGAAAAAACAGGGACGTGGCTCACAAATGGAACTTGGGAAAAGGAGACGGAGCCCGAAGACAAGCCATTAGAACCAAGGCCGTCAAAGCCAGAACTGAAAAGTCAATGACAGATCCCAAGGGTTGACTCTGCAAGGAAGCAGGCAAAACGATGGACCACACACGGCCGCTGCAAGAAGATCGCGCAGACAGACTACAAGCAGAGGCACAACACCCTTGCTCAGGTGATCCATTGGCACTTGTGCCACAAATACCATCTGCCTGCAACAAAGAACTGGTGGGATCACAAGCCTGAAAAAGTTACGGAAAATGAACACCTCAAACTACTCTGGGACTTGCGAATTCAGACTGACAAGAGTTTTGGAGCACAAGACTCCTGACATCACCATCATTTTTTAAAAACCAGGTATGAATAGTCCATGTTGCAATCTATTCTCACAGCAGAATAGATGAGAAGCAACTGGAATAGCTGACACGAGATGAGCTTTAAAGATTGAACTGCAAAGACTCTGGCACAAGCAAGTCAAGGGGGTCCCAGTGGTGATCGGCACGCTGGGTGCAATGCCTCAAGACCTTGGCCGGCACTTAAACACAATCAGCACTGACAAAATTACCATCTGTCAGCTTCAAAAGGCCACCCTACTCGGATCTGCACACATTATTTGCCGATACATCACGTAGTTCTAGACCAGGGGTGCCCACACTTTTTCAGCTTCCGAGCTACTTATAATAAAACCAAGTCAGAAATATCTACCTACCTCCTCAAGGCTGGAGAAGCTGCTGGTAGAGCTGAAGCTGGGGAGGGGGAGGGGCTTGGCGCAGCCTGGCTCCTCCCCCTCTGGCTTCAGCTCTACCAGCAGCTTCTCCAGGCTTGAGGATGGTAGTGCCAAGCCAGTGGTGGCATAGCTAGTACAAAGCTGGCTTGGCCCTGCCCTCCTCAAGGCTGGAGAAGCTGCTGGTAGAGCTGAAGCCGGGGAGGGGCCTCCGGAGGCCCTGCCTCGCGCTCCCCCTGCCTCTCTCTCATCCGGAAGCAACCCTGGAGCCTCCGCTGCCGGCGAGAGAGAGGAGCGCCCTGCTTCTCTCTCATCTGGAAGCAAATGTGGACGGTGCAAAGCGTGGAAGGTGCGCATGGGTGGAAGGTGCACATGCGCAGAGCAGAAGCGCTCCATCCGGCTGCAATCGACCTCCTTCGGTCCCGCGATCGACTGGTCGATCGCGATCGACTTCCTGGGCAGCCCTGTTCTAGACACTTGGGAAGAGTCCGGTGTGAGATCCCATAGAACAGCCAGCAGAGTGATCTTGTTTGCTGTGGACTCATCAGCACAACAACAACAACAACAACAACAACAACAACAATAATATTTTGGGGAAAAGGGCAGGCAAAGTTAGTTTAACAGGTATGCATGTGACATAAGTCATGTACAGTAGACTCTTGGTGAACCCATATGGATTAGTAGGTGCTGAATAAAGGTAGTTACTTAAGAGTTACTCTTAAAGGTAGTTACTTAAGAGTTACTCTTAAAAAAATAAGCCTAATTAATTTTAATATACCCCATACTAGACCATACCGCAAATTCTATATTGACTTCATACTGAAATACAGTCATTAGAAGCAGATGAAGACAAACTTGACTGCATGGCACAGCTTGTATTGTCAAAACAGAACGCATAATGCATGATTTCTTAAATTATTTTGCCGGTTCCCTGAGACTTCTGGTTAAAGGAGAATCGATTTTATTCAGAAATGAATGGCTTTACAAAATGTATAATGAGACTTATTTTGGGTTCATGTGAGTTTTTTCAGCTGTGTGGTCATGTTCAAGTTGCATTCTTTCCTAACGTTTGGCCTGCCTGTGTGGCTAATGGTACACAGAGGTTCTGTTGGAGGTGTGGTAATTTGCCACAGATGCAGGTGAAACGTTAGGAGAGAATGCTCCTGGAACATGGCCACACAGCCTGAAAACTCATAGCAACCAGGCCCGGATTAACAGCTTTTTGCGCCCTACGCCACACTTTGGAATTACGCCCCCTTTAAACCAACCTCTACCGCGCCCCCACCTCCCTCCCCCCCTCCGCCTCGGACCACCGCATCCTTCCCGTCCTGTGCCAATGGGGCTGAGGGGAAAGGTGCGCATGTGCTGTCACTGAAGAGAAGGGAACGGGCCCCTTTGTGTGGCGGGGAGCGAGTTCGTTAACCCTCGGGAAGGAGGCAGAGGAGGGCAAGTGAGTGCCGCAGAGCCGAGGCCCAAAGGGACAGGGAAAGCCGGGCTGGGTCCAGAGCATGCTCTTCGTCCGGGGCAGCGGCTTCAGAGGCGGCCCCACGTGCGGCTCATGGCCCAGCGGCTGCAGAGTGTCGGGGCCTTCCTCCGCCTCAGGCTCCCCTCCTCAAGCTCCCCTCCGGGCCTCCACGCCGCACGCACCCTTCTTTCCTGTGGCCTCTTCTTCCCTTAGCAGCCTGTGAAGGAAGCCACTCTGAGCCAGGCCAGGCCAGGTGCCCCCTCCCCTCAGGCACAAAAGCACTGGCTGAGAAGCAGTGGCGTAGATGGATGGACGCGGCAAGCACGAGCGCTGCCTCCGCGGAGTCTGGACTTGGCTCTGCCTCCTTTTGGGTACCAGGCAGCAGGAGCTAATCGCGGCGCAATTTTTAAATTATTTTATAACAATTTTTTGGGTCCGTGATCTGCACCCCCCCTCAGCTTGCGCCCCTAGGCCATGGCCTAGGTTGGCCCTATGGGTAATCCGGGCCTGATAGCAACCAAGTGATTCCGGCCATGAAAGCCTTCAATGAGACTTATTTGCTATGAAATAGATTTTTGTGTCCTATGGAAACCAGTTCTTCTAAGCTTCATGGAGGGAGAAGGTGCAGATTTACAGCCTTAAAGGTCTCCCATACACCAATGTTGCTCACCTCGGCCTTCAAAGTCCAAGCTGCTCTTCTGTTTTGCCCTTTCTTGAAAGCAAAATATGGGCAACGGCAGCCCTGGCTCTCCCAGCAAGTACTGATGCAGTGCTCCTTCCTCACTTTTTCCGCTGCCGCCTGAAGATGGATTGAGTCAGGATCCGGGAAGATGGAGCCAAAGGAGAGTGTCTCTCCATCCCTTTGCTTGATGCACAGCCTTTCCTGGGCTCCGAAGGGAGTTCTCCGGATGAAAGGCAAATGCCTCCCAGCCCTGGCTCCCTGAGATTTATGGCCTCGGTAACTGCACTGTGCTTGGGTAGCCTTTTTAATCCTAAATGGGTGTGAATAATTTAAGATTATGTATAACCTCTCGCAACGTGGCTGGTGCGAGAACCGTGCTTCCTTGTTTAGGGCATGATTGCAAATAATATTCTCTCTCTCTCTCTCTCTCTCTCTCTCTCTCTCTTCCCCTCCGCTTTCCCTCGCTCTTTTAACAGCTGCCACAAAAATGGAGGTTTTGCATGTATGCCAGCAATACCTTTGCAATAACTAAGTAGTACATGCATCAAAGGGTGCATCTCCACTGTAGGACTGATGCACTCAAACTGCCTTGGCTTGATGCTATGGGATCATATTTATTTAGACGATCTTAACGTCCTAGCAGGTGCATAGGAGGAGATACATTCAGACAGGTAGGTTGGGCCTAGGGTTCCCATATGTCCCTTATTCTAAGGGACGTCCCTTATTTTGGTCCTAAAATTTGTGTCCCTTATTTTCAGGCCCTGTCCCTTATTTTTGACTAGCAGGACAGGACTGGGCGGGGTTGACCAGAGGAAGGTGCGCGCTGTGGTTTCCACGGCAATGCCTGCCCGGGGATTCCAACTCGCAGGGCAGCCTGCGTCCCCGTTGGAAGGAAGAGGCCAGACAGGACTTTTTCAAAGTACAGTAGACTAATTAACCGTTACCCAAGGGGAATGTTGGATCATGTTGGATAAAGGTAGTTTCTGGTTGCTTGAGAGTTACTCTTAAAATAGGCCTAGCTGTGCATCCCAATACTATACAATGCTGTGTATCCCATACCATACCATTAACTATTGACATAATAATCATGAAGATGTACTGTCTTATAAAATTTATTTTATAAAATAAAATAAAGTCAGCAAACTCAAGTACTAAATACAGATGGAGAAAATCAGGTAGTTCTAATAATGTTTTTTCTGCATGACAAAGCATGCAGAAACATACCATGTCCTGTTAAGAGGGTGTAAGTCAGTTTCTTTTGTGGGTTTCAATCATTATCTTATTCTGTTAATAAAACTATTTCTACCTAATGTTTGAGTTTCAAGTTTTTAATGAAGTGTCCCTTATTTTTGTGAATAATCCCGTAAATGCCCCTTATTTCTTATATCAAAAAATGGCAACCCTAGTTGGGCCAGAACCGTTTAGGTGGTGTCATTTGGTGAAGCACCAGCACTCTTTTGGCACAGGATGTTGGAAATAGCAACCTTCCAAACCTCCACTAACTGTTTGTAAATGTGTATAATTGTTAACCTATATTGGGTCACCTATCGCCAACACCTACGACTCCTCGAACGCTTTCATCAGCGCTGTCTTCGCACAATCCTAAATATCCACTGGACCGACTATGTGACGAACGTTGCTGTCCTTGAGCAAGCAGGGATCACCAGCGTTGAGGCCATGCTATTGAGAACACAGCAGCGCTGGGCAGGGCATGTCTCTAGGATGGAGGACCACCCCCTAGATACTACTCTATGGTGAACTCGCCACGGGTCAGCACAAGAGAGGCGCCCCCCAAAAAGAGATATAAGGACTTCCTGAAACAAGACCTCAGGCTCGGCCAGATTGATCACCAACAATGGTCCACCCTGGCCTCACATCAGGAGGCATGGAGACGCACTATCCACACTATCCACACCAAACGAGTCTCGAAGAGAAATGACAACGCAGAAAGAACCGCAACTTGGAAACAACTTCACCCAAGGAGACTTTCTGCTGTGCTTTCTGCAACCGAACTTGCCTATCTCAGATTGGCCTTTTCAGTCATCAACGCGCTTGTAAAAAGCGTGGGATGAGTCCTTCCTAAGAATCTTCGTTCGCGAAGTAATGCCGAGAGTTATTGAATTGCACATTGTGGTTTGCCAGCTTGACTGTACCTCTGTGGTGTGGGAGGAGCTACAGACCCATACAAGAAGCTCGGCCTGTCACCGAACATTGAGAAAACCAAAGTGCTCTTCCCGCAGGCAGCAACCAACCAACCCCTCTGCAAGGCCAGAAATACAGCTTAATGGTGTAACATTAGAAAATGTGGACCATTTCCGCTCCCTTGGCAGCCACCTCTCCACAAAAGTCAACATTGACACTGACATACAACACCGCCTGAGCTCTGTGAGTACAGCATTTTTCCAAATGAAGCAGAGAGTGTTTGAGGACCGGGACATCCGTAGGGAGACCAAGGGGCTTGTTTAGAAAAGCACGAATGGAGGACGAAAGAAAGAAACGTGACAAGAGGAAGGCGCGTCAAGCCAACCCCGACTGGAACCGCCTTCTGTCTGGAAACCGATGTCCTCACTGCAGGAGAACATGCAGGTCAAGAATAGGGCTCCATAGTCACCTACGGACCCACCGCCAGGGCACTGAACTTGGAGGACAATCTTACTCAGACAACGAGGGATTGCCTAAGTAAGTAAGTAACCTATATTGAAATGGACATTTTGGTTTGCCAGTTTCAGGGCGAAAATACGGGACGTCCCGAATAGTACGGGACAGGTGGCAACCCTAAGTCACCTTCCCATGGGTTGCATCAACCATGCCCGGATTACCCATAAGGCCAACGAGGCCATGGCCTAGGGGCGAAAGCCGGGAAGGGTGGGGCGCTTGATCACGGACCCAAAAAATCTGGTCTGCGCCCCGCTTTCCCCCTTTCTTGTGCCCCTCCTCGCTCCTTCTCCCGGCAAAGTCTCTGCTTCGTCCCCTCCATCTCTCGCTCTCGCGCTCTCGCGCTCTCACGCTTGCTCTCTCTCTCTTGTGCGCGTGCTCTCTCGCGCGCTCTCTTGCGCTCCCTCTCTTGCACTCTCTCTTGCTCTCGCTCTCTCTCATGCACTTGCTCTCGCACGCGCTCTCTCTCATGCGCTCTCTCTCTTGTGCTCTCTCATTCTCTCTCTCTCTCGTGCGCGCCTTTGGCACAAGTTTGCACCCGCTGCGCTCTCCCCAAGCCTCCCGACTCCCGAGGAGACCTTCGGAGCACAGCGGAGCTTTCCAGCCGGTGGGAATGGGGACCTTGGAGGTGACGGGAAGTTGGCTTAAAGGGGGCGTAATTTCAAAGTGTGGCCTAGGGCGCAAAAAACCCTTGGGGAATATGCAGTACTTCTTGCAGGATATCATGCGCCTGAACAGTCTTGCAGACTTCCTTGGATTCATGGATTCAGGCTTTTCCTTCCTTGCAGCTATTACTGAATTGCCATATCCTTGTTTTGCTTAATAGCTGCATTAGGCCCTGCTTTTTTGCTTTCTTTGTACATATTGCACTCCTTTTATTTCAATTATTCATTTTACGATTGTTCTATTATTTTATGTTGTTGAGTTAATGGAGATGTCAGAAAAAAATCGAAAATGGCCCAATTTAGATTGGAAACATAGACCAGCATTTCAACTAAGTGACTCACCCACTGGAAGAAGAAAAAGAAGGAAAAAAAGCAAAGATCAGGGGAAAGAAATACATATGCACTGCACTATTTCACACTCTTTGTTGCTATGTGCCTTGAAGTCAATTCCGACCAACGTCAAATGAGGTTTTCTTGGCAAGGTTGCGTCAGACGAGGCTTGCCAACATGGCCACTTTCTGAGGCTGAGAGAGTGTGACTCACTCAAGGCCTCCCAATGAGTTTCCATGGCAACACGAAAGTCGTATAGTTCATCAAACCCAAGGCAAAAAAAAAGAGAGAGAAAGAAATGCTTCCAAATCATAAGGCAATGCTACCTGGCCACCATCACTTGCAGTAAGAAGCCAGACCTTGAAACTGCAAGACCATTAAATGGTAATCTACACCAGTGTTTCCCAACCGCTGTTCCGTGGCACACTAGTGTGCCGTGAGCGATCACCTGGTGTGCCGCGAGAAAAACCTCTCTTCCCCCCTTGCTTCCCCCTCCTGCCGAACTCTTGATGCTGCTTGGGGGAGGAGGAGGAAGGGCCAGGTGGCAAAGAAGACGAAGGGGCCAGGGCACCGCCTCCTTCGGCCGTTTCCCCAGCCAGCCTCCAATTGAGGGAGGGCGGGGAACGGAAGTGGAAGTGAGGAGCGCAGTCCGAGGCAGGCCCACCGGCTTCTTCTTTCGAACCGCAGGAAAGAAGGAAGGAAGGCAGGCAACCGCGGACCGAGTGAGTGCCTTCCCTTCTGGTGTGGAAGAGGGAGAGAGCCATTCAGGAAGGGAGCCACCTGGGGGTTCTGTGTGGGAAGTTTGGCCCAGTTCTATCATTGGTGGGGTTCAGAATGCTCTTGGATTGTAGGGGAACTATAAATCCCAGCAACTACAACTCCCAAATGGCAAGGCCTATTTCCCCTGAAGGCCTATTTTCATTTCAAGTGTGGTCCAGATCCATCATTATTTCAGTCCACGGTGCTCTCTGGGTGTAGGTGAACTACAACTTCCAAACTCAAGGTCAATTCCCAAGCAAACCCTTTCAGTACTTTCTGTTGGTAATGAGAGTTCAATAGGCCAAGTTTGGTTCCATTTTATTGTTGCAAGAGTTCAGGGTGCTCTTTGATTGTGTGTTAACTATAAATCCCAGAAACTGCAACTCCCAAATGTCAAGGTCTATTTTTCCCAAACTCCATCTGTGTTCGCATTTGGGCATATTGAGTATTCATGCCAAGTTTGGTCCTGATCCAACATTGTTTGAGTCCACAGTTCTCTCTGGATATAGGTGAACTACAACTCCAAAACTCAAGGTCAGTGCCCACCAAAGTCTTATAGTATTTTCTCTTGGTTATGGCAGTTTTGTGTGGGAAGTTTGTGTCTTTCTGCCATTCCTGCCAGGATATCTAGGTTGTGTTCATCGAAACAGGCCCAGGTTTCACACTGAGTGTATAATACATTTAAAAATGTATTAACTATATGTATGACTGTGTTAGAGTGTCATTTTGTGTCATTTTGGTTGGTGGTGTGCCCCAGGATTTTGTAAATGTAAAAAATGTGCCGCGGCTCAAAAAAGTTTAGGAAACACTGGTATAGTCCATCAAACCCAAGGCAAAAAAAGAGAAAGAAATGCTTCCAAATCATAAGGCAATGCTACCTGGCCACCATCACTTGCAGTAAGAAGCCAGACCTTGAAACTGCAAGGCCATTCAATGGTAATCAGGATAGCCAAATGCAACATTCACGCTTGGTTCAAACAGAGTTCTTTCTCCCACCCTGGGCATCATTCCACAAGTATATAAACCCAATTTTCCTAGTTTCCAACAGACCTCACAACCTCTGAGGATGCCTGCCATAGATGTGGGCGAAACGTCAGGAGGGAATGCTTCTAGAACATGGACCGACAACTCACAGCAACATAATCACTTGCAGTATTTATAAAGCAAACAGATTACTTAAGGAAAGGTAAATATACATTCAATGGGTTGAATTCAAGCCAGAGCTGATTTTCCCCTCCTTTTGCAAACATTTTTTTTTGCAGAAACGCAATTTGCACACACCTTGAAAGACACACAACTTTCCTATTATTTTGCTGTCCTCCTTCTTGAAAAAAAATGGCCAATTGCCTCAAATTGCCACGACTGATGCCATCCCGAAAGCGAAGTAGTGTCAAGATGACCCTCCAGCCAATGTGATTGCCTTTCGAATTTAGGGTATTACGGACTGAAGACACCAAGCGAGAAGAAAGTTGGAAAGGACACCAGGACAGACAAATAGAGAGATCATATGCTCATAATCCACTTCTAGGGAGAGGGACGCCCAAGTGTGGCAACGCAACAGCTGTGCTTCCCCACTTCCTTTGAAAACTTCCACTGGCAAAATGAACACAAAACACCTTCTATAAAACCTAAGCCCTACAAAGAAAGTGACACTGTTGCAAATCATTAGTATCATGTGTAGTATACAGGCCCGGATTACCCATAAGGCCACCCTAGGCCATGGCCTAGGGCGGTAGCCATGTGGGGGCAGCAGGTCCGGACTCCCCAAAAAAGTAAAAAAAATTCCAACCCTCCCCCCAAAAAACATTTTTTAAAAATTCAAATAAAAGTGCGCACGCGCACGCGGCCCCCTCCCTTTGCTCTGCTCCAAAGGCTCTGCCCCGCCCCCGGCTCGCCCCGCTCCGGCTCCGCCTCCTCACCGTGCTCACTCCCAAACCCTACCACAGGAAGGAAGGAAGGGTGGGAGGGAGAGAGAAAGGGAGGGAGGGAGCGCCGCGCGGGGGTTCCCTTCGGGGAGGGACGGGTGCACCGTCGGGATGCATGCACCGCCTGGGAAGGAGAAGTGCTTGGGCAGGCGGCCGGGAGGGCGGGGCCAGGGCTGGCTGGGACCACGTGGCCCCGGACGCCCCGCTTCCTCTGCACAGGCGCGCCTCCCACGTGCGCCCCTGCTGCCGACATGTCCTTCGGGTGGGCCTTTCCTTCCTCCGAGGAGGCGGGGGCGAAGCTGGGGGCAGAGCCGGGGGCGGGGCGGGGTGGAGCCAGGGGCAGAGCTGGGGACGGGGTGGGGGCAGAGCCCTTGGCCTATGGCGCCAAAAGGGCATGATCCGGGCCTGGTAGTATATGATCTCGTCTCCACATTCAATGCCTAATTCAATCAAGTGCATAGGTTCTTAAATCATAGAATCACAGAGTTGGAAGAGACCTGGTGGGTTATCATCCAGTCCAACCCCATTCTGCCAAGAAGCAGGAAAACTGCATTCAAAGCACCCCCGACAGATGGCCATCCAGCCTCTGTTTCTAAACCTCCAAAGAAGGAGCCTCCACCACACTCTGGGGCAGGGAGTTCCACTGCTGAACGGCTCTCACAGGAAGTTCTTCCTCATGTTCAGGTGGAATCTCCTTTCTTGTAGTTTGAAGCCATTGTTCCATTGCGTCCTAGTCTCCAGGGCAGCAGAAAACAAGCTTGCTTCCTCCTCCCTAGGACTTCACGTCACATATGTATACATGGCCCTCATTACATCTCCTCTCAGCTTTCTCTTCTTCAGACTAAACATGCCCAGCTCTTTAAGCTGCTCCTCATAGGGCTTGGTCTCCAGACCCTGGATCATTTTAGTTGATCAACATCTCCTTCTGTCAACATCAATTGTGGTGCCCAGAATTGGACACAATATTCCAGGTGTGGTCTACAGCATGGGGAGCATGAATATGGCTCGCGAGCCAGGTGTGGCTCTTTTCATGATTGCATCTGGCTCGCAGATTTCGGCTTTTCAGATAAGACCAATGCTGGAGCAATCCCGAAACAATACGGGCAAGAAAGCAGTGGAAATAAAGCAATCCCCAGGCTCCGCGGGAAGGCAGAGAGGAACGGAGTTCACATGAGGCCTCTGCGGAGGACCAAAGCAATCAATCCCTCAATCCCTACAAACCGGTGGGGCTCTGTGGGCAAGAGTGGTCTAAAATGGCAGAAAGGAGGCGAGACAGTCAATTGGAAAGCACCTAGTGGGAAAGGAAGGGAGGGTATTTGCTTAAACGACGAGGGAGCTGACCAGTAGGAAGGCAGTTTCATAAACAGCAAATAAGGTGACCTAAAGGGGGTAGGACCATGGAGCCGAAACAACCAATTAGAAATCTGGACTTCAGTGCTCACTGCCCATTCCCAGGCCGGAGATCCTCGAGGTCGGGGGAGGGAGAGAATGATTGACAAGGGAGCTGGTGGGCGCGGCTCAAACTTTTTCACCCAATCAGGGAGCATGCTGTCACGGACGCCCAATGAGAAGTGACCTCAGATTTGAGTAGCAGTGCTTTGCCCCTAACCCTTGAGGATCTTAGAGTCTGGAAGTCGGATGTACATCCAACTGGGGAGCCAATGCCACTGGATTCTGTGGGTCTTATCTCCGAGTTCTCGTACGTAGCCGTGCTCTCGGTAGAGAAGCGCTTGAGTGGCCAATGCAGGTTGAGAGTCTTAAAATATATTTTATATATTATATGGCCCTCACTGAAATAAATTTCCAAATATTTTGCTTTCATGGCTCTCTGAGTCAAAAAGGTTCCCGACCCCTGCACTAGATTCCCCCTGGTGGCCAGAGTATGCCTCTGTTCGTCTATATGTTGTAACATAGTAACAGCAGTGATTGTCTGCTAAGTATATGTACCAGTAATCCGCTCTGAGTCCCCTTCGGGGTGAGAAGAGCGGAATATAAATAAAGTGTATTATTATTATTATTATTATTATTGATGCAGGCCAAAATCCCATTGGCTTTTTTCCTCAATCCAAACGCCGTAATCTACAAATGCTGAATGGCCAATCAACAAATTGGTGATTCCGATTAATTCAATGATGCAACCGTCATCCGGAATAACAACAATCCTGAGGTCAAAGGTCGACACGAATCTGCATTAAGAAGATTAGTCAATGGCTGGAGTTCATTGCATCTGTTAAAACTCATTTTTGGCAGCTTGAGAATGGGCAAGAGGTGAGCTTTGGGGCCAAGCTGAAGAGCGGAAAGCCATTCCTGGCACATTCATCCGCTCTGTCCTCCTTCTTGGCATCCACCCGGAAACAAAGGCCGCCTCGCTTCAGGGATGCCGAACACGGCGCCCGCAATGATTAGCTGTCTATCATACGACTCAATTAATCCTGCAACACCCTTTTCCCCATCCCTCCTGGACCGGGGTCTGAGATCTTATCGACCCGCTTAGCATTTTGATATCTGCCGATATCGAGGCTGAGAAAGTTTCCAAATGGCAGCCGCTGAAAGGACGGTTTCATCAATGCGAGACAGCCAAAACTTTCTGCCTGAGCCGAAAAGATACAAGGGAGGTCTAGAAAATAGGCTCCTTGGCAGAGAACAAGAGGGTCAAAGGCCAGGGGAAAATAAACTACTATTTGGAACACATTTGAGATCGAGATCTTATGCCAAGCAGGGCTGTCCTCGGGTTGCAAAGTGGGATGGAAATGAGACGTTGCAAGGCAGGCCAACAAGTGTGCCATTCGCTGTATCATCAAAGCTTTTCATGGCTTCATTGTTTTTAGTTATTGTTGCATATTGGGTTAAGAGTATCATACTTTGGATAGATCATGAGACATTGTGTTATTATTCTATTTGTATGGTTCTTTCACATTGTTTCTGACATACAGCAACACTATCAATGGGCAAGGAGAGGCGTGTAATCAATGTGTTGTTGTTGTGATCATGGATAAATATCATCATCATCGTTTATTATTTGATTACTCTCCTTCCACCAAGATGCTCTGGGTGACTTCTATGTATATAATAAAAGTCAGTGTTTGCAGCGGTGCAGAGGGCGGGAGGTGCGGAGGATAATGTGCCAGCATTTTGATTGGTTGCCACTGTGGGAATATTTGCATAAAGGACTCTGATTGGCCAGCATCAGAACTCCAACATTCAAAGGCACCAGATTATTTGCATAAAGGGACTCTGATTGGCCAGCCTCAGAACTCCAACACTCTAAGGCACCAGACAGAGGTAATTGGTTGTCACTGAGACACTATTTGCATAAAGGACTCTGATTGTCCAGCAAAACAGAATGCAACTGAATGCTTGAGTTAACCAAATGACAGTTTTTTTCCGTTGGAAATGGAATGTTCATTTTCTGGGAGGTGTGGAGGTGCCAAGGAATATGTGACAGCGTTTCCACTATGGGATTATTTGCATAAAGGACTCTGATTGGCCAGCCTCAGAACTCCAACATTCTACGGCCCCAGACAGAGGGGATTGGTTGCCACTAAAATGGTATTTGCATAAAGGACTCCGATTGGCCATCCACATTCCAACATTCTAAGGTGAGGCAGAGAAAAAAGGAAAAGCCTCAGGCAATCAGACACTGCGACCCACAGCAGTGACAGATCAGGACCAAACTTGGCACGCAGGGGCCCAATGGCCCACTTCACAACGTGACCCTCACCCAATGACCAACACAGGCCAAAATTAGCACACAGCACCCCCTTGACCCACTCTACACTTTGGTGCTGTTTCAAGGAGGATGGACCACAGATGATGAGACTTGAAATACCTTCACTCAGCTTCCGAGACCGCTGCAACCCTCATCCAAAGAATGATCAAGAGCAAATGTGACACACACGGCCCCCATGACCCACTCTACATCCTGGTGCTGTTTGGAGGGGGGTGGACCATGGCCGATGGGACTTGCAGTACCTTCACTAAGTTCCTGAGACCACATCAAGCCACATAAACATCTAATAGGAACCAACCTTGGCACACAATGCCTTCCTCAAATAACCCGGGCACCGCCGGGTCCCCAAGCTAGTACATAGTATAAAATAAGCAATGCAACAATAAAATCAAAAACCTATACAGAAACAAAGACATCAGCTTAGTTACAGATTAAATGCTTTGCTGAAGAGCCATGTCTTGAGAGCTTGCGCAAAAGATCATAGGTCACGCATAGCTCTCATATAGGGTGGCAACGAATTCCACAGCACTGGAGCTGAGACCGAAAAGGCCCTACGCCTTCTAGACGCACCTCCTTAGGACCCGGAAGGTACAGAAGATTTTCTTGAGACGATCGCGGCACCCACTGATGCTGACAGGGGGAGAGGCGGTCCCTGAGGTATGGCCGCCCTTGACCATATAAGACTTTAAAGGTCAGGATCAGTATTTTATAAGAGATCCGGTATTCGATTGGCAGCCAGTGTAGATGCTGTAAAATCGGTGTTATATGGCAGTGTTCTCCAACCTTTTTTGATCCGCGGCACATTTTTTACATTTACAAAATCCTGGGGCACACCAACAACCAAAATGACACAAAATGACACTCTAACACAGTCATACATATAGTTAATATGTTTTTAAATGTATTTATACACTCAGTGTGAAACTTGGGCCTGTTTCGATGAACACAACATAGATATCCTGGCAGGAATGGCAGAAAGACACACACGTAGGTCTTGCTCAACAGCTGTCAGTCTAGTTATAGTTCACCCGCAATTATAGAGCATTCTGAACTCCTCCAATGATGGAATGGAATCAAAGTTCCCACACAGAACTCCCATAACCAAGAGAAAATGCTATAAGAGTTTGGTGGGCATTAACCTTGAGTTTTGGAGTTGTAGTTCACCTATATCCAAAGAGCACTGTGGACTCAAACAATGTTGGATCAGGACTAAACTTGGCATGAATACTCCATATGCCCAAATGTGAACACAGATGGAGTTTGGGGAAAATAGACCTTGACATTTGGGAGTTACCGTTTCTGGGATTTATAGTTAACGCACAATCAAAGAGCATCCTGAACTCTTGGAACAATGGAATTGAACCAAACTTGGCATATTGAACTCTCATTACCAACAGAAAGTACTGAAAGGGTTTGCTTGGGAATTGACCTTGAGTTTGGAAGTTGTAGTTCACCTTCACCCAGAGAGCACTGTGGACTCAAACAATATTATGTTATGTTGTTGTTTGTTTTCTATCCAGAATCACAATGTTGGAAGGAGGCTCACCACTTTAAGGTCCCTAAAACAGGCATGGGAAAACTCCGGCCCTCTGGGTGCTTTGGACTGCAACTCCCACCATTCCTAACAGCCTGAGGCCCTTTCCTGCTTAAGTGGCTGGGGGGGGGGGGAGGAAAAGGGCCTGAGGCTGCTAGGAATGGTGGGAGTTAGAGTCCAAAACACCTGGAAGGCCCAAGTTTGCCCATGCCAGCTTTCGACAGAGACCTCTTCCTCCCCCTTCGCGCCCTTTCTTCCCCCTCCTGCCCAACGCTTACTTTTTCTACACTGCTGCTTCTGCCGCCATTTTGATCCGAGGGGGCAGTGTGTTCAGGAGCGTGTTCAGGAGGGGAGGGGGGAGGGAGGAAGGCGTGACCCGTGTGGGCGCTACTGCGCAAACCCGCCCCAGAGCAAAGCGAGGCAAACCGAGCAGAGCGAGGCTGGGAAGAAGGGAGCCCGAGTGGAGAAGAAAAAGTGTTCGGCAGGAGGGGGAAGAAAGCGGATTGGAGGTTCCAATTGGCCACGGCACATCTGATGATCGCTCACAGCACACTAATGTGCCACAGCACACTGGTTGGGAAACACTGTTCTAGACGCACCTTCTTAGGACCTGGTAGGTACAGAAGATTTTCTTGAGACGATCGCGGCACCCACTGATGCTGACAGGGGAAGAGGCGGTCCCTGAGATATGGCGGCCTTTGACCATATAAGACTTTAAAGGTCAGGATCAGTATTTTATAAGAGATCTGGTATTCGATTGTCAGCCCATGTAGATGCTGTAAAATCGGTGTTATATGGCAGCTCATAGATGTTCTCATCAGTAACCGACATAAAGTGCACCACAATAATCCAACCGCAAGGTGACCATGGCATGGGTCACTCTTGCCAAGGTCTCTTCCGAAAGATAAGGCATTAAGCTGGTTTGCTTGACGTACCGTGTTTCCCCGAAAGTAAGACAGCGTCTTACTTTCTTTTCCCCCCCAAAGGTCCCCCTACGCCTTACTTTCGGGGTACGTCTTATATAAACTAAGACGTACCCCATTGCCACGCCCACGCCGCCGCTGCCGCAACCGGCCCATCGGCCGCGGCACACCTCCGCGGCGCACCTTTCTGCCAGGCCTCTGACGCGACGAAGGAAGGGAGGGGGGAAGAGGGCAAGGGGCGGAGGGAAGCGGCGACGCGTCAGAGTGACGCTCTGAGGCGTCGGCGCTTCCCTCCGCCCCTTGCGCTCTTCCCCCTCCCTTTCTTGGAGAAAAGAAGGGAGGGGGAAGAGCGCAAGGGACGGAGGGAAGCGTGACGCGTCAGAGTGTCACTCTGACGCATGCCCGCTTCCCTCCGCCCTTGCGCCTTCCCTCCCTTTCTTGGAGAAAGGGAGGGGAAGGCGCAGGGGGCGGAGGGAGCGCGACGCGTCAGAGCGTCACTCTGACGCGTCCTCGCTTCCCTCCGCCCCTTGCGCTCTTCCCCCTCCCTTTCTTGGACGCGTCAGAGGCCTGGCAGAAAGGTGCGCCATGAGGTGTGCCGCGGCCGATGGGCCGGCGGCGGCGGCGGCGTGGTGACGAGGTACGGCTTACATTCGGGGTACGGCTTACATTAGCCGACCCCCCTGACACTCCCAATACGTCTTACAATCGGAGGTGTCATACTTTTGGGGAAACACGGTAGATGAAAAAAGGCTTGTTTACTGACAGCAGCAACCTGGGCTCCCATTGTCAACAATGGGTCCAGTACCACACCGAGACTCTTGACCAGGGGTGGGCAATTACCGGCCCTCCAGGTGTTTTGGACTTCAACTCCCATAAATCCTAACAGCTGGTAAACTGGCTAGGATTTCTGGGAGTTGAAGTCCAAAACACCTGAAGGTCCGGTAATTGCCCACCCCTCCTCTTGACGGTAGCAGATGGAGATAGAGTTCACCATCAAAAGTGGGCAGCGGACACATCACCTCCATCGGGCGACCCAGCCAAAGGATCTCAGTCTTCGCCAGGTTCACCTTCAGTCTACTCGCGCGTAACCATCCCGTCACAGCCTCAAGGCACAGAGTGAAGTTGTCAGGTACTGAGGCTGCCCCGGGTTCAAGGCGAAGAAGGAGCTGGGTATCGGCGGCAAATTGATAGCATTCTAAGCCGAACCCTGTTCGCTCGAAGATGTAACCTAGCATTTGACTTAAAGGCACACAACAGGGAAAATTGGAGGCCTCTCTTTCATAAACCAATGGCAAAGAGACATTTATCTGCACATTAATTCCTCCATCAAAATAGTTCATCCATAACCTATGTCTAGGAATTTAACACACGGCCAATGGAAATGCATGGCTTGGCTGCAGAAAAGCTCTTGGAAATAGGACAATTCCCCATCCGAGATTCAATGGAGAGAAGATTTCATATCATTCATAAGCCATGAGACTTGCAAATGGGCTTAGATTGAGATATTTGCTCTGTTTTTCATCACGTTTATGAGTAGCGATCTCCCTTTTCATAACATTGGAGCGTCCCGATGTGTAACAGGAAGCCTTATAACGCAATTCTACTTTGCATAATACATTTAAACTGGAATATAGCATCTCTGCTGAGAAGCGTATGGCACTGGCTTGCTGTGAGATTTCCAGACTGAATGGCCATGTTCCAGCAGCATTTTCTCCTGACATTTCACCTGCATCTGTGACTGATGGCATCTTCAGAGGTTCTGTTGGCAGTAAGGCAAGTGAAATGTAGCTATATCTATCTATTAGGGGTGGTTGATCCATAAAAAATGTGATTCTAAACTCGTGGGGGTTGGGGTTGGGAATTTCCATTGCTGGGTCGTTATAGAAATTATTCCGAATTTTTAAAAATAATTTTGTAATTGAAACATAATTAATAACAAATTTTCGTTATTATTCGTTACGCTAGCTGGGAGGCTAGAATGGAGGGCTTGCTCTTTTCTGTGTGTGATTTTGTATGTAACTTACCCGCTCTTTACATATGTTATATTAACAGAAATCCGGACCTGTGAAACTTATTGATTGCAAGGAGTCTGGGGTCCCGAGGAAGCCACAATTGGCGAAACGGCTTGGACCATGACTGTCGACCCTTCTGAACATGACGCCATTGAAATTTAACCCATTGTGGATGTAAAATTTATCATTATTTACAGCGTAGTTGCTCAAGACTCTTCTTTTTGCTTATGATATGATGTCTAATACAGACGAATGATTCTTCTTTCACAACGATAAATGTTGATTATCATTTTTGAATCATAAAGATATTTTGGTTATCTACATTGACCTCTCTGTCTTCCTGATCCCGTTTACCAGGGAAGAGGAGAGAGCAAGCACTCCCCTCTCCCCCCCCCCCCGAGCTCAGAATCATTGCGCATTAAATATAATGCTTTGACGCAAGCCTTGACACGCTGTAGGTCTTAGCAGGGAAGGAGGTGCGGAGCGTCTGCACCTCCTTCCCTGCTAAGAACTAAACCACGTCAAGGCTTGATCATTCCCTACGTAACAACTTACCTTATTCACAGTTAATTAGGTTAAAACGGAACTCCTCCCGTGAGCAGGATTTCCAGGCATCTGCCAAGCTCCTGAAAGACCAATTACTTCTATGAGGGTACCCCTCACGTATCATAGACAAGGCTTATCAGAAAGCGAAAAAAGTACCTAGATCCCGTTTACTGCAACCTAGAGAACGAACACCCCCCGGATAGACTAATCTGGCCCCTTACCCTCACTCCGCATTCTAAAAACATTCAAAGTATTGTTCGAAAATTTTGGCCTCTAGTCAATGTGATTCCCGGTCTGGAAAAACCTCCTATGATTGCCTACCAGTAAACCCAAAATATCAAACAAATCTTAGTGCATGCCGACACCCCTAAGTCGGTTCCCATTGACCCCTCCCGTTGTTATACCCACCCGTGTGGCCGTTGCTCGATATGCAAACATATCAGTCAACAGAAATCTATTGAGTCTAGTGATCATACCCGCACCTTCCACTTTAAAACGTGGAGTACCTGCGGATCGAAACGCGTCATTTATTGTTTAATCTGTAGTTGTTCTTTATACTATATAGGTGAAACTGGGCGTGAACTTAAAGTGTGCGTACAGGAACACAAATCGCGTTTCAGAACCAAAAAACGATTCCTCTATTTTATACAATCACTTTAAGGAATTCCACCAATGCGACGACTTTAAAGTAGTAATATTGGAAAGAGTTGACCCCAAACCACACAGTGATATTAAAATGCATCTACTTAAAAGGGAAAATTTTTGGATAATTAATTTAAATTCAGAGTATCCGGGAGGCCTCAATGACCATTTATCAATCAGCGAGCTGTTAGTCTAATTACACCTGTGTTGCCAAATAGAGTTATATTGATGCGCTTTCCCATCTACCAGTGTTCGGTTACATCGCGTCGGTGGCTGCGCCCACACCAAAATGCGTAAGAATAATTAGATTGGTATGTATTTTTATTTTATATTTTCAGCCAAATCGTAGTTCCATGTACGGGCATTGCATTATATTGGATGTTATGTATTGATTTGCTTCCTGTATATATTAACAGAAATCCGGACCTGTGAAACTTATGAATAGCAATTGAGTCTGGGGTCCCGATGAAGCCAGGATTGGCGAAACGGCTTGGACCATGACTGTGGACCCTTCTGAGAACCACGCCATAATTATCTTACCCATGGTGGACTTACTTATTATTATTTCATATCGTGGCTTCTCAAGACTTTCATTTTGCTTCAGATACTAAGTCTAATATAGACCATTAATATTGAAATATATGTGTGTTTCACAACGACGAATGCAGAATACTGCCTTTATTTTGGAAAACAACCGTATTAGATAAACATTATTTTCTACCCCATATTGGACCTTCGCGTCTCCCTCTTCACCCGTCTTTTCCACCACGTGGTTTAGATCTTAGCAGGGAAGGGGGAGCGTTCGCAAGCCTTGACGCGCTTTAGTTCTTAGCAGGGAAGGAGGTACAGACGCTCCCCCTTCCGTGCTAAGATCTAAACCGCGCCAAGCCTTGACGCGCTTTAGTTCTTAGCAGGGAAGGAGGTACAGACGCTCCCCCTTCCGTGCTAAGATCTAAACCGCGCCAAGCCTTGACGCGCTTTAGTTCTTAGCAGGGAAGGAGGTACAGACGCTCCCCCTTCCGTGCTAAGATCTAAACCGCGCAAAGCCTTGACGCGCTTTAGTTCTTAGCAGGGAAGGAGGTGCGGTGGGCATTCCCTCGCGTCCTCTTTCCCTGCTGAGAACTAACTCCGAGATTCGGAGGAATTTCCTCCTGTTCTCCAGGTTCTCCAACCACTTGTGAGGGAGAGCCTGGGGAACAGGAGGAAAGCTCGACCGGGCTGCTTCCAAAGCGCCCGCCTCAGCTCTCAGCTGGCGAGAGGAGAAAATATCCACCCCTACTATCTATCTATCTATCTATCTATCTATCTATGGAATGATATAACGGATGGAGGTTAATCGGAGGATTATGTGAAACCCACAAAAACAAAATCAAAACTATGATAAAGCTGGAATAACCTTCTGGCCGGAAAACCTCTTGAAAGACCACTGGTCAGCACCAGGCTTATTTATTTATTTATTAACTTTATTTATACCCCGCACCCATCTCCCCAAGGGGACTTTATTATCATGCAAGGGTGGCTTGCATGATAATAAAGGATGGTTAGAAAAAGGAGGGCCTGAGAAAAGAGCCCAAGGGGCCATATCCTGCCACCCATACCTGGTGTAGAGATGCATCCAAATATGCTCCAAACCAATCAGTTGGCAACTGACTTAACAGCAAGGGAAAATCAGCACCAGAAAGAGGAGAACGCTAGGCCTTGGCAACAAACAAACAAACAAATGCTTTAACTAAGGAGAGATGCGCCATTGATGCATTTGATGTGCAGATTTAAGGGGAAACTCATTTAGAATGCCTTCTTTTCCCCCCATGGCTTCACATCAAAGGAAAAAGGAGAGGAGGGAGTGACAAAACTAAAGAAGAGGGAGAGAAAACTCTTTCCAAAATACCAGTTGTTTTCAGTGCAGGAAGGGGTTGTTGCCTTCCTCAGGTCTATATATTTTTGCAATTTTCTTTGAATCTCTTGCTGCAGATTGTATTCTTTTTGTTTGGAAGCCAAGTCCTTTTAGTAGTAGTGACTACTAGCAGCAACAGGTCCATTACTTGGAAAGAGCCAAGGTTAATGAGCCAGAAAAATACATATCCCTGTATATCACTGAATCATATGGTGAACCAGGTTGCTAATAATAACAACACTAAGCCGTCTCTTTGTTTTTGCATTTCCAAGAAAGGAAGCAATTCCATTACAAACAGAAATAAAGGAATGAAATCTCTCCCTGGAGAACCTTTCCCTTGGGAAATGGGAGGAGGATTCAACTTTTTGAAACGGGATCTACGCTGTGAAGTTAATGCAGTTTGACACCACATTAACCATTAACCACTAAGACTCTAAACCAGGGCTGTCCAACTGGCGGCCCGGGGGCCGTATACAGCCCCCCAGACCCTTCCCTACGGCCTCCTAAGCTTTTTAATAAAAAAAATTAAATTAAAATATTTTTAAAAATTACCCACTTCCGGGTTTCGGAGCAAGTATCGCGAGACTACGGAAGCCACACGGGATTTCGCTCTCAACGCGGAATCTTGCCTGTGTTGAGAATGAAATCCCGTGTGGCTTCCGTAGTCTCGCGATACTCCTGTTGCCGAAATCTCGGCTATTTAATCCCTGCGGCCCACGCAGACGTGATTTGTACCTTCCCGGCTGCTGCCTCGGTCGGTCGGCGCCTCTGCTCGTGGTCCAGCTGCTCCTGGATCCCACGCGTTTGGGAAGGTAGGCTAACCTTTATGTTATTATTATGTAATTGTGTATTTGAATGCCCACCCTGCATTTAATGTTAGTAAAATATTATATTTGACTGTATGGATGCCCCTTTTGAATTCCCACCCAGCATTTTATCTCAGTAAAAGATTATATTTGACTGTATGCATGCCTCTTATGAGTAGTAAGCCGGGGCGGAGCTGGGGGCGGAGGTGGGGGTGGGGGCGGGGCGGAGCCGGGGCGGACCCTACGGCCCCCCAGGTCATCAGTGACCGGAATTCAGGCCCCTGGGCCGGTAGAAGTTGGACAGCCCTGCTCTAAACTATCTAGTCCGTGAGCTGCTTTTTGCTGACGATGCTGCCCTTGTCGCCCATTCAGAAGCAGCCCTGCAGCGCCTCACATCCTGCTTTGCAGCAGCAGCAGAACTGGAAGTCAGCCTGAAGAAAAGGGAAGTCCTCTACCAGCCCGCACCACAGGAAGAACACCATCATCCCCATGTCTCTAGGATGGAGGACCACCGCCTCCCAAAGATACTACTGTATGGTGAACTCGTCGCAGGTCAGCGCAAGAGAGCCACCCCAAAAAGAGATATAAGGACTCCCTGAAACAACATCTCAGGCTCGGCCAGATTGATCACCAACAATGGTCCACCCTGGCCTCACATCAGGAGGCATGGAGACGCACTATCCACACTGCTGCGGCCTCTTTCGAGAAGACATGCCGAATGTGTCTCGAAGAGAAACGGCAACGCAGAAAGAACCGCAACTTGGAAACAACATTACACAAGGAGACTTTCTGCTGTGCTTTCTGCAACTGAACTTGCCTATCTCAGATTGGCTTTTTTAGTCATCAACGCGCTTGTAAAAACGTGGGATGAATCCTTCCTAAGAATCTTCATTCGCGAAGTAATGACGAGAACCGCTGTGGCTCAATGCTGTAGGGTCATGGGAGTTGTAGTTTTAGCAGAAAAGGCTAAAGACCTGGTAAAAGTACAACTTCCAGGATTCTCTTGCATTGAGCTGTGACAGTTACAAATGGGATCAAACTGCATTAATTCTACAGAGTAGATTTTATTTATCGTGTCAGAAGCAGATTGTGAATACAGTTATAATGTATAGAAAAACCACAAAGTTAAAAACTTGGCATTACATTAAATGTCCTTTGTCCAGAAACTGTCCACTTGGAGTGCCTCTGCTGTGGGTTTGCATTTAGGCATATTGAGTATTTGTGCCAAGCTTGGTCCAGATCCATAGTTGTTTGGGTTCACAGTGCTCTCAGAGTGTAGCTGAACTACAACTCCAAAACTCAAGGTCAATGCCCACCAAACCCTTCCAGTATTGTCTCTTGATCATGGGTGCCAAGTTTGGTGGAGTTCAGAATGCTCTTTGATTGTAGATGAACTAGAAATCACAGCAACTACAACTCCCAAATGACAAAATCAATGCCCCCCAAACCCCATCAGTATTCAAATTTGGGCGTTTCGGGTCTTTGTGCCAAATGTGGTCCAGGGAATGAAAATACATCCTGCAGATCAGATATTTACATGACGATTCCTAACTGTAGCAAAACTACATTTGTGAAGTCTTTCTTCTTGGCTTTTCTTCACGAACAAAGATTCAGGAAGGACTCACCCCACGCTTTCTACAAGCGCATTGATGACTAAAAGGCCAATCTGAGATAGGCAAGTCCGGTTGCAGAAAGCACAGCAGAAATTCTCCTTGGGTGGTGTTGTTTCCAAGTTGCGGTTCTTTCTGCGTTGTCGTTTCTCTTCGAGACTCGTTCGGCGTGTCTTCTCGAAAAAGGCCACAGCATTCTGGATAGTGCGTCTCCATGCCTCCCGATGTGAGGCCAGGGTGGACCATTGTTGGTGATCGATCTGGCCGAGCCTGAGGTGTTGTTTCAGGGAGTTCGTATATCTCTTTTTGGGGGCGCCTCTTTTGCGCTGACCCGTGGTGAGTTCACCGTAGAGTAGTGTCTTTGGGAGGCGGTGGTCCTCCATCCTAGAGACGTGCCCTGCCCAGTGCAGCCGTGTTCTCAATAGCATGGCCTCAATTATGGTGATCCCTGCTTGCTCAAGGACAGCAACATTCGTCACATAGTCGGTCCAGTGTATATTTAGGATTGGTTGAAGACAGCGCTGATGAAAGCGTTCGAGGAGTCATAGGTGTTGGCGATAGGTGACCCACGTTTCAGACCCATAAAGGAGAACAGACAGCACGATAGCTCTGTACACACTGATTTTGGTGCTTTGCCTCAGGTGTTTGTTGCTCCAGACTCTTTTGTGAAGCCTTCCGAAGGCACTCTATGCCTTTGCTAATCTGTGATCTATCTCTTTGTCAATCTTGGCGTCTGAAGAGCTGATGCTTCCCCGGGAGGTGAACTGCTGAACGGACTTAAGCACAGATTTGCCTATGCTGACGTGGGGATGATGGTGTTCTTCCTGTGGTGCGGGCTGGTAGAGGACTTCCCTTTTCTTCAGGCTGACTTCCAGCCCAAAGAGCTCTGCAGCTGTTGCAAAGCAGGATGTGAGGCGCTGCAGAGCATTGTCTGAATGGGCGACAAGGGCAGCATCGTCAGCAAAAAGCAGCTCACGGACTAGATAGTTGAGAGTCTTAGTGCGAGCCCTCAGACAAAATTACATTTGCGAAGTAGCAATGAAAATAATATTATGGTTGGGGGTCAGTACAACATGAGGAATGTATTAAGGGGTTGTGGCATTAGGAAGGTTGAGAAATACTGCCATAGTGGAAACTGGATTGCACGGCAGTGTAGATCCAGCCTTAGTAATCTGCTGGCTGTCTTTCGATGGGCAAAGTCCTGGCCAAGGACATCTCTTCCCATCGAAACCCAGCATCCTGCAACCTATTCCTGTTATTACAGTAATTATGGGCCTGCCGCTGCGAGACGGGCAGCCGTCCGAAGGCGATGGGTGTCCTTCCTCCACCTGCTCTCTATTTTCTCTGGAAATATATCCTTCTGTTTTGGCCAGGAAATAGACCTAAAGACGGGCATCGTTTCCAAGTGCAAGTGGGGAATCCTTCCCTTTGTTTTGACGGCTGCAACATATTTATATCATCGCTGCCTGCCGTGCCCGCCTTCTGCCTGAAGTTAACTGATAGAGACAGTATCGTTCAATGCCGGGGCTTTTGGGTGGGTTTCGCTCAGGTGGGAGCCTGAAGGAGGTTTCGGGGAGATTTGGCACAATGCCGCCGGATTGCTTTTCCTTTTGCTTGTTTGTTTGTTTGTTTGTTTCAGAAAACAAACAATTGAGAGGATAATTAGGAGTGTTTTCTCCAAGGTTCCTCAGCCATAAATAAAAAATAATGTTCCCAATTGAAATGTTCATTCATGTAGCCTTCTTTGGAAACGGGGGCGGTCTAAGGTAATTTTAAATGGTAAGCAAACATTATTTTGGCGCCCCGCCCCAAAACATTATTTTGGCGCCCCCTCCGCGCATGCCTAGAAGCTCCTGTGCACAGGCACAGAAGCCTGTAAACACAGCATTCCCTATTCGGCATGCACCCCCCTCTGCGCATGCCCAGAAGCTCCTGTGCGCAGGCGCAGAAGCCTGTAAACACAGCATTCCCTATTCGGCACGCACCCCCCCCTGCGCGCATGCCCAGAGTCTCCTGTGCGCAGGCGTAGAAGCCTGTGAACATAGCACTCCCTATTCGGCACGCACCCACCCCTCCACGCATGCCCAGAAGCTCCTGTGCACAGGCGTAGAAGCCTGTAAACATAACACTCCCTATTCAGCATGCACCCCGCGCATGCACATGCGTAGAAGCCTGAAAACACAGCTCCCCTCTGCACATGCCCAGTCCTGTGCACAGGCATCTGTAAACATCGCACTCCCTATTCGGCACGCACTCCACCCCCCCGCGCATGCCCAGAAGCTCCTGTGTGCAGGTGTAGAAGCCTGTAAATATAGCACTCCCTATTCGGCACCCACCCCCCTCCGCGCATGCCCAGAAGCTCCTGTGCACAGGCGTAGAAGCCTGTAAACATAGCACTCCCTATTCGGCACGCACGCACCCCCTCTGTGGATGTCCAGAATCTCCTGTGCACAGGCGTAGAAGTCTGTAAACATAGCACTCCCTATTCGGCACGCACCCACCTTTCCACGCATGCCCAGAAGCTCCTGTGCACAGGCGTAGAAGCCTGTAAACATAACACTCCCTATTCAGCATGCACCCCCGCGCATGCCCAGAAGCTCCTCTGCACATGCGTAGAAGCCTGAAAACACAGCACTCCCTATTCGGCACGCACCCCCCCCCCGCGCATGCCCAGAAGCTCCTGCGCACAGGCATAGAAGTCTGTAAACATAGCACTCCCACGCACCCCCTATGCCCAGAAGCTCCTCAGGCAAGCCTGTAAACCCCCTCCCCCCCTCCGCGCATGCCCAGAAGCTCCTGTGCACAGGCATAGAAGTCTGTAAACATAGCACTCCCTATTCCACGCCCCCCCCGCGCATGCCCAGAAGCTCCTGTGCGCAGGCGCAGAAGCCTGTAAACATAGCCCTCCCTGCGGATGTCCATGTCCAAGCTCCTGTGCACAGGCGTAGAAGTCTGTAAACATAGCACTCACTATTCGGCATGCACCCCCCCTCCGTGCATGCCCAGAAGCTCCTGTGCGCAGGCGCAGAAGCCTGTAAACATAGCACTCCCTATTCGGCATGCACCCCCCCCTCCGCGCATGACCAGAAGCTCCTGTGCGCAGACGCAGAAGCCTGTAAACATAACACTCCCTATTCGGCACCATGCCGACGGCACGCAGGGAGGTTTGCTACGGCGCGGCGCCGGAGCACACAAGGCCCAAAAGCGGAACATCGGCCGAACCCTGTCTGGTGGGGGAATGCACCCTTTACCCAGATGGCGCCCCACGCAGCGGCGTCCTTTGCCTACCAGTAGGACTGCCCCTGTTTGGAAAGCATCCCTAACCATTTGGCAAGTTTATTATCTCTACACTTTGGAGTTAATGCAGTTTGATGCCACTTGGTCGTGGCTCAATGCTATGAAGTCCTGGGAGTTGGAGTTTGGCATTCTTTGCCAGAAGAGGACCAAGACCTCACTATTCCAGGGTGTTTCTACACTATGGAATTAATGCAGTTTGACGCCAGTTTAACTGCAATACCTCGATGAAATGGAGATTGGATGCTAATGCTTTTATGTTAAGCCACTTTGAGTCTCCTTCGGAAAAGATATGGTGGGGTATAAATGAATATGATGATGATGATGGAATCCTGGGAGTTGTAGTTTGACAAGGTCCTTCACCTTCTATACTAAAGGCTGCTAACCATGCTACAACTCCCATCCTCTCATAGCATTGAGCCATGGCAGTTAAAGTGGTATCAAACTGCATTATTATTATTATTTATTTATTTCCAGTGTTTATACCCCGCTACTTCTCAACCCCCGAGGGGGGACTCAGTGCGGCCTAACAGGCGGCAACAATTTGATGCCACACAATACATAGTAAACAACAGTTAAAATTAAAATACATTAAAATACACCTAGAATTCAATACATTAAAATACAGTTAATATTAAAAACATCATGTACATTCATCACCATTAAAACAATGTTCCATCCAAAGTCTTAGATCTTAACCACCAATTTGCCAACTGGACTAGTTGTAGCTTCCGAACTGTCTTCAAAGGCAGCCCCACGTAGAGTGCGTTGCAGTAATCTATTCGGGATGTGACCAGAGCGTGGACGACCGTAGCCAGATCAGATTTCCCAAGGAACGGGCGCAGCTGGGTTAATGCATTCTTACTGAGGGCATTGCCTTTGCTTTCTTCTGAGGCTGAGAGTATGTGACCTCACCAAACTACAAATCCCATCATCCCATATCATTGAACTGCATTAAGGTCTAGATGCATTCTTACTGAAGTATAATGAACTAAGGCATTGCTTTTGCTTTCTTCTGAGGCTGAGAGTGTGTGACCTCAAACTACAACTCCCATCAACCCATACCATTGAACTGCATTAAGGTCCAGGTGCATCCTTATTGACATATCGTGAACGAAGACATTGCCTATGCTTTCTTCTGAGGTTGAAAGAGTGTGACCTCACCAAACTACAACCCCCATCATTCTGTAGCATTGAGCCATAGCAGTTAAAGTGCTATCAAACTGCATTAAGGCCTAGATGCACCCTTAATTGACATATCATGAACGAAGACATTGCCTATGCTTTCTTCTGAGGCTGAAAGAGTGTGACCTCACCAAACTACAACCCCCATCATTCTGTAGCATTGAGCCATAGCAGTTAAAGTGCTATCAAACTGCATTAAGGCCTAGATGCATCCTTAATTGACATATCATGAACGAAGACATTGCCTATGCTTTCTTCTGAGGCTGAGAGAGTGTGACCTCACCAAACTACAACCCCCATCATTCTGTAGCATTGAGCCATAGCAGTTAAAGTGCTATCAAACTGCATTAAGGCCTAGATGCATCCTTAATTGACATATCATGAACGAAGACATTGCCTATGCTTTCTTCTGAGGCTGAAAGAGTGTGACCTCACCAAACTACAACCCCCATCATTCTGTAGCATTGAGCCATAGCAGTTAAAGTGCTATCAAACTGCATTAAGGCCTAGATGCATCCTTAATTGACATATCATGAACGAAGACATTGCCTATGCTTTCTTCTGAGGCTGAGAGAGTGTGACCTCACCAAACTACAACCCCCATCATTCTGTAGCATTGAGCCATAGCAGTTAAAGTGCTATCAAACTGCATTAAGGCCTAGATGCATCCTTAATTGACATATCATGAACGAAGACATTGCCTATGCTTTCTTCTGAGGCTGAAAGAGTGTGACCTCACCAAACTACAACCCCCATCATTCTGTAGCATTGAGCCATAGCAGTTAAAGTGCTATCAAACTGCATTAAGGCCTAGATGCATCCTTAATTGACATATCATGAACGAAGACATTGCCTATGCTTTCTTCTGAGGCTGAAAGAGTGTGACCTCACCAAACTACAACCACCATCATTCTGTAGCATTGAGCCATAGCAGTTAAAGTGCTATCAAACTGCATTAAGGCCTAGATGCATCCTTATTGACATATCATGAACGAAGACATTGCCTATGCTTTCTTCTGAGGCTGAAAGAGTGTGACCTCACCAAACTACAACCACCATCATTCTGTAGCATTGAGCCATAGCAGTTAAAGTGCTATCAAACGGCATTAAGGCCTAGATGCATCCTTATTGACATATCATGAACGAAGACATTGCCTATGCTTTCTTCTGAGGCTGAGAGAGTGTGGCCTGCCTAAGGTCGCATAATGGGTTTCCATTGCTGAGTTGCATTCAAACCCATTGCCTTCAGTGCTCAAACCTTGTTGACGTTCTTATGAGTGTGCTATGACGTATCAGTCCAGCCCAGAGTTGGTTAGCTCCAATGAGAGGAGGCCCATGCGTTCCTTTGTTGAAAGGGGAATCGGTTAATATGGGGTAACTCATTCCCTTCTAGTTGGGAGAAACAATAGGATTTAGATGGAGGTCTTGAACGAGGACATTGGATTTCCAGCACTGAAAATAACACAAACATTTATGTGGAAAATAAACCGTTTCCTGCGGAAAAAATGTGCATTTTTCACATCTGAAGGTCTTGAGTGCTCCAAACTGCAATTCCTAGGATCGACAAGCATTGAGACAGAATAGTGGTGTCAAACTGCAATAATTCTGCAGTGTAGACGCATCCTGTGTTTCCCCCACAATGGAAGAGGATCTATTCTTGTATATATGAAGAATATGTAAACGTAGGCCCTGATTCCCCCTCTACTTTGACTTTTATCAGGACCTCCATAATCAGCCCATTAACCCCATGGTTGTTATCTCATATCCAGGAAGACCTCCAGCACATTCAACCCGGTTCCTTTTGTCTGAAACACAGAGGAAACAAATCTCTTGCAGGAAGCGCCAGCTACATTTTTGCTCAAAGCACCGAAGATGCGTGTTGTGATTGAGCCTTCAGCTACTACTAGTAGTAGTATTGGAGAAGATGCTGGGTCAATAGCACCAAGTAATAGTATGGACTGGGGTGAGGCTCTGGGTGATCAAGAGTCTGCAGCTGGAAGGAAAAGGGCTGCTAGTGATTCTAGTGTGGAAGGATTGGAACAGAGAAAAAGGATCCGGCAGATACTTAGAGCACCTTCTGATTCAGACACCTTCCAAGGTTTTTCTGGGGAAGGAGAAATGGGGTCAGAGGAAAGTGATACGGATTTAGACTCAACATTGGTTCAGGAAGTAAGGGATGTGTGTAACGAAGAGTCTAATTCTGACACCTTCTGTGGCTTTGACAGTGATTTATACTGGCCTTCTGGGGGTTCAGAAGCAGATTGGGAAACTCTGAGTATGCAACAGCGTTGGCAAGATTGGAGGCAAGCACAGAACACAGCAGCTGTAGGAGATGCAGCAGCTGGTGCTCATGATCAAGGAGAGTCTTCAGAAAGTGATGTTTAAGTGCTATATAAGAAACTAGCTGTGCCCGGCATGCGTTGCTGTGCCCTATTTAGGAGATGCGAGAAAGTCTGAGTGTGTAAGGGTTGGAATTGATGTTACTTACGGTCTTGGTGGGGTCATGGCTGTGTCGTTGTGGGTTGTTCTGGTGGGTGGGATGTTGAAGTTCTGTGGAGTTGTCGGTGTGTGGTGTTGCTGGCGTTCTGCAGAGCTTGTAGATATACAATGTTTTTTGTCTTTCCGTCTGCTGTTTTGATGTAGAGGTTGATGCTTGTGTGGGTAGGGTACTTTGGAAGTGAGTGGAGGTACTTGAAATCCCATCATCCATGGTGTGTCCTCCTCTAAACTGCAGTTGGATGGAGTGTGGGTCATGGGGGCACTGTGTGCCAAGTTTGATCTTTATCGGTCTTAGTTCTGGGCCACAGTGGTCTGCGGGGAATGAAGAGTTTGAAAGTACTACCAATCCCATCATCCATGGAGGTACATCAAATCCCATCATCCATGGTCCACCCTCCTCCAAACTGCAGTAGAATGTAGCGTGGGTCATAGGGGCTCTGTGTGCCAAGGTAGGTTACTGTAAATTCAGGTCATACACAATGTCCCATGAGCTGAGGCCTAGTCAAGAAAATCAAGGTAATGAAGCCTTACTGTCAATTCAGGCCATACACAATGTCCCATGAGCTGAGGCCTAGTCGGGAAAATCAAGTTAATGAAGCCTTACTGTCAATTCGGAGCTTAAACAGCATCCCATTAAGTGAGGCCTAGTCAGGAAAATCATGTTAATGAAGCCTTACTGTCAATTTTGGGCGTGGTCTGTGATTTGTAGGGGTTTAAATTTCCTGTGAGAAGTGAATTGGGTGTTTGTGTTGGCGACTGCCTCGGGCCTTTTCCTTATCCTCCTCTGCCAGTTTATTATGGGTCAGAATGTTCATGTTGGCTGGCCAATAGAGGCGTTATGCAAATACTCCCTCACTGGCAACCAATCATGTTTTCAGAATGTGGAGGCTGGGAGATTGGCTGGCGGCCGCAGAGGATGCTGGGAAATGTAATTTTTTGTATCGTTGTTTTGGGGGCTTTCTGGGTTTTGTGGGGGAAAGTTTCTTTGCTAAAAACCTACCTTGCCTGAGGCCTATCTTTGTTGCCAAGTTTGGTGTCTCTGCCTTGTAAGGTTTCTCTGCCTAGGACGGTCGTTCCATGACGGGACCTCCTTTATATAATAGATGGGTTTTTGGGGCTGCATTTGCAGCGATCAAAGAATTGATGTCTGGTTCTTGTTTCTGACTCTCCTGTGTCCCTGATATCAAGTGCCTTGTTCCTGTTTCCTGATACTCGTGAGTTATGGGCTATTTCTCCACTTTGTTCTTGGGGTGAGCTGCTGTGGCAGCTCTAGCTGATGTTTGGGCAAAGGTGGGGGGGGGGTTGGAATTCAATGTGTGTTTTTCTGTTTAGTTACCTGCCGTGTGTCCCTGAGGCGGGGCTTGGTGTCCGCTGAGTTTACATGAGTTCCTGCTACAGAACCTGGTATTGTATGAAATGGAGGGAGGCTGGCATTGTGTTTTATGGGGGCTATGATTTGTGCTATTCGTGTATACCCAGCTCCTGATTGCCTTGGATGGTCTTCTTCTTTTCATCTGCCTTTCTCCTGCTTGGATTTCTGGACCGGAATTGCGACTACCCTTCTGGATTCTCCCTTTTGGACTTCGCAGACGGACGTCTGGTGTGGTTTTTTTTGGGTTGTTTTGTTGCTTTATTTTGTGGGAGTCTTTCCTGGGATTTTTGGGGGTTTTTGAGCCGAGTTGGCTATTTTTTTGTTCGTCCTTTTCCCAGTTATTGTTCAATAAACCTTTTGTGTTCCCCTTTTACTCCTGGGTCTGGCTTCCTTGGTCTCTGCATCATGACACTGCGAGTGAATATTTTTGTCTAATTAAACTAACGTTGGGTTTCCTTGCAGGGAGCTTCATTATTTGCTCATGGATTTGCCTGTTTCATTTCACCCTGGCGCTTGCTTAATGCCCTGGTTGATTTGTAGGAGTTTTATAAGGAGGCTTGCGGTTGGCTGGATCAATAACTTTGATTTGATTCCGACATGGTGCAAAATCGGGGCTTTGGATGTGGCGCCGCCTTTTCTGCAAATGACCTTCACATGCCAACAGAGAAGCTTCCTTATTAAAATGAGGTTGAATGGATCAATTCACTGGGCTTATGACAAGTCTATTATTCTTTGATTCTATTATTCGACTAGCTGTCCCCGACCATGCGTTGCTGTGGCTCAGTCTGCTTAAATGGAAAAGAAAAAAGAGAGAAAGACCTGGTTTCTAATATACGTCATGTCATAATTCTTGTGGGTATACAATATTGTTTCTTGTTCCATTGTCTGTGAAATAATAATAATAATAATTCCACAAACAAACATTATATTTTTATTTATATAGATATAGGTCAGTATTATTATTATTACTTACACCAAAATAATAATAATAATAATAATGGTGTAAGTCAGTGTTTCCCAACCAGTGTGTCGTCAGCGATCATCAGGTGTGTCGTGAGAAATTGGAACTTCCAATACCCCTTCTTCCCCCTCCTGCCCACAGTGCTCTCTGGGTGTAGGTGAACTACAACTTCCAAACTCAAGGTCAATTCCCAAGCAAACCCTTTCAGTACTTTCTGTTGGTAATGAGAGTTCAATATGCCAAGTTTGGTTCAATTCCATTGTTGCAAGAGTTCATGATGCTCTTTGATTGTGTGTTAACTATAAATCCCAGAAACTGTAACTCCCAAATGTCAAGGTCTATTTCCCCCAAACTCCATCTGTGTTCATATTTGGGCATATTGAGTATTCATGCCAAGTTTGGTCCTGATCCAACATTGTTTGAGTCCACAGTGCTCTCTGGATATAGGTGAACTACAACTCCAAAACCCAAGGTCAATGCCCACCAAACTCTTACAGCATTTTCTCTTGGTTATGGGAGTTCTGTGTGGGAAGTTTGCGTCTTTCTGCCATTACTGCCAGGATATCTATGTTGTGTTCATCGAAACAGGCCCAGGTTTCACACTGAATGTATAAATACATTTAAAAACATATTAACTATATGTATTACTGTGTTAGAGTGTCATTTTGTGTCATTTTGGTTGGTGGTGTGCCCCAGGATTTGGTCAATGTAAAAAATGTGCCACTGGACGAATTGACCCCAAATTTGGACACAATGCACCCATCAGGCCAATGAGTGACCATCACTCATAAAAACACTGGAAAACACAGCAGAAGAGATTTAAAAGCCCAAAACTAAAAAAATACATTACAACACATGCGCACCCCCCCCACACACACACACACATTTTTTAATTATTTACAGCATTTTTACCCTGTTCTTCTCACCCCCGCAGGGGGACTCAGAGCAGCTAACAATGGCAATGATTTGATGCCGCAATGAATTACAATTACACACACACGCATATATACACACGTGCACGCGCAAACACACATATATACATATAGGTTAAGTTAAAGGTTTTTTTCCTGACATTAAGTCCAGTTGTGTCCAACTCTGGGGGTTGGTGCTCATTTCCATTTCCATATGTGTATATACACCTATACACACACATATACACACACAAAACACATATATACAGACTGGGCCACAGCAACGCGTGGCGGGGGCTCCATAGTAATTTATATAATAATAATTCTGGTAATAACTACAAAGAATATTGGTCTATATAAATTTCTTTTCATGTCAGGAGTAACTTGAGAAACTTTCGAGAGGCTGCATGGCCAACTATCGGGAGGGATTTGATTGTGCTTCAGTGCATAGCAGGATGGGTATTTTACCGAATGTCCCTTGGGAAACTCTTTCCAACTCTAGTGATCTAGAAACTGCATGGGAGTGTATGGCGGAGGCTTTTTAAATTCGAGGCTGGATGGCACATCTGTTGGGCGGGATTTGCTTATGCTTTCATGCATAGCAGAATGTGGGTTGGACTGGATGGCCTTTGGGGCCCCCTTCCAACTCTAGGCTTCAATGATGGTATGAAGGCTCCTGGCAGCCTCTCCTTAGAGCCAACGGGCACCCCTCCTGCCTCCTTTCCGGCTTGTTTTCCGAGCCTGAGTCGTGTTCCCGCAGCAGCATCTGTCAAGCCAGAGCGCCAGGCAGGCGTCTCCGGTCCCTTGGTAATCCTCCCTGGCTGCTGTCGTCCAGAGGGCCCGGCTGACAGCGGCAGGAGGAAAATCGAAAGGAATCGCTCAACAAACGAGACACTGCTGGGCCCCGGCGCTCCCAATGCGACAGGCCTGTTTGTTTTCAATGTCAGGACCGACAGGGCCCTTTCCATCTCATAGAATCATGGAACAATACAGTTGGAAGAGGGCCCCCCAAAGGTCATCCCGTCCAGCCGTCTTCTGCAAAGCTGGAAGACACGTTCCAAGCCCTCCCGACAGGTGTCAATCCAATCACAGAACTATAGAATTGTAGCCTCATAGAATTGGAAGGGATCCCTTGAAGGGCCATCCAGTCTAGTTTCTTCAATGCAAGAAGGTACCATCAAAGTCCTTCCGGTAGATATCCAGCCAGTCATAGAGTCATTGTGTCATAGAGTTGGAAGGGAACCCAAAGGCTATCCAGTGCAACCCTCTCCTGGAAAGCAGGAAGGCACAATACAATCCCTCCTGAGAGATGGGCATCCAGAGAAGGAGGCACAGCGTATTCCACTATGTAACAAGCCTGCCAGGAAGTTCTTCCTAATGTTTAGGTGGACTCTTGCAGCTTGAAGTCATTGCTCCGCTGTTCCCGAGCCTCCAAAGCAGCAAACAATATTAGCATTGCTTATTCCAGTATTACCCAACCACCGTGCCGTGGCACACTAGTGTTCCGTGAGCGATCATGAGGTGTGCCGCGGAAGAACCGACCACCCCGCCAGGAGTCATCTGGGCAGCCTGCCTCTCGCTCTATCACTCCGTGTCTCTCTCTCTCTCTCTCTCTCTCTCTCTCTCTCAGCAGGGCCAGTCAATGCCGGCCAAGAAGCAAGCCCCGTCTCTCTAAGGGTCTCCCACGCGGCACCACCATGTTTGTTCAGGGCGGAAGTCCTGAGGGAGGGGAGGGGAGTGGGCGGGGCCTCGGCTTCCTGGAGAGGTGGTTGGTTGGTGGCTGAGGAGGGGAGGGGCCGTGCGATGCCTTTCCCTGTGAGGTCACTTCCGGAGGAGGCAGAGACCTTCCGGAGAGGAGCGTTGGGCTTTGTTTTCCTCTCAGCTGGCTCAGGATTCCTTTAGGCTTTGGGGCCGAGGCCTCCTGCCTTCTTCTTCTCCTGGCCTGGGCTCTGCCTTGGTCTCTCCTGCTCTCAGGCCTTCTTCCTTCCTTCCCTCCTTCCTTTGCAGCCTGCCTCTTGGCTTTGGAAGGGAGAAGCCTGCCCCTGCGCCTCCCTCCCTGCCTGCCTGAGGGAAACCCAGGTGAGCAGTGGCCTTGAAGCACCAGGTGGTGATGATAGGGCAGTGTCGGCCGAGGCGACCCAGTCCGAAGGACACAAGGCAGGGTATCTATGTTGTGTTCATCGAAACAGGCCCAGGTTTCACACTGAGTGTATAAATACATTTAAAAACGTATTAACTATATGTATGACTGTGTTAGAGTGTCATTTTGTGTCATTTTGGTTGGTGGTGTGCCCCAGGATTGTGTAAATGTAAAAAATGTGCCGCGGCTCAAAAAAGTTCGGGAAACACTGGCCCATTCCTCCTCAATGGGACAGCCTTCCAAATATTCAAACATGGCTGCCATGCCCCCTTCTCTTCTCAATATGGTGGGATGGAGCAGACACTGGCTTCATTTGCATCCAAGGGAAATCATGTCTGTGTTGGGATGGTCACCCGAGGAAGAAACAAAAGGTGGGCTCCTCTCTGTGTCAATCACAGGGTCCCATTTCCTCCAGTGAGATGACCGCGGTATTAAAAAGAAATCAATTTCAATTAGAACCAAAAGGCTACTTTCTGACAGACAGCAAGAAAACCCAAAGAGGATTTACAGTTCTTTTCTTGTTATTTTGAATTGAGCAAAGCAAGAGGCAAAACAAAAGAGCGCACTTCCTGCCGGCACATAATGCATTCAGGCAAGTGAATAAATAGTATGCCCAGAAAGAAATCAACAGGAAGGACCTTTCCAAGCACCGGAGCAGGCTTCACCTGAACTGGGAAATAGAACCAGGGCTACATCATAATGTGCGTTTTCGGATATAATGTGCATTATTAGCCAAGCCTAGATTTGGGGAATACATTTATTAGGCCAAGCAGAAAACATACGAAGCCACGAAAAAGCTCCTGCTTGCCATAAATATTATCTGCTGGCAGGCATGTAGCCAGGGGGGGGGGGTAAGGGGATTCAGCCCCCGAAATTCTCAGGGTGGTCCGTGAAAAGGCCTTACTGGTACATTATTTAAACTGTTATGTGCATTTAAATCATGATCTGATCACCATGCTCATTATATCCCACAGTAATGGGGTTATTGGGATAACAATACAAAAGGTTTGCTAGGGTAGACCCTCTTTCACCCAGTCTCAGCTCCCCCCCTCAACCAAACTCACCCCCCCCCCAAATCAAAATCCTGGCTACGGCCCTGTCTGCTGGGATCCGGTTGTTGTCTTATTCATATGGAAATGTTCGGGCATTTTGGGATCTGTAAAGACAGTGTTTCCCAACCGCTGTGACGTGGCACACTAGTGTGCCGTGACGGACCTCCTGCTGTGCCGCGAGAAAAGCTCTCTGCCCCCCTTCCTTCCCCCCTCCTCCTGCCGAACTCCTGCTGCTTGGGGGAGGAGGAAGAAGGGCCGGGCGGCGGCAAAGAAAAAGAAGAAGGGGCCGGGGTGCCGCCTCCTTCGGCCGTTGCCCCAGCCAGCCTCCAATCTGCCATGACTCCCGCCATGACTCTCGCCCCTCGCTCACTGAAGCCGCGCGGAGGAGGAGACCAGCCCACTGAAGCCTGTCCACCGCTCATGCTCCTCCTCTGTGGGAGAGCTGAAGCTGGGCAGGAGGGGCGGGGCATGGCGCGGCATGGCTCCGCCCCCTCCCCCAGCTTTGGTACTCCCAGCAGCTGCTCCAGCCTTGAGGGGGCAGTGCCAAGACTTGGGGGAAAAGAATAGAAGAGGGAGAAAGGAAGAGGGAGAATGGAGGAATGAAGGAAGGAGAGATGGAGAAGGAAAGGGTGAAGGGGGAGAAAGAAAGGAAGGAAGAGGGAGAATGGAGGAAAGAAGGAAGGGGAGAGAGGGAGGGAAAAGGAAGGAGAGAAGGAGAAGGAAAGGATGAAGGCAGAGAAAGGAAGGAAGAGGAAGGAAGGAAGAGGGAGAATGGAGAGAAGAAGGAAGGGGAGAGAGGGAGGGAAAAGGAAGGAGAGAAGGAGAAGGAAAGGATGAAGGCAGAGAAAGGAAGGAAGAGGAAGGAAGGAAGAGGGAGAATGGAGGAAAGAAGGAAGGGGAGAGAGAGAGGGAAAAGGAAGGAGAGAAGGAGAAGGAAAGGATGAAGGCAGAGAAAGGAAGAGGAAGGAAGGAAGAGGGAGAATGGAGGAAAGAAGGAAGGGGAGAGAGGGAGGGAAAAGGAAGGAGAGAAGGAGAAGGAAAGGATGAAGGCAGAGAAAGGAAGGAAGGAAGAGGGAGAATGGAGGAAAGAAGGAAGGGGAGAGGGAGGGAAAAGGAAGGAGAGAAGGAGAAGGAAAGGATGAAAGCAGAGAAAGGAAGGAAGGAAGAGGGAGAATGGAGGAAAGAAGGAAGGGGAGAGAGGGAGGGAAAAGGAAGGAGAGAAGGAGAAGGAAAGGATGAAAGCAGAGAAAGGAAGGAAGGAAGAGGGAGAATGGAGGAAAGAAGGAAGGGGAGAGAGGGAGGGAAAAGGAAGGAGAGAAGGAGAAGGAAAGGATGAAGGCAGAGAAAGGAAGGAAGAGGAAGGAAGGAAGGAAGAGGGAGAATGGAGGAAAGAAGGAAGGGGAGAGAGGGAAGGAAAAGGAAGGAGAGGAGAATGAAAGGGTGAAGGGGGAGAAAGGAAGGAAGGAAGAGGGAGATCCAGTTGCAATCATGAAAAGAGCCACAACTGGCTCCCGAGCCATAGGTTCCCTACCCCTGTCCTAGATGGTTCATAAGGGGAGGTGCATTCGGACAGGTAAGTTGGGCCATACCTGCAAATGCTACTAACAGGGTCCTAGTTCCTATCTCCTTGCAATGCTGTATCGTTCGCAGATACATACATTCACGGGTACACTATAGAATAAATGCAGTCTGATACCACTTTAGCAGCCATCGTTCAATGCAATGGAACTTTGGAAGCTGTAGTTGGTTTAGGCGCCAGAATCATTTGGCAAAGAAGGCGAAAGACCTTGTAAAACTACACTTGAAGGATCCCATTGCTTTGAACCATGGTGTCATTCTACAGTCTAGACCAGAAATGAGCCACCTTGGGCTCTCCAGGTGTTTTGGACTTCAACTCCCACAATTCCTAACAGCCTACCATTGGCCCATTCCCCTTGGTTCATTCCTGGTCTAGATGCCCCTTTCGTGTCTCCGTTACGATCCTACTCTATTATTCTCTGGCCTTGTTGGTTCATCCACAAATACAGACCTCAGCGCAGAAAGCACACCAAACCAATCGCTCTGATGTTAACATTCTCCATCCGTCCTGGCCAAGCCTTCGGGGGCTTTATTAATTGATCAGCCCCCGCCGGCAGTTCATTTCCTGAAATTGCTGCCAGGCTGAGAGAGGGGGAGCGGGACAGCCAGGACAATGACAAAGGAAAGAGACGCGGACAAACTTTGAGCTTATTGAATAACTGCTAGAATGTCCGACCCGCACGTCCCCGGCGTAATCGATGCCTGGAAGCGTCAGCAGAGCCGCAAAGCCCTTCCCTTTTTCCTTGGTGCATTTATGAATTGTTAATACCGCCGAGGCATATATTTGGTGAAGGAGCACCTTGCATCCTCCACTCAGAAGTGCATTTGCGCATGGAAGCGCTGGCCGGATCCTCACCCTGGAAGTAACGCTTCACTTACTTCATCCCAACAAGAAACAATGGCTTCAAATGACAAGAAAGGAGATTCCACCTGAACATTAGGAAGAACTTCCTAAGCATGAGAGCTGTTCAGCAGTGGAACTCTCTGCTGCCCCAGAGGGAGTGCGGAGGAGGCTCCTTCTTTGGAGGCTTTTAAGCAGATGTTGGGTGGCCATCGAGTCACCTTCAGGCTGAGAGGGGCGATATAGAAACAGAGTAAATAAATAAATAAATAAATAAATCTATGTATATAATAAAAGTCAGTGTTTGCGGCGGTGTGGAGTGTGGTGGTGCAGAGGGAGGAATATGTGCCAGCGTTTCGATTGGTTGCCACTGTGGGATTATTTGCATAAAGGACACTGATTGGCCAGCCTCAGAACACCGACACTCTAATGCACCATATTATTTGCATAAAGGACTCTGATTGGCCAGCCTTAGAACTCCAACACTCTAAGGCACCAGACAGAAGGCATTGGTTGCCACTGAAAAAAAATTGCATAAAGGACTCTGATTGGCCAGCAAAACAGCATGCAACTGAATGCTTGAGTTATTTTCCTTTGGAAATGGAATGTTCATTTTCTGGGAGGTGCGGAGGTGCCAAGGAATATGTGACAGCATTTCCCATAGGTGCCACTATGGGATTATTTGCATAAAGGACTCTGATTGGCCAGCCTCAGAATTCCAACATTCTACGGCCCCAGACAGAGGGGATTGGTTGCCACTGAAATGGTATTTGCATAAAGGACTTTGATTGGCCATTCACATTCCAACATTCTAAGGTGACTCAGAGGGAAAAGGAAAGGCTCAGGCAGTCAGACACTGCGGCCCACAGCAGTGACGGATCAGGACCAAACTTGCCACACAGGGGCCCAATTGTCCACTTCACAACGCGACCCTCACCCAATGACCAATACAGACCAAAATTAGCACACAGAGCCCCCTTGACCCACTCTACACCCTGGTGCTGTTTCAAGGAGGATGGACCACAGATGATGGGACGTGAAATACCTTCACTCACCTTCCGAGACCGCTGCAACCCTCATCCAAAGAATGATCAAGACCAAATGTGACACACAGAGCCCCCATGACCCACTCTACACCCTGGTGCTGTTTGGAGGGGGATGGACCATGGCCAATGGGACTTGCAGTACCTTCACTAAGTTCCTGAGACCACTGCAAGCCACATAAACATCTAATAGGAACCATCCTTGGCACACAATGCCTTCCTCAAATAACCCGGGCACCGCTGGGTCCCCAAGCTAGTAAACAAATAAAGTCTGCTGGGGGTGCTTTGAATGCGATTTCCCTGCTTCTGGGCAGAATGGGGTTGGAGTGGATGGCCCAAGAGATCTCTAACTCAATTATTCTATTATTCTGTGATTCTATGATTTCTCAAGTTGGGTTGCTCTGAGTTTTCTGGGCTGTATGGTCATGTCCCGGTAGCATTCTCTCCTGACGTTTCACCTGCATCTGTGGCAAGCACCCTCAGAAGTTGATGCAAGTGAAGTTAGTCCTGCAGACTAATTCAACCAGACAAATCATGCATAGCAGAGCACCTGATGAACCAATATGGACATAGAATATTATCTGAGAACACAAAAAGGCTGGACCACTCTCACAACCACCATGTCAGGCAACACAGAGAAGACCTTGACATCCACAAGACGCATGTGGGCAATGTCAACAGAAAGGAGGAAACCATGAAAATGAACAAAATCTGGTGACCAATATTTTAAAAAACCCCTCTAAAGTCATAACAGTAAATAAAGAACATCACTCAGAAACAGGAGAATTCCAGACAGCAAACAATCAAGTGCCAGTTAACAACCTTCAAACATAGGGTGTCCCCAGGCAACAACAGCCAGGCTACCTCTATGCAGAGACCCTCACTGATTGACTTTACAGCTTCGTGGCTACTCAATGCTATTCAAGCTTGCCAATTGCAACATTCACACTTGCTTTAACAGACAAGGGTTCTTTCTCCCACCCTGGATATTATTCCATAGAAGGTGCCCCCAGGCAACAACAGCTAGGCTACCTCTAGGCAGAGACCCTCACTGATTGACTTTGCAGCTTCATGGCAACTCAATGCTATTCAAGCTTGCAAATTGCAACATTCACACTTGCTTTGACAGACAAGGGCTCTTTCTCCCACCCTGGATATCATTCCATAGAAGGTGCCTCCAGGTAACAACAGCTAGGCTACCTCAATGCAGAGACCCTCACTGATTGACTTTACAGCTTCAACTTATCAACTTATGAATGATAGTATTGGGTCAAACTTCCCACAGAACCCCAATGCCATGAAGGGACACACGGGGATAAACCTCCTTCCAGCCTTGCATGCTCTCCCTCACCTGCACATGCGTACCATGCTGCCATGCGCCGAGCATGCCTTCTCAACCCCACGTTAAGAAACACTGCTCGATGACATCTTCATTGAAAAACTAGAGCAAAATCTGCAGCAAGGTGATGTCCTTCCGGCAGAAACAATTTTTTTACAGCTTAATCAACTTTTCCCGTGTTTGCAAGATAGAACCAATTAGGAAACGACATTGACAACCCAGGAACAAAAAATCATGCTACATAGTGTTACTCTTCTTTGTCCGAAAACTTATTGAGTGCATCCTTTTGTGTCAAAACACTGCATTCTGTAAACAGTGTTACTTTTTTTTTTGCATAGCCAAGTGTTTTTCCTGAAAGCTATTGCATTTTTTGCAACAACAACATCAACAAAAGGCCTGAAAAGCAGAGGCTCTTGCAGCGGTTGACCATTCCCCCAATTGTATGTGTTGCTGTATCAACGCACCCGTTCCTTGGGGAAATGGTTAGGCGCTCTTTACATCTCTGCCGAAGTCTCCAGGTTGCCATTTAATTTTTACAGCCTTTTTGGGCAAAGATGGAAGAAGCGGCGAGGTCTAAGGTGCCGTGAGCAATTTCCCTTCTGAAAGCGCAAGGCAGAGAGAGAGAGAGAGAGAAAGATACTTTGGAGGAAGAGCGCAGGAAAGTGGTCCGTGCCAAAAGGTGAGGTTTGGAAAACTCACTCATTAACGAGAGCAGAGGAGAAAGCTAGAAACAGAGCTCGGAGATGGACTGGCATTGTGTTAGTCATCGCTCAGCGCATAAATGTGGGTCACGGACATAGATGCATCTGACACATGGGCTGATTCTCTGTCTCTTTGCATCCTATCTCCAACCCCTGTCTCATATTTATATTTTAATGCACTGACATTGTTTTAATTTGCACTGTTTTCTATTTGAATGAGTTATTTTATTTATCATGTCAGAAGCAAATTGAGAATTCAGTTATAATATATAGAAAAACCACAAAGTTAAAACTTGGCATGACGCTTAATGTCCTTTGGAGCAAAACACAAAGTGCAAGAGAAACACAGGAGTGGATATCATAAATATAATATTATTATAGAGACAAACATAGTATGAAAACACAACTCAAAGTCCTACCGCACTGAACCCAATGGAGATTGTGGGATTTCCCGGACATGGCCGGCTGGTCCTGTCGATCTCTCTCTGGGGGGAAGACGGTCGACTGCCAAACCCAGGGGGTCGTCTTGGGAGACCCTCAGACACTGGGTAACCAAATTTGGCTGGGGAAAGCGGCCGGGCTATCACGGAGGATGCCCAAGATCTCCAAGGACGGGTGGGTTGTCCGACCAGTGACGGCCCCCGGCGCACGCCTTTTGAGGATGTTCGGTAGAAGATCGTTCGGCAGAAGATTGTCCCTACCGACCCCCCCGATGGCAGAACAGTCAGCCGACAGGAGGCCCCAGATCTCCAGGTCACAGGGGGCCCAAAGAAGCAGCTCCCCACAGAGGCTACGGGAAGCGGTCCAGGATCCTCCCGCCGACCAGATTGACCCCCGTATATATGCCGTGCTGCTTGAGGAATATGCTAAACTTATGGACCATGTCAAGGAATTTGGGGACAAATTCGGCGGACTTTTGGAGATTATGGGGATCCCTACTGTGCAGTTCCCAACTTTGAGTCAGGAACCTATCAGCCTGGATGACCCCCCGCGAGTCCCTCCCGCAGGCCAGGACTTCATGTGGGATCAGTCGTGGGACTTTCCCACCAGTATCGTGGAGGTGGACCGGGAGAGGCCTGCCCCTTCAGCTGAAGATACTTCAACTATCCCCGGAACCATCTCTGACCAGGCCCGCCAGCGGTTTCCCCCTGGCGAGGACCTGGGGTTGAACCGGGAGAACCGGGAGAAGACCACCCCCGATGCTGGAAATGAACTAGCCCAGGTTGGCCACTTACTCTCAGTAGAGGAGCCACCCGGAGGTCCTGAGCGCCGGTTGGTGAGTCCTGGGGACCCGCCGATGTTGGCGGGTTCGTCGCTGGTTGAATTCGATGTTTTGGCCGTTCCCCGATGCCTGCTGCGGTTCGTTCCTGTCGCCTCTCAGTGACAACGAGCCTTCCCCGTCGTGGCACTGACGCTGTGGAACGCGTTACCAGATGACGTTCGGGCTATCATGCAGTTAGCCCCCTTCCGGAGGGCCTGCAAGACGACCCTTTTTAAGCAGGCCTTCAATCTAAGTTCCCCCGGACAACTCTGACTATGTCCTTGTCTATCTATCTATCTGTCTATCTATCTATCTATCTATGTATATAATAAAAGTCAGTGTTTGCGGCCGAGCGGTGGGAGGAATATGTGGCAGCGTTCTGATTGGCTGCCACTCTGGGATTATTTGCATAAATGGCTCTGACTGGCCAGCCACCCAACATTCCAATACTCCTAGGCAGCACAGAGAGGAAGGAAAGGGCCTGAGGCAGACAGAAATGGCTGGAGTTGAAGTTATCCAGTTGACCGTTTTTTCTGTTGGAAATGGAATGTTCAGTACTTTCACCAACACTGCAGCCCCTATACATAGACGGAAAATGAAAGGGCTCAGGCAGTCAGCCACTGCGGCCCACAGCAATGACGGATCAGGTCCAAATTTGCCAAACAGGGGCCCAATGGCCCACTTCACAACCTGGTGAGATTTAGGGCAGAATGGGCCATGAATGATGGGATTTGCAGTACCTTCACCTCATTCACTTCCCAAACAACACTGCAGCCCTATACATAGAGGGAAAATGAAAGGCCTCAGGCAGTCAGCCACTGCGGCCCACAGCAATGACGGATCAGGACCAAACTTGGCAAACAGGGGCCCAATGGCCCACTTCACAACCTAGTGTGGTTTAGGGCAGGCTGGGCCACGAATGATGGGATTTGCAGTACCTTCACCTCATTCACTTCCCAAACAACACTGTAGCCCCTATACAGCACAGACCAGGCCCAAAATTGACAGCAAGGCTTCCTTAACTTGATTTGCCTGACTAGGCCTCAGCTCATGGAATATTGTTAGGCTTCCTCAACTTGATTTTCCTGACTAGGCCCCCAACAATGACAGAACAAGACCAAACTTGGCACACAGACACCCCCCCCCCCCCAAAGGTGCACCCTACATCCTGGTGCAGTTTGAGGGAGGATAGACCATGGATGATGGGAGCTGCAGTACTTTAATTCACTTCCTTAGAGCAATGTGGCCCACACCAATGACGCACTATGGCACACAATGCCTTCCTCAAATAACCCGGGCACCGCCGGGTCCCCAAGCTAGTGTTTTATATAACAAAGTGTTTTATCTGCATTTTAATCTGTTGTTTTATGTAAACCGCCCCGAGCCTGCAGGGAGGAGCCATATATAAAAGTGAAAAATAAATAAATATAATCCAGTCCAAAGCAGAACATCTGGATTTTATGTGGCAGTGTAGAAGGGTTTCCCTTCCTGCCATGACCCCAATGATAATCATTTTCCAAGCCGCAGTTTCCGACAAGGAGGATTCGCACCAGAAGCAACTCTGGGCAGCAGGTATTCCTTTCTCCTGTGAAGAAAAGTGTAAACGACCTGGTCGTCTTCTAAGTATCCCAGGCATAGACACCCCTCCCTGGATATTGGCACAAAAAACTGGAAAAGGGAATGCGATCCTGCCGTAATTAGAAGGACTGCGAAGACGTCACAAGCATCTTCCAGAGCCTCGGACTCTCCGCAGGGATGCTGTAGCCATTAAGCAGACAAGGCTGGGCATCTGTTCTGGAAGGGTTGCCAAAGGAGCCAGGTGCCTGGCGTGGCTTCTGAAGGACGCTGTCACCGGGCTGCCATCTTGCTTCTCATGGGAAGGATGAGGACGGGTTGCTGTCGATAAGGAGATCAAACCATGCCGGAGGTGGTCAATTTGGAGACGGCTGGGCAGCAGTGCTTGTGTGTTTGTGGTCCCCTCCATGGCAGCTTCTTTGAAGCCACACAAAGGATGCAATGCCAAGGAGTTCAACATATAGGACAGGCATCTTGCAAAAGATGGGGAAGAAGGAGGAGGAGGATTGCATTCAGAGGAAGAATAGTTGCCTTTCAGCAACTCAAGGCTGTCAGGCACCAGGCACTGAGTCGAAAACCCTGAAAGGTGATATAACACTATGTATTTATCCGGCAACTATCAATCTCTACGGGTTCACCAAGAGTCATATAGATAGACAGATAGATATAAAAATAAAATATTATAATATTATAGGGGTATGTGTCCATATGTGTGTACATCAATGGTTCTCAACCTGGCTCCCCAGGTGTTTTGGCCTTCAACTCCCAGAAATCCAACACAATTTACCAGTTGAGAACCATTGGTGTACATGTATATACAGTAATATACATATATACATACTAGCTGTACCCGGCACGCGTTGCTGTGCCCTATTTAGGAGATGCAAGAAAGTCTGAGTATGTAAGGGTTGGAAATGATGTTACTTACGGCCTTGGTGGGATCATGGCTGTGTCGTTGTGGGTTGTTCTGGTGGGTGCGATGTTGAAGTGCTGGGGAGTTGTGTATTATTATTATTAAGTAGGGTCTGGATGGCCATCTGTCGAGAGGGTTTGCATGGTGCCTTCTTGCCTGGCTGAAGGGAGTACTCTGAAGGAGGTGGGAGGGGCTAGGGAGGAGGAGGGGGAGGCGTGTCCCCTCCTCCCCAGCCCTTCCTCCTTCCACCCCCCCGCCGCTCTTCCTGACCGGGGGCGGCAGAGGGGGCGCGAAAGGAGGTGGGAGGGGCTGGGGAGGAGGGGGGAGCCAGCTCCCGTCCTCCTCCCCAGCCCCTCCTCCTACGCCCCCCCGCCGCACTTCCTGACCGGGGCGGTGGCGGGGGCACGGAAGGAGGTGGGAGGGGCTGGGGAGGAGGGGGGAGCTGTCTCCCGTCCTGCTCCTCAGCCCCTCCTCCTTCCACGCCCCCCCCCCGCCGCTCTTCCTGACCGGGGGCGGCGGAGGGGGCGCGGAAGGAGGTGGGAGGGGCTGGGGAGGAGGGGGAGCCGGCTCCGACTCCTCCCAGCCCCTCCCACCTCCTTCCACGCCCCCCCCCCGCCGCTCTTCCTGATTGGAGGAGGAGGCGGAGGAGGCGCTCTGGCTGCCATGTGCGAACGTTCTAAACGTTCGCGCTGGCAGCGGAGAGGCCGGAGTGGGAGTTCCGTTGCCAGTTTTGGGGTGTTGCGAGGTACGTAGGTCCGGTTTTTTTGGCATTGTCTGTACCTTGTCCTATGGTTCATTCGGTTGTCGAGTTTGGTGGTTCTGCGAGCCATAGTTTCGTTGTCTATATACGACATTGCATGGGCGTTGGAAATATATATATATAGATGTATAAATTATATGTATATACAATTTCTTCCTCTGAAACATTGCCTTCAGAACCCGGGAGCCCTTGAAGGTGCTTCTTTTGGACTGTCACTTCCAGAATCCCCAAGCCGGATGGGAGTGACAATGCAAAAAGACATTTTCCCCCATGCTCTGGAAGTTCTAGACTGCTAGATCTGGTTAAAGGGGCCACGGTCAGAAGTGGTGTTTCTATGTACATGTAAGAGGACAGATTGTGTGTGCAAGCGTGACACACCTCTTGCCAAGAAACATGCAGACACAATTGGTTGGATAAAAATGGCCACAACTCATTTATTGAAAACAGGAACGAAGGGTTGGCGGCCATGCTTGGGTCCTGGATCAGGGTGAACAGCCCCCACAAATGTCCAAAGGTGTTAGCTAGCCTGGGGTGCGAGCGGCCCAATGCCTGTCCACGGAAACTCAGCACCCCAGGGGGCCTGGGCGTTATCCCCCTAACAACCAAGGGACGATAAGCAAACCTGTTCCAGGGGCCAAGCCACACGCCGCACGCCAAACACGGAGTTGCGACAAAGAACATAGCAAAATATACACACTGAACAGGGCGACAAAAAAGCAGATAAACAAAAAAGAACCCAAGAAGCAATGCAATAAGTAGGGAGGGTGGGAGGCAAAACAAGCCTGCCACCGAATAAGGCCAACCCAACACACAAGGGAAGTAAATGCGGAAATTGGCAAAAATAGCAGTGTAATATTCACAGTGTCAATACACACATATTAGGAGGACGCCATACAAAGCCCATAGATGGTTACACATCACCAGTCACTGACAAGGAGTTGTGGGAAAAGTTCAGCGGGTGGGAATGCGTAGACTAGGGCGGAAAGAGTTCAAGGAAGAGGTGGTAAATCCAAAATCAATGCAGATGAATTCCAGAGGTGCAACCAAAGTCAACGCAAGGTCCCAGTAACCTGGTTTCCGACAACCAAATCAAATGCGAATGATGGCAGTAGTCCAAACGGAGGGCTGGAAAAGCGCCCTGGCAGGGGCCGCAACGGTCTAACTGCGGGCCCAATCCATTTCGCCCTCAAAAGGGCTTTCTCAAGCGGCAAATGGTGCAATGGGAGGCGTGACACAGAAGGATTCACACATCTGTAACAATAACATAATAATCATACAATGTAGTAACTACCCATTCCTACAAATATAGTGTACAGAGGAATATACAGACGTACCAATACATGGTTGGTATCCAACGTAACATCTTCTGTGGACCCGAGGGTGATTCAACAATAGCAGGTAAGGCTTATATACAAGGATATCAAGTAAAATCAGGTGAGTAGGGCGGATATGGGGAGAGGCTCGTTTAACCCGAAAGGGTACTCGCTTTGTAAATGGATTATCCACCATGTTTCCCTCTTAATGAGCCAATCATGTTGTTGTCCCCGCCCCTTTCTTTACATTGGCCAGACCAAAAGAGCTTTTCGCTTACGTATTTCTGAACACAAATTGTGCGTTAGACAGGGGAAACGTGATTCTGTTTTGTACACTCATTGTTTTGATTTTAAACATCGTCCTGAAGATTTGAAATTTGCTTGTATTGAGAAAGTTACTACCAGTTCGCATTCTGATTTGCACATTGCTTTAATACGGGCCGAAACCCGGTGGATTTCCTCCCTCTCCACAGAATACCCTCAAGGGTTAAACGAAGGTCTCTCAATCTCCTCATTACTTAATTAAATGCAATACTCCCCACAACTGGTGTATACTATCATGTAATTATGTTTGACTGTTAAATACTTTGTGTTATGTTAGCCCTGTGCCTCACTCACGAGTGTGGCCCGTGCCTGTACGCATGTACCATGACTGGTATGTATCATTGCTCATTATGTTATGTTATATAAGAATTGTGTGTTGGACTGGACTGCTTGTCATTACCTGAACCTGTTTCATTTATTTTAGATATGTGGATGCCTTAAATGCCAAACTTGGCACATTGTTTTTTGATAAAGCGCTCGTAAGCGCGAACGGAGCTGGAACCCGCGACTTCCGTCAACCCGGCTTCCACCGCATATGAATTGGCTCCACTCTTTATGATTCTACAGTTTTGTGACTATACTTTATTCTTTATGGACTTTTGATCTCTTGAATATCATGTTACACTCTAAATGATTGATGAATCTGAACAATTGATGAATACATTGTGTTATTTGTCAATACTGTGATTATTATTGTTTCTTTGTTGCGAATACTGAATATACATTTTAAGAAAGAGAACAAGTGTTCTTCCAAGGCTCTTGCTTATTGTTTCCCTCTTAATGAGCCAATCATGTAGATTGCAGTGGGGGGGGGGGGGACCTTCAGCTTTTCTAATCCAGTAAATTTAAAGGAATCAGGGGTATGTTTAGCTTCCAAAAAATGTCTATACAAGATGGTACTCTCAACTCCCGTGCGTATTCTCAATCTATGCTCAGTCATTCTCTGGCGTAACTGACGTGAAGACATGCCAACATAAATCTTCCCACAACTACAGAATAACCCATACACACAGGCTTCACTATTGCAATATGTGTAGTCCCACAGCTTGTATGTTTTTTTGGTGCGGAGGCTGACCACCTCTTTCCCCTGATAAACCTGTTTGCAGGATACACAGGCTCCGCAAGGTCTACAGCCAGGTGAAACAATGCTCCTGGGTTGTTGGTCATGTAAGGTAGAATGAATGAGAAGGTCCTTGATGTTTGTTGTGCGTTTGTACGCAACCATGGGGGGTGAGCGGAAAGCAGGAATGTCTGGTAACATGCCCCAATATTTTCGAACAATGGACACAATTTGCTTACTGTGGGGGGTGAACCTTAGAGGCCATACAATGCGGTTGGTAGCCTTAGATGTGGTCTTTTTGAACAATGTGGCCCTTGGTATGGATCTGGCCTTAACCTCGGCCCTGTGGATGACTGCCGGTGGATAACCACGCTGGAGTAATTGAGTTTTAAAGCCTTCCCGCCACCCAGGGGGCTTCTGGGGAGGAGAAGCCCCCTCAGGCAACGAAGATGGTGGGACGGTAATGCTGCCCCGCAACTAGCTTGGCTGGTGAGTCAGCCAAGGCCAGAAGGAGAAAAAAGAAGAGACGAAAAGAGGAAGAGAAGGAGGAGGAAGAAGAGGAAGAGGAGGAGGAGGGAGAAGATAAAGAGGAGGAGGAAGGTGATGAAGAAGAGGATGAAAAGAAGAAGAAAAGGAAGATGAAGATGAAAAAGAGGAGGAGGATGAAGAAGAAAAGGAGGAAGAAGACGAAGCACAAGAGGAGGAGGAAGATGAAGAAGAAGAGGAAAAGGAGGGAGAAGAGGAATAGGAAGAAGACGAAGATGAAGAAGAAGAGGAGGAAGAAGATAAAGAAAAGGAGAAGGAAGAAGAAGAAGATGAAGAAGAAGAGGAGGAGGAGGAGGGAGAAGAAGAGAATGAAAAGAAGAAAAGGAGGAGGATGAAGAAGAAAAAGAGGAGGAGGAGGAGAAAATGAAGAAGAGGAGGAGGAGAAAGAAATGGAGGAGGAGGATAAAGAAGAAGAAAAGGAGAAGATGAAGAAAAGGAGGAGGAAGAAGATGAAGCTGAAGAAGAGGAAGATGATGATGAAGAAGAGGAAGATATGGATGAAGAGAAGGAGGCCAGTGGCTATTGTGTGTGTATTCTATCAAGTTTCCTGTGGAGATTCTATTAATTTGGTTGGATTTCTTTGGCTCGGAGATGGCTTTGCCAGTTCCTTCCTTGAAATAGAATCCACGGCCTCAGTATTCATTGGTTGTCTCCCCTCCAAGAGTTAATCGGGGCTGGCTCTGCTTAGCTTCCAAGATTAAATGGGATCCTGGTGCTTTTTTAAGGGTAATTAAAAAATGGGCTTCTCCACCCCATGCATTTGTAGTATTTCTCTTTCCAGGAGAGAGCAAGCCACCAAAGAATAATAGGAAACAGTGGCCGAAGCTGGAAGTGCCAAAAGGCTTATTTATTCAAAACTAACTTGGGGACCCGGCGCTGCCCGGGTTATTTGAGAAAGGCATTTTGGGCCAAGCTTGGTGTTTATCAGTTATTTATGTTGCTGGCAGTGGTCTCAGAAAGTTAGTGAAGGTACGGCGAGTCCCATCGTCCATGGTTCATCCTTCTCCAAGCAGTACCAGGATGTAGATTGGCCCATGGAGGCTCTGTGTGCCAAGTTTGGTCTTGATCAGTCATTGGATGAGGGTCGCAGCAGTCTCGGGAAGTGAGTGAAGTTACTTCAAGTCCCGTCATCCATGGGCCATCCTCCCTCAAACTGCACCAGGACGTAGAGTGGGTCTTGGGGGTTCTGTGTGCCAAGTGTGGTCTTGTTATGTCATTGGTGGGGGCCACAAAGTGTTTTGGCCTTAAACTCCCACCATGTCTGACTGCCTCAGGCAGGCATGTAGCCAGGGGGGGGGGCTAAGGGGGCTTCAGGCCCCCCGAAATTCTCAGGGTGGTCCGCGAAAAGGCCTTACTGGTACATTATTTAAACTGTTATGTTTATTCATAACATGATCTGATCACCATGCTCATTATATCCCACATTAATGGGGTTATTGGGATAACAATACAAAAGGTTTGCTAGGGTAGACCCTCTTCCACCCAGTCTCAGTCCCCGAACCAAACTCAGCCCCGAATCAAAATCCTGGCTACGGTCCTGGCCTCAGGGCTTTTCCTTACCCCCTCTGCCACTGTAGAGTGTCGGAATGTTGGTGGTGCTGGCCAATCAGAGTCCTTTATGCAAATAATCCCACAGTGGCAACCAATCAGAAAGCTGCCACATACATACAAACAAACAAACATACATTCAAACATTCTCTTTTATATATATATATATAGATAGATAGATAGATAGATATAGATATAGATATAGATATAGATATAGATATAGATATAGATATAGATATAGATAATCTGAGTAGAGTTTCTGTCTTCTTCCAAATGCACAGTCTACAAAAATGTCACTTTTATGAAATCTGTAATTCAAGACATCTTTTTTTTTGAGAGGACAATCTTCTTAAAACCAATCTCCCATTTGCGAAAGCAAAGCGCCAAGCCGTGCGTGTGACCGCTGCGGAAGTGCCCATTCCTTCTGCTTGGGCTGTTTTTATGTGGCCTCATGGGTGACTAGTAAAATTTGCTCGATTTGTGCTCATTGGATGCTCGCTGCCGTTCAACTGTCTTTGTTAGTATGGGCCATTTGATCGTAGAGTAAGACGAAGTGAAAAGAATATTCAGTAGTATTCGTTCCCAGATCAAAAACTGGGGCTCCCGACAGTCAAGAAACCTCATTGGGAAAAAGAATATGGGTCTGGATGAAAGTGACTTCCATGATTTGTGGAATAATAATAGCTAGCGATAAAGACAGAATAGTCACAAATTTTTTACATTTACATTTTTTACATTGACAAAATCCTGGGGCACACCACCAACCAAAATGACACAAAATGACACTCTAACAGAGTCATACATATAGTTAATATGTTTTTGAATGTATTTATACACTCAGTGTGAAACCTGGGCCTGTTTCGATGAACACAACATAGATATCCTGGCAGGAATGGCAGAAAGACGCAAACTTCTCACACAGAACTCCCATAACTAAGAGAAAATACTATAAGAGTTTGGTGGGCATTGACCTTGGGTTTTGGAGTTGTAGTTCACTATATCCAGAGAGCGCTCTGGACTCAAACAATGTTGGATCAGGACCAAACGTGGCATGAATACTCAATATGCCCAAATGTGAACACAGATGGAGTTTGGGGAAAATAGACCTTGACATTTGGGAGTTACAGTTTCTGGGATTTATAGTTAACACACAACCAAAGATCATCATGAACTCTTGCAACAATGGAATTGAACCAGACTTGGCATATTGAACTCTCATTACCAACAGAAAGTACTTAAAGGGTTTTTCTTGGGAATTGACTTTGAGTTTGGAAGTTGTAGTTCACCTACACCCTGAGAGCACTGTGGACTGAAATAATGATGGATCTGGACCACACTTGAAATGAATACTCAATATGCCAAATATGAACGCAGGTGGAGTTCAGGGAAAATAGACCTTGCCATTTGGGAGTTGTAGTTGCTGGGATTTATAGTTCCCCTACAATCAAAGAGCATTCTGAACCCCACCAATGATAGAACTGGGCCAAACTTCCCACACAGAACCCCCAGATGGCTCCCTTCCTGAATGGCTCTCTCCCTCTTCCACACCAGAAGGGAAGGCACTCACTCGGCCCATAGATATCCTGGCAGGAATGGCAGAAAGACGCAAACTTCTCACACAGAACTCCCATAACCAAGAGAAAATACTATAAGAGTTTGGTGGGCTTTCGACAAAGATCTCTTCCTCCCCCTTCGTACCCTCCCCCCCCTCCTGCCAAACACTTACTTTTTCTTCTACACTGCCGCTTCTGCCACCATTTTGATCCGAGGGGGCAGCGTGAGCGTGTTCAGGAGGGGAGGGGGGAGGGAGGAAGACGTGACCCGTGCGGGCGCTACTGCGCAGACTCGCCCCAGAGCAAAGCGAGGCAAAGCGAGCAGAGCGAGGCTGGGAAGAAGGGAGCCCGAGTGGAGAAGAAAAAGTGTTTGGCAGGAGGGGGAAGGAAGGGGATTGGAGGTTTCCATTTCCCACGGCACACCTGATGAGCGCTCACGGCACAATGGTTGGGAAACACTGCTCTAAGGGTTTAGGGAGACCAGTCACTCTTGTTGCAACAGTGTAGTAATTGTGAGGCCGCGGACCATGTTTTAGTTCCTATGGACCACTGGTGGACCAAGGACCATAGGTCGAGAACTACTCTTTTAAAGGCTAACCGGACTTTGTAAAACTACAACTCCCATGATCTCCCAGCAATTAAAATGGTGTTAATTTTACAGTGTAGAATTGCACCCTATGCTCATGTATTTATTTATTTATTTAATTCTGGTATTTGTACCCCTGTCACTTCTCGACCCCCGAAGGGGGACGCAGGATGGCTTACATTCGCAACGGTACAAGGCCGATACACCACAAATACAACAATATAATAACAGTTATATACATATACATTACAATTACATAATCATTAAAATCAATATAAATAGCATTAGTTAAAACCATAAAACAAAACACAGCGTCATCTGCCGCAATGCCATTCCAGGCAATGTCCACTAAGGTGCAAATTACCTTTGCTGCCCAAAGGCCTGGTCCCAGAACCACGATTTAATTTTTTTTCCTGAAAGCCAGGAGGGATGCGGTTGATCTTATCTCATTTGGTAGTGCGTTCCATTGACCGGGGGGGGGGGGAGCCACCACCGAGAAGGCCCTCTCTCTCGTCCCCACCAACCGTGTTTGAGAAGTTGGCGGGAGCGAGAGCAGGGCCTCCCCAGATGATCTTAAATTACGAGGTGGGACGTAGAGGCTGATGCATAAACTGGGCCAGAACCGTATAGAGCTTTAAAGGTCAGAACCAGCACTTTGAATTGAGCTTGGAAGTGGATAGGCAGCCAGTGGAGTTGGCACAACAGGGGGGTGGTATGTTCCCTGTATGTCGCCCCAGTTAGCATTCTGGCTGCCGCCCGTTGGACCAGCTGTAGTTTCCAAGCTGTCTTCAAAGGCAGCTCCACGTAGAGCACATTGCAGTAATCTAATTGGGATGTGACCAGAGCATGGACGACAAGTGGCGCACGAGTCTTAACTGTGCAAAAGCTCCCCTGGCCACCGCTAAAACCTGGGGTTCCAGGCTCAGCGGCGAGTCCAGGATCACTCCTAAGCTGCGAACCTGCGTCTTCAGGGGGAGTGCAACCCCGTCCAACACAGGCTGTAACCCTATGCTCTGTTCGGCCTTTCCATTACATGGTGACATTTAAGGGCATGTCAACTCAACACCCAACCATTAATCAATGGGGGTATAGTCTAGTTGGGACTAACTAGTAGGATTTAGTGATTATAGGATAGGATTCTGAATTCAGAGATGGAGGGATAGATATAGAGAAACAACTATAGATATAGATTCTCTCTGTATGTTTACTCAAGAGTTCCTAGGGATCAGAAAACACACCTGAGCTCTGTAAATTATACACCTGCAAATTAGTTTTCCTATAATTAGAGGGTTTGTGATATGTGCAAATATTTTTTAAAGGGGGAAAAAGGAAATCTATCCGCAGAGATTAAGCTTGCCAGGCGCCTATTAAAATATATTAAAGCGGGGAAATAAATCAATGGCTAAAACCAGAAGCCCGGGGGGGGGGGGGGGTCCTAATTAAATTAGTCCTGCAAAAGAGTCTAATTGCTGCAATTCCTAAATTAATGTTAACAGTCCAGGGGCCCTGAGATCGGTGTTGAGAAGAGTTCCCTGCAGATGGAAATCAATGTCACTTGCAATAGAACGGTTTTGTTACGTTCTGCGTGACTCTCCAGAGGCAAAACAACTGTCCTCTTTTGGCTTGAAACCCATAGATCCCAATATCTATTCCATATATATTTCAATAGGGTTCTTCTTGCAGTTGCTGAAGGTGTTTGCTCCATTTCTTATTTGGAAATAAAGGCTGCATTGCTGCGATTATTGGTATTTATCATTCTCAACAAGATATATTCCACACTAGGCTGCGTACTCAGCAGCAGAGAAGGAAAGCACAAGGATAGATGCCTTCACTGTGTCTAGTTGTGATCCCCAGGTTGTACCAGTCGGCTTCGTATGATATTATTTCAGGCACCCGCTTTTTGCTTGATATTCAAACAGTGCTTCTTCTAAGTCAGAGCATGGTCCAAAGCAGGGGTGGGCAATTATTTTTTCCAAGGGGCCACACGAGAGCCAAAAAATATGATGGAGGGCCGCACCTAAAGGCTGAACTACATTCTACATTATATCAGTTGAATTTCGCGACTGGCGGGGACAAGGGACAGGGCCTTTTCAGTGGTGGCTCCTCGGCTTTGGAACGCCCTCCCTAAAGACATCAGATCGGCCCCCTCCCTCCTGACGTTTCGCAAGAAAGTCAAGACCTGGCTATTTGAGCAGGCATTTGTTGATGAAATACAAGGCTTAATTGGATATATGGAATGACGACGATGCGATGGAAACTGATTTCAACATGACGCTGAGGCTGCAATTGTATGTTTTTAATTGTTAAATTGTTATTATATGTGTTATGTTTAGGGGGGGGGAGGGTTTGTCTTGTTGCTGTGTTGTATTGAGGGCAGAGACTGCCTGTGTAAACCGTCCCGAGTCGCCTTCGGGCTGAGAGGGGCGGTATAGAAACGTGACAAATAAATAAATAAATAAATAAATTTAATAATAATAAGAAAGGCACTACATTGCGTTTTTGATATATTAATAAGTCTGATAAGAGTATATGTTATGAGCCATGAAAAAGAGAGGTTGCCATAGGAAAAATGACATTGATTCACTAAAGTTTTACAAAACAATGGTTAACAAAATGTGAACATTTGTATCATTTGTGATTCATTATCTCAGGGGTCAGGAAACTTTTTGACTCACAGAGCTATAAAAGCAAAATATTTGGAAATGTATTTCAGTGAGAGCCATATAATATATTTTAAGACTGAATTCAACTAAATGTGAGTATAATCCCATTACAGTCCTCCACGACCACTGCGATCCGAGTCCCAAAACCTCCTGGTGGTGCCTAGGCGATCTGTTCATCTGACCTCAACGCAGAGGAGGGCATTCAGTGCTGCCGCGCCGGTGCTGTGGAATGCTCTTCCCCCCACAGTCCGAGCGCAGGCCGATCTGCTAATGTTTCGCAGGGCCTGCAAGACCCTCCTCTTCACCCAGGCGTTCGGTGCTTAGGTTATGTATATAAAACCGCGCCCAATCCATGCTTGCGCGCTGGTTACAGCAATTTTACTATGCTCTGTTTTACTCTGATTTTACTTGTTCTGCGACTCCCACAATGTGAGTCGCCCTGAGCCTACGGGAAAGGGCGACTAATAAGTCGAAGAAATAAATAAATAATAAGCCCTTGAATTTATTCAGCAACAGAGCCCTTCCCCCACCACCAACGGCCGCTCTGGGGCCACAGTGAAGGAGGGAGCAGACAAGACAGTTCCATCTTGTCTCCTGCGGCATCAGAGTTCCTCCTCCAGCAACAACATAATATTATATAATACTAATATTATTAATGATGTATTAGTTTTATGCTCTCCATTGGCACCCCCTTGCAGTGGTGGAGTGGCTTGCGTACCCTAATGAAGTTGTGAGCTATGCTGGCGGTGACATAATAGCCACCGGTAAGGCCTCCCATGCCAGACAGATCACAACCGAAGGGCGTCAACGGGCAGGATGGGCTCTCTAGCCTTTTGGCAACCATCCTAAGAGAAGGAAAACTTTAATTTCAAACCCGGGCAGATGGTGCTCATCTAACCCTGTAAGGTCAACCATCTAAGAGAAGGAAACCCGAACCAAACCTACGACTCGAGGACCTCGCTGCCACCGTCCTAAGCTTGCTAGGCCCCGGCAGACGAAGCTTTGGTTTAAAGCAGTGGTTCTCAACCTTCCTAATGCCATGACCTCTTAACACAATTTCTCATGTTGTGGAGACCCCCAACCATAAGATTATTTTCGTTGTAATTTTGCTATTGTTATGAATCGTAATGGCAATGTCTGATATGCAAGACGTATTGTCACAGATACCCAATACGCCAAATTTTGAATATTTGTTGGATTGGGAGGGGGGGATTGATTTTGCCATTTGGGAGTTGTAGTTGCTGGGATTTACAGTTCACCTACAATCAAAGAGCATTCTGAAACCCACAAACAATAGAATTGGGCCAAACTTCCCACACAGAACCCCCTGATGGTCTTTGTTTTCTGGTGGTCTTTGGCGACCCCTCTGACACCCCTTTGCGACCCCTCCAGGGGTCCCGACCCCCAGGTTGAGAAACACTGGTTTAAAGGGTGAGGCCAGTTCTGTGCACGCTGCGCTCCACCAGAAAAACCCATTGCACAGGCTTGAAGGACACATCCAACCTCCGAAATCAGATTGGCCTTTTCGGTTGTGGGAACGCGCTTGTGGGAAGCGTGGGGTGAGTCCTTCCTGAATCTTCATTCGCGAAGTAATGCTGAGAGAATTTATTCATCATCATAATAATAATGATAATATTCATTCAGCCTCTGCTAATAATAATAATAATAATAGGTTCCTAGAGTAGAAGGAGACCTCCAAGGGCCATCCAGTCCAACCTCCTTCTGCCATAAGGGTAAAACACAATCAAGGCACTCCTCACAGATGGCCATTCAGCCAACTTGAACCAAACTTGGCACACTGAACTCTCATGAGACCAACAGAAAGTACTGAAAGGGTTTGCTGGGCATTGGCCTTGAGTTTGGAAGTTGTAGTTCACCTACATCCAGAGAGCACTGTGGACTCAAATAATGATGGATCAGGACCAAACTGGGCACGAATCCTCAATATGCCCAAAATGGCAGAAGTGAAGAGAAGAAGAGGAAGATGAGGAGGGAATAGAAGCGTCCCTGCCTCTTTCCCGCTCTGGCCCCGCCCACTCTCCCTTGCAGCACTCTCCCTCCTTCCCTCTTGCGTTCATGTCGTGGAAGGGGAAGGAATGAAACGGAAAGGGGGGAGGAAGGAAAGAAAGAGAGAAGGGAGGGAGGGAAAGAAGAAAGAAAACAGGGAGAGAAGACAGGAAACAGAAGAAGGGAAAGAACGCCAGGCAAGAGTGAGGGAGGGAGCGCGTGAGGGGGAAGGGAAGCGAGGAAGAGGATGAGGGAGAAGGCATGTGCTGCGTGTAGCTGCCCCAATGGGAGTTCGCCTCCCTCTCTTCAGGACGAAGCCTTGAGGGAGCCCTGGGCCGGTCAGCATTGGCCAGCAGGCCACATCCGGCCCACGGGCCACAAGATGCCCAGGTCTGGTCCAGAGTGATTCCCAGGTGTTTTGGTGTGCTGCAATGCTCCAGTGGGATTCCTTCTCAGGTCATCCTCAGAGCTCGAGATACTTGTGTATTCTTAAGATGGGAAGCACATGTCTGTGTTTTAAGGGATTAGGGATCAGCTGATTTTCCCTGTAATAGGCAGTAAGAGCACCTAAAGCTTCAGAGAGCTTCTGTTCAACCATTTCAAAGATCCCTGCTTGAGCAGTGATGGCATGATCGTCAGCATAGATGAAACTCTCTGGATGACCTCGGAGGTGCTGAACAGACTGTGCTCTGGCACCACGAGATGCAGAGCCAACCTTAAGACATGAGGCTACAAAGTGGAGTCCACAACATGCGAGTGCGGGCAAGAGCAAACCACAGACCACTGCCTACAATGCAACCTGAGCCCTGCCACGTGTACAATGGAGGACGTTCTCACAGCGACACCAGAGGCACTCCAAGTGGCCAGCTTCTGGTCAAAGGACATTTAGTACAATGCTAAGTTTTCAACTTTGTTTGTGTTTTTAAATACATTATAACTGCCCTCAATTAACTTCTGACACGATAAATATATAAATTCTCATAAGAATGATTCTATTGGATTGAATTTGCAATGATTCCATTCATTTGAATTTGCAATTATTCCATTCATTTGAATTAGAAAGAGTTCCATTGGATTGAATTAGCAATGATCCCATTTAATGAGAAATGACTCGATCAATTTGAAAAAGAAAAGCTTCCATTGGTTTGAATTAGCAACGATTCCATTGGTTTGAATTAGAAAGGAATCCATTGTTTTGAATGAGAAAGTATTCCATTGGATTGAATTAGCAATTAGTCCACTGGTTTGAATTAGAAATGATTCCATTGGATTTAATGAGAAAGGATTCCATTGGAATGAATGGGAAAGGTTTGTATTAGAAATGTATTCCAATGGTTTTGAATTGACAGTGAATGATTCAATTGGTTTGAATTAGAAATGATTCCATGTTTACATATAGATAATGTGGTGCATCAGTTTGAATGAGCAATGTTCAGTTTTGAATGCGTAATAATTCCATTTTGACATATAGATAATGTGGCACATTGGTTTGAGTTAGCAGTGATTCCTTTGGTTCTACTCAATTGGTTTGAGTTAGCAATAACCCCATTTAAGCCCGTCCAGGCACCCATGACATCATACCAAACGCACCTGGACTTCAAAGTCTTATCTCAGACTCTTTAAGAATATCTAGTATGTCTATTTTTCACTCCTTCCGTCCTCAGGCCTAAACTAGTTTCCTGGGAAAACTCCCTCTCTGCCAGTTATCTTTCTCAAGGGAACTGGAATTTTCACTTTCCCCGATGCTTGGAAACGAGCACAGGAATCCAAAATATCAGCCTCATGTGCCTGTAATCCTCTCCATTCATTCACAGACTCCTCACCGTGAAACCCATCGTCTCCCTCATCCTTTGAACCACCATCCGAAAAATCCTCTGACGTTTGCTTGGCTACAGCACTGGTATGAATTTGGTATGACTCCGTTTTTACATATGAATAATGTGGCATATTGGCTTGAATCAGGACTCTGGGGGACTGGATTCGAATCCTCAATCAGCCATCGGAATGGGTATTGAGTAAGGGGACATCTACACTTTTGGACTAATGCAGTTTGACACCACTTTAACAGCCATGGCTCAATGCTATAGGATCCTGGGGGTTGTAGTTTGGCAAGGCACCAGGCCTCTTTGGCAGAGAAAGATCAATCTACAACTCCCAGGATTGCACAACATTCAGCCACAGCAGTCAAAGTGACGTCGAAGTTTCTCGGTATTACTTCGCTAACAAAGATTCTTAGGAAGGACTCATCCCAAGCGCGTTGATGACTAAAAAGACCAATCTGAGATAGACAAGTTCGGTTGCAGAAAGCACAGCAGAAAGTCTCCTTGGCTGATGTTGTTTCCAAGTTGTGGTTCTTTCTGCGTTGTCATTTCTCTTCAAGACCCATTCGGCGTGTCTTCTCGAAAGAGGCCGCAGCATTGTGGATAGTGCGTCTCCATGCCTCCCGATGTGAGGCCAGGGTGGATCATTGTTGGTGATCAATCTGGCCGAGCCTGAGATGTTGTTTCAGGGAGTCCTTATATTTCTTCTTTGGGGCGCCTCTCTTGCGCTGACCCATGACCAGTTCACCATAGAGTAGTATCTTTGGAGGCGGTGGTCCTCCATCCTAGAGACGTGCCTTGCCCAGCGCAGCCGTGTTCTCAATAGCATGACCTCAATGCTGGTGATCCCTGGTTGCTCAAGGACAGCAACATTCGTCACATAGTTGGTCCAGTGTATATTTAGGATTGTGCGAAGACAGCGCTGATGAAAGCATTCGAGGAGTCGCAGGTGTTGGCGATAGGTGACCCATGTTTCAGACCCATAGAGGAGAATAGACAGTACGATAGCTCTGTACACACTGATTTTGGTGCTTTGCCTCAGGTGCTTGTTGCTCCAGACTCTTTTGTGAAGCCTTCCAAATGCACTCTATGCCTTTGCTAATCTGTGATCTATCTCTTTATCAATCTTGGCGTCTGAAGAGATGATGCTTCCCAGGTAGGTGAACTGCTGAACGGACTTAAGCACAGATGTGCCTATGCTGACGTGGGGATGATGGTGTTCTTCCTGTGGTGCAGGCTGGTAGAGGACTTCCGTTTTCTTCAGGCTGTTTTCTTCAGTGCATCAATGCTAAATAGCATCCCAAAGAAAGTGCAGTGAATCACAATGAAGGTGAAGGGAGCTCTCCATGGTGCTGCAGAAGAGAGCGGTCCTCTGTGCTCTTTGAAGGGGGAAAACAGATCTCCCAACCTCTTCTCCCCATAGACTGCCTCTCATTGTTTATTCCAGTGGAGAACCACATCTGCAGACCTCAGGGAAGCCGGGCACGCTCATCTCCTGGCGGGAAATCAGTCACACGCTTCCCTTCTTCCATGAAATTACGGAATTTGTGCAGGAGGAAACCAGGCAGCCTCGCGCTCTTTCCCCTGTCCCTGACTTCAAAGCCCGGGTGGCACTTGATTTACTCCCCACATTCGTCACAGCAGAGCTGCCACCACATCGGAAGCAGCAGCACAGGCCCAGCACTGCACATACTCCGTTGTCCATGAGGCCTGGCTCCACATTTCATGATGCCGCCTGCGCCTGATCTGCACCAGAGACACTCTCACCTGAAGAAGCGCACTTGCAGGCCCAGCAGAGACCCTCTTGAGAGATCCCCACTGCTTCAAAACAGCAAGACACCTGGAACGACACCTCTATCAGTCTCTCTGTGGCCTGCTTTTTTCTCTCTTCCTTCCTTCTATCTTTTTCATCTTCCTCCCTCCTTCCCTCTCTTCCGTCTGCTTTTTTCCTTCCCTCCCACCTTTCTTCCCTCCCTCACTTCTTTCCTTCCTTATTTTTTCCTTTCCCTTCTTCCTTCCTTTCCTCCCATCTACTTTTCTACCTTCCCTCCTTTCTTCCTTCCCTCCTTTCTTCTTTCCTTCTTTCCTTTCTTTTCTCTTTTCCCTTCTATCTTTCCCCCTCCTTCCTTCCTTCTTTCCTTCCTTTTCGTCTGCTTTACACCTTTCCTTTCTTCTCCTTCCTTCATTCCTCCCTCCTATACTTCTCTGCCTTCCTACCTTTCCATCTTTTCTTCCTTCCACCTCTTCTCCCCTTCCTTCTTCTCTCCCTCCCTCTCTTCTGCCCCTTTCTTCTTTCTTTACCCTCTTTTTTCATTTTACCTTTTCCCCCTTCCCTCCTTCCTTTCTTCCTTCCTTCCCTCCCATCTGCTTTGGAAAACTTCCCTGTCTTTCTTCCTTCCCTTCTTCCTTCCCTCCTTCACTTCCTATCTTCCTTCTTCCCTCCCTCCTATCTGCTTTGGAAGCTTTCCCTTCCTTCCTTCTTCCCTCTTTTACTTTTCTTCCTTCTTCCCTCCCCCTGCCTTCTTTCCCTCTATTCCTTCATCCTTTCCCTCTCTTCATTCCTACCTTCCTTCCTTCCTTGATCCCTCCCTTCTCTCCTTTCTTCCTTCTTCCCTCCCTTCTGCTCTTCCTTCCTTCTTTCTTTCCCCCTTTTTCCTTCTATATTTCCCCTTCCTTCCTTCCTTCCTTTGTCTGCTTTTCCACTTTCCATTTCTTCCACTTTCCTTCTTTCCTCCCTTCTTTCCTTGCCTGCTTTCCTCCTATTCTCCTTCCAACCCTTCTATCTTTCCATCTTCCCTTCCCTCCACTGAATTTCCCCTTCCTTCCTTCCTTCCTTCCTTCCTTCCTTCCTTCCTTCTTCTCAAGTCAGGAGTTTATCTCTCATTTGAAAGGCATAGCTTTATCTTGTTAATTTTAAATGTGGTTTTATGTTTTTATCAATTGTAGGGTCGCATGTTGACATGTTACAACATGCCGCCCATGTATTTTTTGCTGTGATCCGCCCCGAGCCTGCTGGGAGGAGCGGAATACAAAAGTGAACAATAAATAAATAAATAAATAATTTCCAATTTCTCCTCCTTCCCCCATATTTGGGATACATTTCAAACATTTGGGTCTACTTTTGAAGAAAACGCTATGTGTTGAGAGGTTCCCAAAGCATTCCCATAGATCAGGGGTTGGGAACATTTCTGACTCAGAGAGCCATGAAAGCAAAATATTTCAAAATTTATTTCAGTGAGAGCTATATAATCTATATATTTTAAGACTGAATTCAACTAAATTTGAGTCTATACGTACATACTATGAGAAAAGGATTCCCCCGGCAGAATGACGGGACACTTCAGACCTGGCTCTGCAAAAGGCATGCTCAGGACTCTGGGAAGGAAGGAAGGAAGGAAGGAAGGAAGGAAGGAAGGAAGGAAGGAAGGGTGAAAGACAGAAACACAGAGGAAATAAAGGAGGGAGGGGGAGGGGAAGAAAGAAAAGAAGAACGAACTATGGAAAAGGAAGAAAAGAAAAGCAGGAGAGAGACAAGGAAGGGGGGAAGAAAGAAATGGGAAGGGAGGAAAGGAAAGGATGGGGAAAAGAAAGGAAAGGGTGTGAGGAAAAAGTAAAATAATGAATGGAAAAGAAGAAAAGAGAGAAGGAGAGAGGGGGAAGTGAAAAGAAAGGAAAGAAAGGGAAAGACTTGGGGAAAAAGAATAGAAGAGGAAGGAAGGAAGAGGGAGGGAGGGAGAATGAAGGAAAGAAGGAAGGAAGGGGAGAGAGGGATGGAAAAAGGAAGGAGAGAAGGAGAATGAAAGGGTGAAGGGGGAGAAAGGAAGGAAGGAAGGAAGGAAGGAAGGAAGAGGAAGGAAGGAAGGGGGAGAATGGAGGAAAGAAGGAAGGGGAGAGAGGGAGGGAAAAAGAAGGAGAGAAGGAGAATGAAAGGGTGAAGGGGGAGAAAGAAAGGAAGGAAGAGGAAGGATGGAAGAGAGAGAATGGAAAATGCGTCACTCCTCCCCCCTGCATGCTGGGAAACCAGATGCAATCATGAAAAGAGGCACATCCGGCTCCTGAGCCATAGGTTCCCTACCCCTGCCATAGATAGATAGATAGATAGATAGATAGATAGATAGATAGACACACAAATGAGAAAACAATCCAAATGTCATTCTCCCTCTCCTTCGTGCTTAAAAATTGATGGCAAGGGACAAAATGTTGCAGTTTTATATATGTAGCCAATGGGCCTTAAGGGCTTGTTGTGGCAGGAATTGGCTCCGATCTGAGCAAAGTGTTGAACCTTTTCCAAGTTCTCAAGGTATTGGTCCTACACGAGGACTGAGTTCAGCACCTTGGAAAGCTCCTCAAACAATTCCCCAGAATCAACACTAGCATTCGAACTGACCTATTCAAATGGAAGTCCACCTCATGCCTGCGCATTTCTCTTTCTCATTGCTGGAATGGAGTATAGACAGACAGACCTCCATTGAACAGGTGAAAGCGGAAGAGAGGGGCTCCATTTGTGAAAGGGACCGCGGTGCCATGACATTTTCCCACCTCTAAATCACATCTCAGTTCCCATCAAGTGGCAGAAGCAATCTGTCTCTCATATATGCAGGGAAGTCAGTCTCTCTCTCTCTCTCTCAGCATTAATTAAGTAACTTCTGGAGGATCCCTCCTGTTTACAAGGTAATAACCATATCCAGAGCTAAATAAATGGGAGTCATCAAGCACGCTTAACGACCTCATCAGACTGCTTAAAATATCTGTTGATTTAGGGCTCGAGCAAAGGAGACGTGCATAAAGGTTACCTCGGCAGGCTGGGATGCCATTTTTATTTAGGGTCCTGCACCAGCAACAGGCCCATTAAACTTCACATTTGCTTTTGCATCATCGGCCGCCTTCCTCGGAAGGTTAAGAGCAACAGAAGCAGACTGCAAATTGCAACCACCATGAATGAAGGGGAGGTAAATCTTGGAGTGGTCCGCAGTAAATCAGAGAGGGTTTTTCCAAGCTGGACTGTTTAACAATCGTAATAAGAAAACAACTGTCCTCCGGCGTGACTCTTCAGCTTAATAAGGAGCTCCTGGGTCAGCTGAATGGCCATTCCACTCCGGGTTTTAATCTGTCTTTTAGAGGAGCTACCTGAAGAACTGAGCCTATTTGAGGGATAGGGTTCAAAACTTTGGAGAGCTCCTTTCCGATTTAGAGTAAACCCTGGAGTGCAAAGCTCATCTCTTTTCTCCTTTATTAAACAATACAAATACAGATGCGCAGCAAAACCAGACAGAGGGAGAATGCATTACAAAGATGCAAGCAAACACACCCAGTGTTAAAGCCATAGCCGTGGAAGCCATAGTGGAAATCATCATCAGCACTACCAGTCCATCATTCCATGGTTCTGTAATTCTGTGACACCTACAACTCCTTGAACGCTTTCATCAGCGATTCAGTGTATATCTTCGCACAATCCTAAATAAACATTGGACCGACTATGTGACGAATGTTGCTGTCCTTGAGCAAGCAGGGATCACCAGTGATGAGGCCATGCTACTGAGAACACAGCTGCGGTGGGCAGGGCACGAGGTCTCTAGGATGGAGGACCACCCCCTCCCAAAGATACTACTCTATGGTGAACTCGCCACAAGTCAGCGCAAGAGAGGCGCCCCCCAAAAGAGATATAAGGACTCCCTGAAACAGCATCTCAGGCTCGGCCAGATTGAGCACCAACAATGGTCCACCCTGGCCTCACATCGAGAGGCATGGAGACGCACTATCCACAATGCTGCGGCCTCTTTTGAGAAGACACACCGAATGGGTCTCGAAGAGAAACGACAACTCAGAAAGAACCGCAACTTGGAAACAACATCACCCAAGGAGACTTTCTGCTGTGCTTTCTGCAACCGAACTTGCCCATCTCAGATTGGCCTTTTTAGTCATCAACACACTTGTAAAAAGCGTGGGATGAGTCCTTCCTAAGAATCTTCATTCGCGAAGTAATGCCGAGAGAGAGAGAGAGAGAGAGAGAGAGAGAGAGAGAGAGAGAGAGACTACAGTCCTGTGGTTCTATGATCCCATGGTCCTATGGGTCCATGGTTCTGTGATTATGTGGTTCTATGAGTTCATGATGCTATGGTTCTATGATTCTGTGACTCCATGATTCTGTGATTCCGTGATTCAATGATCCTATGATTCTGTAGATCCATTATTCTGTGATTCCATGGTTCTATGCCTCAATTGTTCTGTGATTCCATGATTCTATGAGTCTATTTTTCCATAGTTCTATGACTCCATGGTTCTATAATTCTGTAGTTTCCTGATTGTATTCTGTGGTTTCATGATTGATTCCATAATTCTATGATTCCATGGTTCTATACCTCCATTACTCAGTGATACCATTATTCTTTCATTCCATGTTTCTGTGATTATATGAGTCCATGAGTCTATGTTTCTGTCATTCCATGGTTCTATGATTCTGTGGTTCCATGATTCTATAGTTTTGTGATTCCATGATTCCATGATTATATGATTCCGCAGTTCTGTGATTCCATGATTCCATGATTCTATGATTCCGTTTCCATGGTTCCATGACTATATGATTCTATGTTTTATGATTCTATGGTTCCATGAGTCTATACTTCTGTGAATCCATGGTTCCATGATTGTATGATTCTATGTTCCCATGATTCTATAGTTCTGTGATTCTATAGTTCCATGATTCTATGATTCTGTTTCCATGATTCCATAGTTCTGTAATTCCATTGTTCCATGATTCTATGATTCTGTTTCCATGGTTCCATGACTGTATGATTCTATGTTTCCATGATTCCATAGTTATATGATGTCATGGTTCCCTGATTTCATAGTTCTTTGATCCCATAGTTCCATGATTATATGATTTTATGTTTCCATGATTCCATAGTTATATGATGTCATGATTCCATGATTCTATAGTTCCATGACTGTATGATTTTATGTTTCCATGATTCCATAGTTCTGTGATTCTGTTTCTATGGTTCCAGACTGTATGATTCTATGTTTCCATGATTCCGTAGTTCTGTGATGTCATGGTTCCATGATTCTATAGTTCTGTGATTCTATAGTTCCATGACTGTATGATTTTATGTTTCCATGATTCCATAGTTCTGTGATTCTGTTTCTATGGTTCCAGACTGTATGATTCTATGTTTCCATGATTCCGTAGTTCTATGATGTCATGGTTCCATGATTCTATAGTTCTGTGATTCCATGGTTCCATGATTGTATGATTCCAGGTTTCCATGATTGCATAGTTCTATGATTCTATGGTTCCATGATTCTATAGTTCTGTGATTGTATGGTTCCATGATTCTATAGTTCTGTGATTGTATGGTTCCATGACTGTATGATTCTATGGTTCCATGATTCTATAGTTCTGTGAGTGTATGGTTCCATGATTCTATAGTTTCCATCTGTTCTGTGATTGTCATGGTTCCATGATTCTATAGTTCTGTGATTGTATGGTTCCATGACTGTATGATTTTATTTCTTCCATAGTTCTGTGATTCTGTTTCTATGGTTCCAGACTGTATGATTCTATGTTTCCATGATTCCGTAGTTCTGTGATTGTCATGGTTCCATGATTCTATAGTTCTGTGATTGTATGGTTCCATGACTGTATGATTTTATGTTTCCATGATTCCATAGTTCTGTGATTCTGTTTCTATGGTTCCAGATTGTATGATTCTATGTTTCCATGATTCCGTAGTTCTGTGATGTCATGGTTCCATGATTCCATAGTTCTGTGATTCTGTTTCTATGGTTCCAGACTGTATGATTCTATGTTTCCATGATTCCGTAGTTCTGTGATGTCATGGTTCCATGATTCTATAGTTCCATGACTCTTATGTGATTCCATAGTTCTGTGATTCTGGGTTCCAGATTGTATGATTCTATGATTCCGTAGTTCTGTGATGTCATGGTTCCATGATTCCATAGTTCTGTGATTCTGTTTCTATGGTTCCAGACTGTATTCTATGTTTCCATGATTCCGTAGTTCTGTGATGTCTGGTTCCATGATTCTATAGTTCTGTGATTCTATAGTTCCATGACTTCCATGATTCCATAGTTCTGTGATTCTGTTTCTATGGTTCCAGACTATATGATTTTATGTTTCCATGATTCCGTAGTTCTGTGATGTCATGGTTCCATGATTCCATAGTTCTGTGATTCTGTTTCTATGGTTCCAGACTGTATGATTCTATGTTTCCATGATTCCGTAGTTCTGTGATGTCATGGTTCCATGATTCTATAGTTCTGTGATTCTATAGTTCCTATGTTTCCATGATTCCGTAGTTCTATGATGTCATGGTTCCATGATTCTATAGTTCTGTTCTGTTCCATGATTGTATGGTTCCATGATTCTATAGTTCTGTGATTGTATGGTTCCATGATTCTATAGTTCTGTGATTGTATGGTTCCATGATTCTATAGTTCTGTGATTGTATGGTTCCATGATTCTATAGTTCTGTGATTGTATGGTTCCATGATTCTATAGTTCTGTGATTGTATGGTTCCATGATTCTATGATTCCAGGTTTCTATGTAGTTCTTTGATTCTATGGCTTCATGATTCTATAGTTCTGTGATTCCATGGTTCCATGATTCTATGAAAGGGACTGGAGCCTCCCCCAGTTTTCCTTCCAGCAACCTATGTTTTATCCACTTTTCTCCACCTTGTATTTCCCTCTGAAGTCACAAACCCACCCAATATTTTCACCAAAAGGAAATGCTGGTTGAAAGGGCGATGTGGGAGCGCTCCCTTTTCAATTGTCTAACTCTGCCTGTTGATCCTTCATGGCACTGCTCCTTGTGCCTGTGATCCCGGCCTGCCTGCCTGCCTCCCCGTCAGGAAGGAAGAGCATGGCACTTTTGAATGTTTTTTCCCCAGAAACAACACGGATGTGTCAAGCTCTGAAGGCTTTAAAAATAGAATTGTCTGAAGCAAACAAACACCTCTTTAACCAATCTCTGGGAAGGCGGAGGGGGGAGCGCGCAGGGAGGCTTCACATCAGATGTGCTCCAGGCCTTTTGACAGCAAGGATGGAGAAAGGAGCAGCTCTGGGAAGACTGGGTTCAGCCAACGGCTTGGGGAAGAAAGGCTTTGCAAAGTCGGGCCACGGATCTGTGCTTTGAAACACAAGAGGAACTGATTGCAAAAATGTCCTCCTTGCTGGGAAACTTTATGAGGGCATTTGACCACTTTTCAACAATTCTGCAAAAAAATAAATAACCATATCCTGATGATTAATCCAATACAGAACCAACAGCTGAATGGGAAATGTGTTGCAGGGTGACTTCAAATGATTCCTAACGTATGGTGACTTTAAGAAGAATCAAGATAGAGTTGCTTTGATTCTTTCATCAGATTCCATGGCTATCTATGCCTGCCTGGCATTGCCTTCCACTGAAGCTGAGAGAGTGTGACTTCCAGTTTTTATGGATTTTAACTGTACATGTTTGATACCATTGATATAAATTATTTTGAAATGTTTTTAGTGTAAGCTGGTTTGAGTCTCCTTTGTGGAGAAAAAAACCAGGGTATAAATAAACATAATGATGATGATGATGATGATGACTGACAGCTGTTGAGCAAGACCTTCGTGTGTGTCTTCCTGCCATTCCTGCCAGGATATCACATATATTCAAACCGCCAGAGGCTGAAGATAGATGTGGCGATTGAATCGAAATCTGGCATGGGCAAACTTGGATCTTCTAGGTGTTTTGGACTCCAACTCCCACCATTCCTAGCAGCCTCGTGCCCTTTTCCCTTTTCCCCCTCAGCCACTTAAGCAGGAAACGGCCTCAGGCTGTTAGGAATGGTGGGAGTTGAAGTCCAAAGCACCCAGAGGGCCGAAGTTTTCCCATGACTGACAGCTGTTGAGCAAGACCTTCGTGTGTGTCTTTCTGCCATTCCTGCCAGGATATCTATGTTGTGTTCATCGAAACAGGCCCAGGTTTCACACTGAGTGTATAAATACATTTAGAAACATATTAACTATATGTATTACTGTGTTAGAGTGTCATTTTGTGTCATTTTGGTTAGTGGTGTGCCCCAAGATTTTGTAAATGTAAAAAATGCGCAAAAAAAGGTTGAAAAACACTGCTCTATTGTATTGCTTTCAATCCATGCCTCTCTTTTTACCATATAGACAGGAGATCGGGTCCTTTTGCCTGGATTTCCTTGCCTCCTGGAGCCTCCCGTCCTGCCCTCCTTTCAATTACTTATTCCGAACACACGCGCCCATCATGTTAGGTACAAATTACAGAGCGGTGTACACACAACCCGGCGATAACGGCTCATCTCCATAATGCTCCCCTGCTCTACAATGCATAGCTTGTTATCTTTACAAGCAACTTGGTTTTTTTTCACAAAGCAATTGAGGATAAATGGGAAGCTCTATGCGGTTTGTGTACCTTTTCCTGACTTTTTACAGCAAGCTCGCACTGCCGTTGTGAAGGATGCCTCTCCGATCCTCCAAATGCACAGGATAAGAAAGAAATGGCCTGTGTGTGTGTGTGTGTGTGTGTGTGTGTTTGGTTGGAACAATCTCTTAAAGGCAATCTAATTGCCTTTCATGGCCATTCACCAAACGCAAGTATTTACTTCTTAGAAGGGAAATCTGAAGAGTAATGAATTAATAGAGCCCAAGGACTCCTATCCTTTGAAACAACATGTAATGCAGAGACATCTATGCATTATGTGCCTTCAAGTCATTTCCAACTTAAGGTGACCATATTGATAATGTTTTCAAGACTTGATCAGAAGGGCTTTAGTTTTGACTTCATCTGATGCTAAAAGAGTAGGTTTCCAAGGCTGGTGAAGAAATAATAATAATAATTATTTATTTAGAACCGATGCCATCCAAGCCAGAATTGAAAAGTCAACGACAGGTCCAAAGTGTAGACTCAGCCAGGAAGCAGATGAAACAATAGATCCCATCCTCAGCTGCTGTAAGAAGATCGCACAGACAGACTACAAGCTGTCACAATGCACGGACTCGGACCGGCCCCTTAATCACACACACACAGAGACGTTGATCAGCTAACTATTTTATTGTAGAATAAAGAACAAGTAAAAGGTAATTGTCCAGAAGAGTTTCAAAAGTCAATCCAAAAGTAAGCATCCGTAGTAAATCCAAAGGCCAGGGAAACTTGGCAAACTTGGCAACGGCTAGGCAAGGCTCCGCCAGCAAAGCGGATCAGGGAACAAGGCAAAGTCCAAAACAGGGCCCAAGAACTTCTTGGCAAGACACGAGCCATTGGCTTGGCTTCGCAGACCCACGCTCGCTTCCCTTCTGTCTAAGATAGAAGTGGCCGAGGTACTGAGGATCCGTTCCCACGGATCCTATACTTAATTCCCTCGGCGAGGACCCCGACGCTCTAGGCCAGTCTTTCTCAACCAGTGTGCCTTGGCACACTAGTGTGCCGTGACGGACCTCCTGCTGTGCCGCGAGAAAAGCTCTCTGCCCCCCTTCCCCCCCCCTTCCTGCCGAACTCCTGCTGCTTGGGGGAGGAGAAGGAAGGGCCAGGCAGTGGCGAAGAAAAAGAAGAAGGGACAGGGGTGCCGCCTCCTTCGGCCGTTTCCCCAGCCAGCCTCCAATCCGCCATGACTCCCACCATGACTCTCGCCCCTCGCTCGCTGAAGCCGCATGGAGGAGGAGCCCCGCCCACTGAAGCTCATTCACCGCTCATGCTCCTCCTCTGTAGGAGAGCTGAAGCTGGGGGGAGGGGCAGGGCATGGCGCGGCATGGCTCTGCCCCCCCCCCCCCCCGGCTTCGGCACTCCCAGCAGTTGCTCCAGCCTTGAGGGGACAGTGCCAAGCCAGCATTGTGCTTGCTCTGCCACCACTGGCTTGGCACTGCCCCCTCAAGGCTGGAACAGCTGCTGGGAGAGCTGAAGCCGGGGGGAGGGGGCAGGGCATGGCACGGCCTGGCTCCGCCCCCTCCCCGGCTTGGCACTCCCAGCAGCTGCTCCCAACAGGCCACCAACCCCCAACCATTCTTTACTGTGTTAGAGTGTCATTTTGTGTCATTTTGGTTGGTGGTGTGCCCCCGAATTTTTTTAATGTTAAAAGTGTGCCGCAGCTCAAAAAAGGTTGGGAAACACTGCTCTAGGCTACGCCTCCAATCTGTGCTTCGGGCCCTCGCCCCCTTTGGCCAGTCTAGGCTGTGGTGCCAGCCCCTCCTGCTAGCCTCAATGCTCCGTCTCCTATCAAAGCTTCGACCTTGCCTCCCAGCACCTGGTTCCCTATCTTCGTGAGAGTCAAACTCCCCTTGCGCTTCCATGAACTCATCCTCCTCCGTTTCCCACATTCGTTCCTGTGAACCGAGCCCCCCCCCCGGTTTCTCATAGCCTTCGCTATCACTGCTATCTGAACCCCTCTGACCTTCCACATTCTCGTACGGGTCAGGCCATCCATCATCCCAGGCCAGGCTGTCTGTGGGAGAAGAAGGCCCAGCTAACTCATTAACCCCTTCTTCCAATCCCTCCAGATCCTCCTCAGAATCCTCCTCAGCTGCCGCTGGTTCTAATGCAAGTGGGACCCCCGGTGCTGCCCCTTGCACCCCAGGCACGAAAGGGAACTGGGTTGCTACACAAGCAGAGGAACCACACCGTTGCTCAGGTGATCCATTGGCACTTGTGCCACAAATACCATCTGCCTGCGACAAAGAACGGGTGGGATCACAACCCTGAAAAAGTTACAGAAAATGAACACATCAAACTACTCTGGGACTTCTGAATTCATACGGACAGAGTTTTGTAGCACAAGGCCCCTGACCTCACAATTGTGGGGAAAAATTAAGCGTGGATCGTCGATGTTGCAATCCCAGGTGACAGCAGGATGGACGAGAAGCAATTGGAAATGAGACAAAGATTTAAAGATTGAACTGCAAAGACTCTGGCAGAAGCCAGTCAAGGGGGTCCCAGTGATGATCGGCACACTGGGTACCGTGTCTCAAGACCTTGGCCTGCACTGAAACACAATCAGCACTGACAAAATTACCACCTCTCAGCTGCAAAAGGCCACCCTACTGGGATCTGCATGCATTATTCACAGCACGGTCTAGAGCAGACCTGGGCATCTTGCGGCCCGCGGGCCACATGCAGCCCGTCAGCCGATACGGACCGGTCCATGGCTCCCTCAAGGCATTGGGGCAGCTACATGTTGAAGAAGCAAACATGAAGAAGCAGGCAGGCAAGCAGAGTGGAGGGGAAGGGAGGGGGGAGAAGAAGAGGCGGCCAGGAGCAAGCGCCGCTGCAGAGCATGCCTTCGCCCTCGCGCGCTCCCCCTCCCTATTGCCAAGCGCTCTTTCCCTTCTCTTCTTCGGTTTCCTGTCTTCCCTCCGTTTCCCTCCCTCTCTCTTTCCTTCCCCCTTTCCCTGTTTCATTCCTTCCACCACATGAACGAGGAGGGGGCGCTTCCATTCCCTCCTTGTCTTCCTCCTCTTCTCTTCTCTTCTGCCTCTTTGGGCATATTGAGTATTCATGCCAAGTTTGGTCCTGATCCATCATTATTTGAGTCCACAGTGCTCTCTGGATGTAGGTGAACTACAACTTCCAAACTCAAGGTAAATGCCCAGCAAACCCTTGCAGTACTTTCTGTTGGTCTCATGAGAGTTCAGTGTGCCAAGTTGGCTCAAGACGGCTGAATGGCCATCTGTGAGGAATGCTATTGAAATTGTTATGCTTTTAGCTATGTAAACCGCCCCAAGCCTAAGGGAATGGAGCAGTATATACATTTTAATAAATAAATAATAAATGTTCCTTATTTCTTATATCAAAGAGTGGCAACCCTAGGTGTGAGCTTCGGCTGTCAGCCCCAGCTTCTGCCAACCTAGTAGTTCGAAAACATGCAAATGTGAGTAGATAAATAAGCACCACTTCAGCGGGAAGGTAACGGTGCGTCGTGCAGTCATGGCAGTGGCCACATGACCTTGGAGGTGCCTACGGACAACGCCAACTCTTTGGCTTAGAAATGGAGATGAGCACAAGAGTCCCAGAGTCAGACACGACTGGACTTAATCTCAGGGGAAAACCTTTACCGTATCTTTACCGGAGTCTCAAGCAATTAAACATGGCGATGATTAAAAAAACAAAGTTTTTGGAGTATGACAACTATTTTCAAAGTCAGGAGCGCACAATTAAACAGGAAATAACACTTTCAAACCAGGAACAGAGAAGACAGAGGGGTGATATCATCACGCTCTTTAAGTATTTGAAGGGAATCTGTGGAGAAGACGGAGGGACCTTCTTTTCTTTTGCTCCAGGGGCAAGGACATTCAAAAAGGTTCCAGCTAAACATCAGCAAAGGCTTCTCTGTTCCAAGAACTGGAGCACCTTGAAGGGTGGGTGACCTTCCTTTATCCTTAAATAGACATTGGGCCTTGCTTTCATTATATATATATTTCCATGCAATGTTTCAAGTCTACGTCTCCTCTATTGAGGCATGCTGCGTAGATTTCCAAACGTGTTCTAAACCCGAGGTGGTTGGTTGTTCTCCAGACTTTTATCTTCCGTGTCTCCCCTTTGTAGCCCTGTCCACCGAGCTCTTATTAAAATTATTGCTCTTGCACGCTCTCTCCATTTGCTTGCAGATAATAAGCTGTTGAGAGTGCACTGGATACTCCTTTCCGGCTGGAAAGGGCTCCCCGCCAGGATCCTGCCGAGTCTTCACCTCGATGGAAAGCAGCAAATTGGTTTTCCGGCTTGAGTCCGGGCAGCTTCCTGGGCCTCTGCTGGGAAGAAAAGGTCTCGGGCACAGAAGCACATGTGGCACCATTATCAGGAATCGATTCCCTGGGATACCCGTCTCTGCTGAAAAGTGGGAGGAGGAACTCGATAACCGCAGCTGAAGCAGGGATGGAAGTCAAGGCAATTTCTGGCTATTCGCTAAAGGAGTCTATAGGGCAGGTATGGGCAAACATGGGTCCTCAAGGTGTTTTGGACTTCAACTCCCACAATTCCTAACAGCCTATCTATGTCTTATAGCACAGTGTTTCCCAACCAGTGTGCCATGAGCGATCCTCAGGTGTGCCGTGGGAAATAGGAACCTCCAATCCCCTTTCTTCCCCCTCCTGCCAAACACTTTTTCTTCTCCACTCGGGCTCCCTTCTTCCCAGCCTCGCTCTGCTTGCTTTGCCTCGCTTTGCTCACGCTGCCGCTTCTGCCCCAGACTCGCCCCATGTCTTCCCCCCCCCATCACAGTGCTCTCTGGATATAGGTGAACTACAACTCCAAAACTCAAGGACAATGCTTACCAAACTCTTATAGTATTTTCTCTTGGTTATGGTAGTTCTGTGTAGGAAGTTTGATTCCATTCCATCATTGGTGGAGTTCAGAATGCTCTTTGATTGCGCGTGAACTATAACTCCCAGCTGTTTAGCAAGACCTTCGTGTGTGTCTTTCTGCCATTCCTGCCAGGATATGTATGTTGTGTTCATCAAAACAGGCCCAGGTTTGACACTGAGGGTATAAATACATTCAAAAACATATTACCTATATGTATTACTGTGTTAGAGTGTCATTTTGTGTCATTTTGGTTGGTGGTGTGCCCCAGGATTTTGGAAATGTAAAAAATGTGCTGCAGCTCAAAAAAGGTTGGGAAACACTGTTACAGCAGGTATGGGCAAGCGTGGGCCCTCCAGGTGTTTTGGACTTCAACTCCCACAATTCCTAACAGCCTATCTATGTCTAATAGCAGGTATGGGCAAACATGGGCCCTCCAGGTGTTTTGGACTTCAACTCCCACAATTCCTAACAGCCGGTAGTTGGGAGTTGAAGTCCAAAACACCAGGAGGGCCCAAGCTTGCCCATACCTGCTATAAGGCATAGATAGCTACATGTGGCAATGGACTGGAGAGTCATGGAATCCTGGGAGTTGTAGATTGATGTGGCATCAGCACTCTTTGGCAGAGGAAGCACTAGACCTCCCAGGAGTCAATTGCATTGAGCCACGGCAGTTCAAGTAGTGTCAAACTGAATTCATTCTACATGCACCCAGAGGAGGCTATAGACTTTGGAAAACTACAACTCCCGGGGCTCCATAGCATCGAGCCACAGCAGTTCCAGTGGTGTCAAACTGCATTCGTTCCACCATATAGATTCACCTAGAGAAGGCTATAAATCTTGGAAAACTACAACTCCCAGGATTCCATAGTATTACACCACAGCAGGCACCAAACTTCATTCATTCTACAGTATAAATGCATAGACCAGAGAAGGCTATGGGCCTTAGAAGATTACAACTCCCAGAGCTCCATAGTACCGAACCACAGCAGTTCAAGTGGTGTCAAACTGCATTAATTCCAGAGCAGGTGTGCCCACACTTTTTCAGCATGCGAGCTACTTATATTAAAACCAAGTCAGAAAGATCTACCTACCTCCTCAAGCCTGGAGAAGCTGCTGGTAGAGCGGAAGCCACAGGGGGGCGGAGCCAGGCCATGCCAAGCCCCGCCCCCTCCCCTCTGGCTTTGGAGCTCCCAGCAGCTTCTCCAGGCTTGAGGATGGCAATGCCAAGCCAGTGGTGGCATAGCTAGCACAAGGCTGGCTTGGCATTGCCATCCTCAAACCTGGAGCAGCTGCTGGGAGTGCCGAAGCTGGGGAGGGGCGGGGCTTGGTGCGGTCTGGCTCTGCCCCCCTCTGATAAGTGCCTCATCTGGCTGGGATCGACCTCCTTCGGTCCCGGGATCAACTGGTCAATTGCGATCGACTTCCTGGGCAGCCCTGTTCTAGAGTATAGGTGCATAATAGCCCAGGGAAGGCTATGGACTTTGGAAAACTACAGCTCCCAGGACTCCATATCATTGTGCTAAGGCAGTTTAAGTGGTGTCAAACTGCATTAATTCTACAGTATTGATCAGGGGTGGGCAATTACCGGCCCTCCAGGCGTTTTGGACTTCAACTCCCAGAAATCCTAGCCAGTTTACCAGCTCTTAGGATTTCTGGGAGTTGAAGTCCAAAACACCTGGAGGGCCAGTAATTGCCCACCCCAGAGAAGGCTATGGACCTTGGAAAACTACAACTCCCAGGACTCCATGGGATTGAGCCACAGCAGTTCAAGTGGTATCAAACTGCATTAATTCCACAGTGCAGTAGATGCACCCATCATCAATGCCGAACTCTTTCCACACCAAAAGAGGAGAAATGGCTGGCTGTCCCCACCACATACTGTACATGGGAAGGCTGTCTTATCATAAGGCTGGGAAGTCATACAATTCAACCTCTGCCTCCATAACTGGCCACCAGTTCAAATCTAGTAGTCATGGTTTGGTTTGTACAATCCTTGCATGTGCCTCATGGATCAATTTTCGTGGTCGGACATAAGATGACAAGCACACGGGTGATTGAGCGAGCTGCGCTGAGACAACTGCAACAGTTTCTGGAAGATACCACTGGCCTGGATCCTTTTCAGTCTGGCTTTCGCCTGGGCCATGGGACAGAGACGGTTCTGGTGGCTATTACTGATGCACTTCGTTGTCAGCTTGATAGAGGGGGGTCGGCACTCCTGATACTCCTGGATCTTACGGCTGCATTCAATACTGTTGACCATGACCTGCTGATCCATCGACTCGCCATGGCGGGAGTTCATGGTCGGACTCTCAGTTGGTTTGATTCATTACTTCGAGGCCGGTCTCAATGTGTTGAGTACCTAGCTCGAACCTCTGACAGATCCGCCCTCTCATGTGGGGTGCCTCAGGGAGCAATTCTCTCTCCCCTCCTCTTCAACGTCTACGTGAGACCTCTTGCCAGCCTCATGCGGAGCTTTGGTCTGGAGTGCCACCAATATGCAGATGACACCCAGCTGCTTTTACGGCTGGAGCCTGGAGTCACCTCAATACCAGGCCATTTCACCTTATGTCATGTGGCTGTATCGAGATGGCTGCGTGCCAGTAGGCTGAAGGTGAATCCTACTAAGACTGAGATTTTGTGGCCTGGCCGCCCGCCTGGAGTGGCGCCCTCCCTGCCCAACTTCGATGGTGCCCCCCTCCATCCATCTTCCACTGTTAAGAGCTTGGGTGTTGTCCTGGATTCCCAGTTGACTATGGAGGCCCAGATTGCTAATGTGAGTAAGCAGGCCTTTTCCTATCTCCGGCAGGTGAGACAGCGGGCACCTTACCTTTCAGAGGAAGCCTTGGCTACAATCATCCATGCGACGGTCACATCTATACTGGATTATTGTAACGCCTTGTATGTTGGCCTTCCTCTGCATGATTCAGAATATGGCTGCCAGGCTACTTGCAAAAACACCTTTGAGATGCCACATCACTCCAACTCTGTGACACTTGCACTGGCTTCCAAGGGAATTCCGGGCCCTGTTTAAGTTGTTGGTTCTGACCTTTAAGGTGCTTTATGGTCAGGGGCCGGCATATCTCAGGGACCGCCTCTCCCCTCTTCACCGCCAGTAGTCGCCACAACTCCTCCAACTAAACTTACTGTATGTTCCAGGCCCCAGGGAAGTACGCCTCGAGAGCACAAGACGCGGGGCCTTCTCCACCTCTGCCCCTGTCTTGTGGAACTCCTTGCCTCCCCACTTGAGGGCCATGCGTGACCTGCGACCCTTTGCTCAGGCACTCAAGACCTGGCTTTTTAGCAGAGCTTTTAATGTTTAACGCAGTCTATTTGGTATTGTGTACTTTTTTAATGCAATTGTTTTATGTAAATCGCCTGGAGCGTTTTAATGAAGTGAGAAACTGATGATGATGTTGATGATGATGATTTCTTATGGCTCCTTAAGGAAAAGCAAAAGGATCTGGCATGTTTTGCCCCCGTTGCATGGTTAGGTCATCCTAAACTTTGCATTGTATCACTCAGTAAAAGCAAGAAGGCTCCTAGTGTTCTGGAAGTGGTTTCAGGAGCAGCCGAGATGAAAACAACCAACTCGTCTTGCTTACTTTCTGACAACGGCTAAAGGAGCCATGAAAAATAATCTGCAGCGCAATTCCCAATGACAGCTATATTCCACCTTGTACATAACAGTTTGGCAGCTGACCTGGAAATCCTCATTCCGCTCTTTAGCAAACCTTTCATTTAAAGACAGTTGCCGGTGGGTTGTGATCAATATGTAATGCGAACATGCAACCCCACCGGTGCGCCTGCCGTCCCTCCAGAGCTCATACGGATGCAAGTTGTATCCTTTCTGACCACAGACTATGATCTTTATTACATCCTTGTCAAAAATATAACTCTGAAACTCTCCATGGGTTCTGGGTAAGCACAGCCCCAAGGCCACAATCAGAGACATCTATACATTGCAACTGTACGTGACGCTGGATCCACTCAGGCGATTTGTGAGCTTCAGCGACTCCTCCAAGACAAGTCCAGCTTGTGCAGCTAATCTCCAAACCCAAGTTGTGAGCCAACAGATGCAGAATCTGGAAATAATTTTGCATGCCAAATTGGAAAGCCAGAGAAGGAGTGCTGCATGCATGCATCTTAATGCCCCCCACAACTCATGCAACTGATGTTGTTTGGGTTTGGTTTCCGTATTGTAGTCCAATTTAAAGCTAGGACTGTGGACAAGAGGATCCGTGCCTGGCGAGCCTTTATGCTAAACTCAATACACCAGATGCACCATGACACATGCCCGGATTACCCATAAGGCCAACGAGGCCATGGTCTAGGGGCACAAACCAAAGGGGGGGGGGCGCAGATCACAGACCAAAAAAAACGGTCCGCGCATCTCTTTCCCCCTTTCTCATGCCCCTCCTCGCTCCTTCTCCCGGCAAAGTCTCTGCTCCGTCCCCTCCGGGAGCGCATGCCAAGCGGACATGTCTCTCTCTCTCTCTCTCTCTCTTTCTCTCTCTCGCTCTCGCTCTCTCTCTCGCACTCTCTCACGCGTGCACTCTCTCGTGCGTGCGCGAGCCTTTGGAGCGAGTTTACACCCGCTGCGCTCTCCCCAAGCCTCCCGACTCTCGAGGAGACCTTCAGAGCACAGCAGAGCTTTCCAGCCGGTGGGAATGGGGACTTCCTCCCCCGCCCCCTTGCAGCACTCTCCCCCCGCCGTCCCCCAAGAGAGAGAGAGAGTTGCGGTTTTGTTTCAACTTTTTTTTGGTCCGTGTGAACCGCGCCCCCCTTGGCTTGCGCCCCAAGGCCATGGCCTAGGGTGGCCTTATGGGTAATCCGGGCCTGATTAGGAAAATTGAGAAACACTGTGTTAAAGTCTTTTCTTGGTAACACTGAGCCAGAGAGGGTTTCCCTTGCCTTCCTCTCGTGTACATTGGCTATCAAAACTCAGCTGACAAGCCCTATCACTACCTGGACAAAGCGGAGAATACATTGAGTGGAAGGAGGAGATGCTCTCCCTGCACTCCCAATGAAATTGTTTTTCCACAACGGTGTGGGTTTTTTTGTGATGTTCTCATGGCAGGGAGGAAAGAATATTAAATTATTCATCCTCCCCTGTGGGAATGAATAATAATCCAAAGCACATTCCGAGTCTGAGCATGCTTTTAGGCACAGGGAGGCCGAGTCCCACATCTGGAAGATGGCCTGCAGGTATTTCTGCATGCTGGGCTGGGTCTGGCTACACACCATGGCGGCGTGGCCCGGTGCATCTCCGCATGTGGAGGGAAGCAAGGATTGTGCTGCACCACCCATGAGAGGAATGGCAATATCGCACCAAATAGCCCAGTGTATATGGAGTGTGCATCCATGCACTGCATTGACAACTCCACTTCTACAACTGTTGCGTCCAATGTAGACGCGAGGAGGAAAATGTCCAACTACTTCCACATGCATAGAATCCTAGAAGTGGAAGAGACCCCCCCCCCAAGGTCATCCAGTCCAAACACTTTCTGCCAGGATGGAAAAGCACAATCAAAGCCTCCCCACCCACTGACAGATGTCCATCCAGCCTCTGTTTAACAGCCTCCAAAGACGGAGCTTTCCCCTAACTCCAAGGCAGTGAGTTGCACTGCTGAACAGTTCTTCTGGTCAGGAAGTTCTTTCTCATGTTCAACTAGATTCCGTGATACTATTGATTTATGATGTATATTTCTTATATAGACATATTTGGTCACCTATTATCTTGGACATATTCCTCACCGCCTTGACAAAGACCACCCAGGTCGAAACGTGAGAAGGGCCCACGCACCTGCGTCCTCGTCGGCTTTAGACGACCCCGGGACACCACCAACCACCTCACCTGGTGTGAACTTCACTTCCACGCAACGGCGTGTGGATTACAAATACTTTTAACGCAACGGCGTTTGGATTATAGCATCGATATTTCGTTATCCAGTGACTATTTACAGTGTGAATTAACACTTGCTGACCTTTTGATTTCCTGAACTTTGCATTACCATAATAATAATGTTGCTTTACTCTTTCGGAGTTCGTGTGTTTGATTGATACAATTAGATTCTCACCCATGAGGTCTTCTAATTCCCCATGCATAAAAACGCAAGAGACCCATAAGCTGGTCTCCATGTATCCATTGGTTCCCTCCTTCGTTCCTTCCTTTCCTGGAAACTCATGGGTTACACTTTGTGAAACTCTCATCTAACTAGCAAGGAACTTTGGGTTGATTCTCAAAGATCTAAAATACTCAACAGTACATATTTGGAGGAAAACAAGCCCTCCGAGTGGTGGAGCTTTTGAAGTGGAGAAAGGATGGTTCTCTACATTTATTCTGTTTGTGGAAGGCAAGTACAGCAGTGTTTTTCAACCTTTTTTTGAGCTGCGGCACATTTTTTACATTTACCAAATCCTGGGGCACACCACCAACCAAAATGACACAAAATGGCACTCTAGCACAGTAATACATATAGTTAATATGTTTTTAAATGTAGTTATACACTCAGTGTGGAATTTGGGCCTGTTTCGATGAACACAACATAGATATCCTGGCAGGAATGGCAGAAAGACACAAACTTCCCACACAGAACTCCCATAACCAAGAGAAAATACTATAAGAGTGTGATGGGCATTGACCTTGGGTTTTGGAGTTGTAGTTCACCTATATCCAGAGAGCACTGTGGACTGAAACAATGTTGGATCAGGACCAAACTTGGTATGAATACTCAATATGCCCAAATGTGAACACAGATGGAGTTTGGGGAAAATAGACCTTGACATTTGGGAGTTACAGTTTCTGGGATTTATAGTTAACACACAAACAAAGAGCACCCTGAACTCTTGGCAACAATGGAATTGAACCAAACTTGGCATATTGGACTCTCATTACCAAAAGAAAGAACTGAAAGGGTTTGCTTGGGAATTGACCTTGAGTTTGGAAGTTGTAGTTCACCTACACCCAGAGAGCACTGTGGACTCAAACAATGTTATGTTACGTTGTCGTTTGTTTTCTATCCAGAATCACAATGTTGGAAGGAGGCTCACCACTTTAAGGTCCCTAAAACAGGCATGGGAAAACTTTGGCCCTCTGGGTGCTTTGGACTCCAACTCCCACCATTCCTCACAGCCTGAGGCCCTTTCCTGCTTAAGTGGCTGAGGGGGGAAACGAAAAGGGCCTGAGGCTGCTAGGAATGGTGGGAGTTGGAGTCCAAAACACCTGGAAGGTCTAAGTTTGCCCATGCCAGTTTTCGACAGAGACCTCTTCCTCCCCCTTCGCGCCCTTTCTTCCCCCTCCTGTCGAACACTTACTTTTTCTTCTATACTGCCGCTTCTGCCACCATTTTGATCCAAGGGGGCAGTGTGAGCGTGTTCAGGAGGGGAGGGGGGAGGGAGGAAGGTGTGACCCGTGCGGGCGCTACTGCGCAGACTCACCCCAGAGCAAAGCGAGGCAAAGAGAGCAGAGCGAGGCTGGGAAGAAGGGAGCCCGAGTGGAGAAGAAAAAGTATTCGGCAGGAGGGGAAAGAAAGGGGATTGGAGGTTCCCATTTCCCATGGCACACCTGATGATCGCTCACAGCACACTAGTGTGCCACGGTACACTGGTTGGGAAACACTGGTCTATGGCATTGAATGTTTGCTATGTATATGTACATTGTAATCCGCCCTGCGTCCCTGCGGGGTGAGAAGGGCAGAATATAATACTGTAAGTAAGTAAATAAATACGGTAAATACTGTCCCAAGCAAGGATTTCCCCAGGACGGCAGAAGAGTTTTGGCTCTACTTTGGTCAGGACTTTGAGTTTAGACCTGGTACCCCAAAATCTGGAAAAAGACAACCCTGGTATCCAAAATGCTTCTGTTTTCAAACATCTCAGACCATTGTCTTCGGAGAAGTAAAAGCCACCGAAGATGTATCCATTAAAAGGCAAAAGAACCTCTGAGCACATCCTTGAAAGGCCTTTCCTCATAAACAATGCGCTCCCAAAGGGGCATTGAAACAGAAATGTCTTCAACCTGCCAAGAGAAAGACACCGCGGAGAGAGCCAACCTCGCTTCAAATGTCACATTTGCTGCCAGACAACAAAGAAACGGAACGGGATTCCTTGAATAAATATGAGACCCCTTTGGATCAACGTGGGAGAAGCTCATTTGGCTGATAAGTCCTGAAGGCCCGGAAACTAATGGGGAAAGGCCTCAATTAAAGGCCCATTTGCAGTGCCAGGAGGGGCCCCGTCTGCGCCGGGCCGTGGGTCAACAAAGGAAGGATGGAAGGGAAGAAGGAAGGGAAGGAAGAAATAAAGAAAAGAATGGGCTGGAGAACCAAAATGACGAGAGAGAGCCAGAACATTGACTTCTACGTCAATCATTTCTTAGGTCCTCCACTGTGACGCTTATGGTATTCGTAGACCGTTTATCCATTTCTGACACAATACGCCCCTTCTAAGCATTTCCTGGGTCCTCCAGCATAACTCTCAAATACTACCTCTCCAGGCATTGTCTAGGCCAGTGTTTCTCAACCAGTGTGCCGGGGCACACTAGTGTGCCGTGAGAGATCATCAGGTGTGCCGTGGGAAATTGGAACCTCCGGGAGGGGGGAGGGGGGGAGGAGAGTCTAGTGCGTTGAAGTAGAAAAACCCTAAGAATCCTACCTCGATAAAGGCACACAATTAAACACACAAACCCACCCCCGTTGTCTACTTGGTCTCTCCCTCTCCATGCATTGGGAAGTCCCGCCTCCCTTTCCCCAAGTAGAGACCTCCTCTTGCCTCCTGGGGGTTCTGTGTGGGAGGTTTGGCCCAGTTCTATCATTGGTGGGGTTCAGAAGGCTCTTTGATTGTGGGGGAACTATAAATCTCAGCAACTACAACTCCCAAATGTCAAGGTCTATTTCCCCTGAACTCCATCTGCATTCATATTTGGGCATATTGAGTATTCATGCCAAGTTTGGTCCTGATCCCACATTGTTTGAGTTCACAGTACTCTGTGGATATAGGTGAACTACAACTCCAAAACTCAAGGTCAATGCCCACCAAACTCTTATAGCATTTTCTCTTGGTTCTGGGAGTTCTGTGTGGGAAGTGTGTGTCTTTCTGCCATTCCTGCCAGGATATCTATGTTGTGTTCATCGAAACAGGCCCAGGTTTCACACTGAGTGTTTAAATACAGTTAAAACATATTAACTATCTGTATTACTGTGTTAGAGTGTCATTTTGGTTGGCGGTGTGCCCCAGGATTTTGCAAATGTAAAAAGTGTGCCGCGGCTCAAAAAAGGTTGGGAAACACTGGTCTAGGCCTGGGGTGGGCAATTATTTTTCCCAAGGGGCCACACAAGAGCCAAAAAATATTATGGAGGGCCGCACCTAAAGGCTGAACTACATTCTAATCTACATTATTTATTTGTTTATTTATGTATTTACTATATTTACTATATATTACACATCATTAATATTAACATATTAATATATCAAGAAATATTCATATATTATTAGTATTAATATCATAATTATTATAGTATATATAGAGACATTTTAATATATTGAAATTATAATATAATATAATATAACATTATATTATATTATTTATTACATTATTATATTATTATATTATTATAATAAAATTATTATAAAATAATAATAAAAACCACTAAAATAAAATAAAATGAACTTCAAGGAGACAAGGTGCGAACCAAGATAGAGGCTGACATCCTCAAGAGAGGAAGGATCCCAAGATGGAATGGCCCAATGGACCCAGCCCAGAGGATGACAAAGTGGTCCCAGCCGCCGCCCCAGCAGAGCACAGCAAAAGCAGAAGACGATCACAGGCTACAGGCCTCCACCCGCTGTCGCCCCCAGCCATTCACCAGCTGATCGCCCTGCCATGGAGTGCCTGACATCCCAGCTTTGGAGTGCCTGCCATCCCGGGAGGCGATCCGGGCCTGCAGTGGGAGCAGTCGGCGACCTGAGGCGGCTGATCGCCCTGGTGACCCGGAAGACGATCAAGTCTCCAAAGCCACCGCTCCTACGATTGTTCTCCAGAGCAGTGGGCTGTCTGCCGACGCAGGCCCCACAGCCCGCGATGGGATGGCGGCAGCAGCACCCCTTCCTCTTGGCCCCACCCCCAACGCCCTTCTCCCAGACAGAATCGGCTGCCGGGCTGCATCCGGCCCGCGGGCCGTAGGTTGCCCAGGTCTGGTCTAGGCCCTCCAATGTGTACTATTCTTAAGCAATTAATGCACATTCAACAAAACATATTGCAATGTTATGATTGGAATCTCACATTCCTATCACAAATGTTCAGCTTTTGACTTTTCCAAGCAAGTCAGCAGCTGATCACTGACTTTTTTTTTGTCATCCTGGGAGTTGTCGTTTCACTGTGGAATGAATGCGTTTGTCATAGAAACCTGGGAGATATCGTTTGACAAGCGGGGCATGTGCAATGTGGAATGAATACACTTGCTATGAATCCCTGGGAGATGTAGTTTGACAAGGGGTGCATCAATGGTGTAAAATGAAAGTGCATGTTATGGATTCTTGGAAGATGTGGTTTGACAAGGGATACATCTACACTGTGGAATGAATGTGCTTGTTATGGAGTCCTGGGAGATGTAGTTTGACAAGGGGTGCATCAACAGTGATGTGGTTTGGGGCATTGCAAGCAGAGCATCCCACCTAAACAGACAGCGGAGCGCATAGGCGAACACCAGCTCGGTCTCCCAAGAATCCCTTGACAACGCATGATATTCTTTCCAGAACAGTTTCCTCAAAAAAGAAAACCTTCCATGCCAAAAGTTCACTTATGTTGCAATACTGCCATTGTGTCTTTGCAAGTTGTGCTGACTTATGGTGACTCTAGTATCATGAGGTTTTCTGGAGCTGAGAGTGTGTGAATCGAACCTTGGATTCTAAAGCAGTATTTCCCAACCGCTGTGACACGGCACACTAGTGTGCCGTGACGGACGTCCTGCTGTGCCGCGAGAAAAGCTCTCTGCCCCCCTTCCTTCCCCCCTCCTCCTTCCGAACTCCTGCTGCGTGGGGGAGGAGGAGGAAGGGCCGGGCGGCGGCGAAGTAAAAGAAGAAGGGGCCGGGGTGCCGCCTCCTTCGGCCATTTCCCGAGCCAGCCTCCAATCCGCGATGACTCCCACCATGACTCTCGCCCCTCGCTTGCTGAAGCTGCGCGGAAGAGCCCCGCCCACTGGAGCTCGTGCACCGCTCATGCTCCTCCTCTGTGGGATAGCTGAAGCTGGGGAGGGGACGGGAGGGCAGCTGTTCCAGCCTTGAGGAGCAATGCCAAGCCAGCATTGTGCTGGCTCTGCCACCGCCATTGCCCCTCAAGGCTGGAGAAGCTGCTCTGGGGAGAGGGCCCCTCCCCCCTGCTTAGGCACTCCCAGCAGCTGTTCCAGCCTTGAGGGAGCAATGCCAAGCCAGCATTGTGCTGGCTCTGCCACCGCTGGTTTGGCATTGCCCCCTCAAGGCTGGAGAAGCTGTGGGGTAGCTGAAGCCAGGGGAGGGGGTGGGGCATGGTGTGGCATGGCTCCGCCCCCTCCCCCAGCTTCGGCACTCTCAGCAGCTGCTCCAGCCTTGAGGGGGCAATGCCAAGCCAGCATTGTGCTGGCTCTGCCACTGCTGGCTTGGCATTGCCCCCTCAAGGCTGGAGAAGCTGTGGGATAGCTGAAGCCAGGGGGAGGGGGTGGGGCAGGGCACGGCCTGGCTCCACCTCCTCTTCCTGGCTTCGGCACTCCCAGCAGCTGTTCCAGTCTTGAGGGGGCAATGCCAAGCCAGCATTGTGCTGGCTCTGCCACCGCTGGCTTGGCATTGCACCCTCAAGGCTGGAGAAGCTGTGGGATAGCTGAAGCCGGGGGGCGGAACATGGCACAGCCAGTCTCCTCCGCCCTCCCTGGCTTTGGCACTCCCAGCAGCTGCTCCCAGCAGGCCACCATCCCCCAGCCGTTCTTTACTGTGTTAGAGTGTTATTTTGTGTCATTTTGGTTGGTGGTGTGCCCCCGGGTTTTTTTTAATGTTAAAAGTGTGCCATGGCTCAAAAAAGGTTGGGAATCACTGGTCTAAAGCTCAAACCACAACACCACATTTGCTCTAATATAAGCGTACTCCCCCAAATGAACATAATAGTCACCATCTGTATCTGCCATAGAACATCTGCATTAAATTCATGGTTGGAGAAGTAGAACTGCACATGTTGTACCATTGCACATGGATGGGTACTACACATAGCATTGGGATACTTATTGGCATGTGCCTTGGTTTGGTCATGCAACATTGCATAGCACAATTAACCCATAATCCCATATATAAGGATTGATAGGAGTGCAATGAATTGATTGCTGGATAGTTCTGGAGATTAGATTTTTTAACCCCTGCTTAGCGATATTCCCAGATTTATGGCAGTTAGCAAAAATCAGACAATAACGAATCTATTGAACGAATGGCTTCTGGGGGAAAGATGCCATAGAGTTGCAGTAAAACAGCATTGCTAGGTCCTTTCACGGGAGCCCCCCGGTGACGCAGTAGGTTAAAGCGCTGAGCTGCTGAGCTTGTTGACTGAAAGGTCACAGGTTTGAATCCTGGGAGATGCGTGAGCTTCTGCTGTCAGCCACAGCTTCTGCCAACCTCGCAGTTTGTAAACATGCACATGTGAGTAGATCAATAGGTACCGCTCCGGCGGGAAGGTAACGGCGCTCCATGCAGTCATGCCAGCCACATGACCTTGGAGGTGTCTGTCTACGGACAATGCCAGCTCTTCGGCTTAGAAATGCAGGTGAGCACCACACCCCAGAGTCGGGCACGACTGGACTTCATGTCAGGGGAAAACCTTTACCTTTACCTAGGTCCTTTCACACAGTGATTCTTAATCTTTGGGTTCTGATGCCAAATGAAGTCCGTGGTTCTAATGCTGCGACCCCTTAATACGGTTCATCATGTTGTGGTGACCCCCAACCATAACATTAATTTTGTTGCTACTTCACAACTTGACATTTTGTTATGAATCATCATGTAAATACTGTATCTGATATGCAAGATGTATTTTCATTTACTGGACCAAATTTGGCACAAATACCCGATATTCCCAAATATGAATAAAGGTGAAGTTGGGGGATTGATTTTGTCATTTGGGAGTTGTATTTTCTGGGATTAATAGTTAACCTATAATCAAAGGGGATTCTGAACTCCACTAAAGATGGAATTGAACCAAACTTGGCACACAGAACTCCCACGACCAACAGAAAATACTGGGTTTGGTGGGCACTGACCTTGAGTTTGGGAGTTGTAGTTCATCTACATCCAGATAGCACTGTGGACTCAAACAATTATGAATCTGGACCAAACTTGGCATGAATATTCCATATGCCCAAATGTGGAGTTTGGGGGAAAATAGACTTTGACATTTGGGAGTTGTAGTGGCTGGGATTTATAGTTCACCTACAATCAAAGAACATTCTGAACCCCACCAATGATATAATTGGGTCAAACTTCACATACAGAACCCCAAAGACCAACATAAAAGACTGTGTTTTTGTCTTTGACGACCCCCCTGATACGCCTCTCATGGCCCTCCACCCCACCCCCGGGGTCCCGATCCCAGGTTGAGAAATGCTGCCTTAGTTCAATGTTGGGGTTCCCAAAGTATTTGATAACAGGAAAAGCTTTCTGAACGCCACCTAGTGGCTGTTTTAGGCATTTACATGAACCTGTGTTGCAGCATTTGAAGAAGATGCTTCAGCCGTACTTTATTTTAAAAATTAGCCTGTTTCGCAAGCCTTGCAAATGCCGATTAGGCCCAAGAAAACCTCATTTTGCTTGTAACACCTTTACATGCAAGTGTCACAACATTAAACTATTTCCACCTAGATAAATTTTACCGACAGTTCCTTAGCCACTGAAACAAAATATCTGAGCCTGGGCAGAGGTGGGAGCACTGAACCTGGATAATATATATTTCTTTGACAAGCCTGGTTGTGTTATAGTTGGCATTAAAAGATTATGAGTTCCCGACCTGAGCCTGACTCGGAAAGGGGAGTGCAGGCCGTGCCTTCTGAACACCTTGACGGGTGGCTTCTTCAGAGCTAACAAGGCCCCTCTCGGCTCTGATCAAAGTTTGCTCAGAGTTGGACACCGACAGGACAAAAGAGAGCTGAATTCCTCACGGAGTTGGCTTTTGATCTCACCTTCTTGTTGCAAGGCTGCCATTGCCGAAATCCTCTACAAGGGGGTTGTGCCACGTGAATCTCTCTCTGTGCCGTGCCAGCTTTGTATGTGCATCGAATGGCAATGTTTTGCAACCAGACGTCCAGCTTAGGCTTAGAAATGGTACTGTGGGGTTGTGTCCTTTAGCAACAAATTGGACCTGAACTCTCGCTAGATCAGTGTTTTCCAACCAGTGTGCCGTGAGCGATCATCAGGTGTGCCGTGGGAAATTGGAACCTCCAATACCCTTTCTTCCCCCTCCTGCCTAACACCTTTTCTTCTCCACTCGGGCTCCCTTCTTCCCAGCCTCGCTCTGCTCGGTTTGCTCTGGGGCGAGTCTGCGCAGTAACATAACATTGTTTGAGTGCACAGTGCTCTCTGGGTGTAGGTGAACTACAACTTCCAAACTCAAGGTCAATTCCCAACCAAACCCTTTCAGTACTTTCTGTTGGTAATGAGAGTTCAATATGCCAAGTTTGGTTCAATTCCATTGTTGCAAGAGTTCAGGATGCTCTTTGATTGTGTGTTACCTATAAATCCCAGAAACTGTAACTCCCAAATGTCAAGGTCTATTTTCCCCAAACTCCATCTGTGTTCACATTTCGGCATATTGAGTATTCATGCCAAGTTCGGTCTTGCTCCAACATTGTTTGAGTCCACAGTGCTCTCTGGATATAGGTCAGGGCTGCCCAACTTCTACCGAACCTGTGGCCGGAATTCCGGTTACTGATGACCTGGGGGGCCGAAGGGTCTGCCTCCGCCCCCGGCTCTGCCCCCTCACAGGCTCCGCCCAGGCTCCGCCCCCTCCCCAGCTCCACCCCAGCCCAGCCCCTCCCCCGGCTCCGCCTTGGCTCCGCCCTCTCCCGCCTTGGAGGTGTCTGTAGGACACCGGGCTTTGACTTGGAGATAGAGATGAAAACCAAAATCCCAGTCTCAATTCCCAGTCCCTGCTTTGAACTGGATTATATTGCAGTGTGGACTCAGGGCCCTTCACACAGCCATATAACTCAGAATATCCAGGCAGGAAACCCCACAAAACCTGCTATGAACTGGATTATATTGCAGTGTGGATTCAGGGCCCTTCCACACAGCCATATAACCCAGAATACCTGCTTTGAACTGGATTATCGGAGTCCACACTCATATAATCTGGTTTAAAGCAAATAACATGGGATTTTATTCAGATGTGTGGAAAGGAAGTCAAATAAGAAGCCAGGGCCCTTCCACACAGGCCTATAACCCTGAATGATAAGGCATAATATTAATTCTGCCTCTGCTAATAATAATAATAATAACAACAACAACAGGTTCCTGGGAAGTAGGAGACCTCCAAGGGCCATCCAGGGCCATCCAGTCCAATCTCCTTCTGCCATAAGGGAAAACACAATCAAAGCATTCCTCACAGATGGCCATTCAGCCTCTGATGATGATGATGATAATAATAATAATAATTACAATGGGTTCCTAGAATAGGAGACCTCCAAGGGCCAGCCCGTCCCATCTCCTTCTGCCATAAATGGAAAAACACAATCAAAGCATTCCTCACATATGACCATTCAGCCTCTGATGATGATAATAATAATAATAATTATTATTATAATTACAATGGGTTCCTAGAATAGGAGACCTCCAAGGGCCATCCAGTCCAATCTCCTTCTGCCATAAGGGGAAAACACAATCAAAGCATTCCTCACAGATGGCCATTCAGCCTCTGATGATGATGATAATAATAATAATAATAATAATAATAATAATTACAATGGGTTCCTAGAATAGAGACCTCCAAGGGCCATCCAGTCCAAAACTCCTTCTGCCATAAGGGAAAACACAATCAAAAGCATTCCTCACAGATGACCATTCAGCCTCTGATGATGATAATAATAATAATAATAATTACAATGGGTTCCTAGAATAGGAGACCTCCAAGGGCCTTATTCCTGAAACTAAGGACTTCATCCCACGCAATAAGTAAAACATTGGAGCTGTGGTGGTGCAATAGGTTAAACTTTTGTGCTGGCTTAATTGCTGACCTGAAGACCTGAAGGTCAGCAGTTTGAATCCATGATGGGGTGAGCTCCTGTCTGTCAGCTCGAGCTTCCCATGTGGGGACGGGGCCTCACCAAACTACAACTCCTGGGATTCCAGATCATAGAGCCATTGGCAGCTCAAGTGGCCTCAAACCGCATCAACTGTACAGTATAGAGACACCCTTAGAAGTTTCTCATTTGCAGGATTGCCCAAAACCCAAGGTGAAAGGGCAAGTGTCAATGGCCTCATTATACATTCCCCATATTTCGTGGACCAGCCATTCGGCCTTTGTTTGGAGAGATTTCCCTGCAGAGAGCAGTCACTGTGGGCAGCCAATGGAGGCAATTATCAAGTATTTGGCTGCAAATTTAAAAGCTTTGGGCAGCAAGCCCCCCACCCTGCAAACGGAGGCCCTTTTGTAAATATCTTATTAGCAAATGTGGGAAGTATAACACTCAGTGCCCCGAAGATAAAGAGACAGATAGAGACAATGCACTCTTCCGCACCTGAAACTAACCCTACAGAAGGCGCTATACATTACCCGCCTTGCATTATTTTTTTTGATCTGAGTATAAAACACAATGCTAGGCTACAATGTTTTATTTACCTGCACTTTTATAACACTGATGGACATGGCTTTGGATTCCATTTGTGTCACATTTTATGCAACGAGATGGGTCTCAAAAGCATTTTCACAATAGCAAAGAGCCACATGGATGCCAATGGGCGATATACAGGGAACATACCACTCCCGTTGTGTTAGCTCCACTGGCTGACGGCCCATCTCCAAGCCCAATTGACCTATAAAGCTCTATATGGTTCTGGCCCAGCTTACTTGTCCGAACATATCTGCCTCTAAGTCCCATCTCGCAACCTAAGATAATTTGGGGAGGCCCTGCTCTCGCTCCGGTAGGGTTGCCACTTTTTGATATAAGAAATAAGGGACATTTACCTAAAAATATGGGATTTTCCACAAAAATAAGGGACACTTCATAAAAACTTGAAAATCAAACGTTAGGCAACCCTAACTATACTCCTTTTGATGCAGCCCTGGCTTTTTCAGCTGCGGCATCACACTGTTGACTGATCTTTAGACTGGGGTCTAACAGAAGCCTCCTTTCGCATGCATCCAGGGCAATATCATCTACTTGGGCCATTCTGCAAGAAGGCACAACCCAAGCCCTCCCAACAGATGCCCGTCTGGCTCAAAAGCCCTCTAGAGACCCCCTCCCACCCACCCCTCAGCCCCAGTGTGGCTGTGATTTGTGTGCCTGGCAGGGGGTCACCTTCCTTCCTCTCCCAGCAGTCAACAGTGAAGGTGGCCCAGCGGTCGAGGTGGGCGAGGGCGCAGCAGACCTGGCTCTGGGTCTCCATGATCTGCAACTCCATGCAGACCAACATCTCCCTGTGCCATGCCTGCAGCTCCCTCAGACCACTCACCGGTGGCACCATGAAGACTGGCAGGCCCCTTCTCCCTCTTCCTTTTTCTCCTCCTCCTTTTCCTCCCGCCGGGAGCGAGGGCTCTTGGGAAATGGAGTCCTACCCAAAAGGGCCACGCGTGTCTCTCAGTCAAGAGGAGGCAGCCTTGGACTACAATTCCTGGCTGTGTTTGGGGAGGCAAGAAGAAACGGGAGGAGCCAAAAGGGGTAGCAGGATGGAGGAGGAGGAAGATGGATGTATGTGTGTATATGTACTGCCCAGCCTCGCCTCCTGCTGCCACCTGTCCTGTCAATACAGAAGCTGAAAATAAGGGACAGGAGCTGAAAATAAGGGACACGAAATTTGGGGCCTAAATAAGGGACGTCCCTTAGAATAAGGGACAGTTGGCAACCCTACGCTCCCGCCAACATTGCAAACACGTTTGGCGGGGACGAGAGACAGGGCCTTCTCGGCTGTGGCCCCCCACCTATGGAACGCACTCCCAAATGAGATAAGGTCGACTCCATCCCTCCTCACTTTCAGAAAAAAATTAAAATTGTGGTTCTGGGACCAGGCCTTCGGGCAGCAGACACAATTTGTGCCAGGAATGTGGTGCAGCTGGCTAAGTGTCAGCTGCATAAGATCTCTCTGACCAGTAGGTCATGAGTTCCAGGCCTGCCCGGGTCGAGGTGGGTGCTCAACCTTTAAGTGTAGCCTGCTGCCGACCTTTGCAGCCCGACAGACAGTTGCATCTGCCAAGTAGGATATAAAGATACCACATTAAGTGGGGAAGCAAATTTTGACTGAATTATGAGGCCATTAAAGAACTCCAGGAACGCTGAGAAATGCGGAAGGAACAACAAGGGATGCTGGAACGCTGAGAGATGAGGAGTGCGCCAGCTCCCCCTGGTGGCCAGAGTTTGCCTCTGTTCGTCTATATGTGTGCATCTGGAAACGGCAGGGATTGTCTGCTAAGTATGTGTACCTGTAATCTGCTCTGAGTCCCCTTCGGGGTGAGAAGAGCGGAATATAAATAAAGTGTATTATTATTATTATTATTATTAGTGGACATTGACTGGAATGGCGTTGCGGCAGATGACATTGTGATTTGTTTTATGGTTTTAACTAATGCTACATGTACTGATTTTTAATGATTACGTAATTGTTTTAATATTTATGTATGTGATTGTGATTATATTATTGTAATTGTGATGTAGCGGCCTTGTACCATTATTAATGTAAGCCGTCCTGAGTTCCCCTTCGGGGGTAGAGAAGTGACGGAGTACAAATACCAGAAATAAATAATAAATAAATGGATGTGAGAAAATATCAGTAGAAGCAGGCCGCCTTGGTTTGGTCCGAGAGCGCAGGAGCGAGCCTGGGTTGGTGTGGTCTTGTGCTGGGGACCTGGGAGAGGTCCACCCAAGCAACACCCTTTCTCTCCTCTCTTCCTCCCTCCCTCTCTTCCTTCTTTACTTTCTTTCTTTCCTCCTAGTTGCCTCCTACTCCTCCTTCTCCCCTCCCTCCCACCGCCCTCTCCCGGACTCTGCCGCTCGGCTCAGGCTGCAGAAATTTACAGTCTGCCACCGGGGGAGCCGGGCGAGTCGCCATGGAGACGGCTTACCCAGGAGCCAGGAGGTCAGGCCAGCCAGAGACCCGCAGGCAGCCCAGAGAGTGAGAGACTTTGCCGGGAGAAGGAGCGAGGAGAGGCATGAGAAAGGGGCAAAGAGGGGCGCGGACCAGTTTTTTATTTTTATTTTTTGGTCCGTGATCTGCGCCCCTCCTCGGCATGCGCCCCTAGGCCATGGCCTATGTTGGCCTTATGGGTAATCCGGCCATGAATACGGCCTGAGCCCAGATACATGCACAGTGGAGTACCTTCTCACAGCCACACCAGAGGCACTCCCAAGTGGCCAGCTTCTGGTCAAAGGACATTTAGTACAATGCCAAGTTTTAAACTTTGTTTGTGGTTTTTCTCCACAATATAATTGTATTCTCAATTCACTCCTGACAGGATAAATAAAAATAAACAAATCACCATACACTTGGATTGTATGTTCCTGCATGGCAAGGAGGTTGGACTAAATGGCCTTTGGGGTCCCTTCCAAATTTTTGGCTCATCATTTCTCAAAATCGGGACTTAAGGCCTATGATGGCCAATGATGATCAGATGCCAACCAAACGAAATGTTGGGTCTATTTTGGCAGCGGGAGCGTTCAGCTGCGTCTAATGTTTTCCTTGCTAAGCAAATATGAAAATTCCAGAACATTGGGTCGAGTCCTAACCATTTCGCTCCAATGTTCATTAGTATTTACATCCCTACAATGGTCTCCTGTGGATGAAGCAACCAGGATCTGAGATAGCCAACAGAAATGCCATATCCTTCATGGAAATACGCATGCTTTTTTAATGAGAACGCGGTTGTAAACAATGTGCGCACATCGCAAAAAGACCGACCAAGATAGGAGCGTTTGTCAATCGCAAAGGGAGAAAGCAAAGCAGACGCAACAACGTCTCATATCCGGGGTAGCATATACATAATATATATTGTAAACCCCCCGTTTCCAACAGATAAATGTAATCAAGGTTTATGCGTTCGGAGAAGCCAACAGGATGGGCTTGTTGTTTCACGCGAAGGATCAGAAGAAAATGGTAACTAATGTTGTGGAAAATTACTTTGATATTGCTTTCTCAGTACAGGATTACAATTAGGTTGCGGCAAAAGGCGCAGGGAAGGGGTAAATGAACGGTAACAAATCAACACAAACAGCTCCTGTCAGGAGCGCTTTGCTGACGGGGAGTAATGCAAGCATTACTTAAAGTTTTATGGCTCCCGTTTTGTTCCGGCGCTAAGTAGTAGTTACATCGAAGGCTTCCCACCGCTGTTGCGAAATGGCGAACCAGCCTTTCCAAGGAAAGGAAAAGAGCGCTCCATTATTAACCTTGCATTATAAACTACACGATCCCAAATTAAACTGGACGGTATGTATTAAGCGTGAGCAATGGCTCCCTCCTCCAAGTGTAATTCTGCGGAGCATTTGAGGGAAATATAACCCTTGGAAGAAAGGTTCAGGTGCAAAAGAAGAGTCTGGGCATGCAACTAAATAGCTATGGACACAATATCTTCCTGCAATATATATAACTCAACTCAGAAGATTCATGTGTTCGGACACTGAACACGAACCAAACACTTATTTCCGGTGCCCTGTCGTAGCACAGAGACCAAGGAAGCCAAGCCCAGATGTAAAAGGGGGTAACAAAAGGTTTATTGAACAATCAAATGGAAAGGGGACGAACAAAAAAGCAGCCAACTCAGCTAAAAACCCTCAAAAATCCCAGGAAGCCTAACAAAAACCCTGAAGCACAATGCAAAACAAACTCAGGGCGTCCGATGTGGGATGATCCAGAAGAGTAGTCAAAAGCCAGTCCAAAGGTCAAGGGCAAGAGAATGACTGATGAAAGGAGGAGACAGTCCAAGGTAATCAGGAGCTGAGTATACAGGAATAACACAAATAATAGTCCCCATAAAACACAGTGTCAGCCTCCCTCCATTTCATACAATACCAAACTCTGTAGCAGGAACTCACAGTAGACTCAGCGGAGAACAAGCCCCGCCACAGGAAATACACAGCAGCAACTAAACAGAAAAGCAGATATTGCATCCCAAACCCCCCACCTTTTCCCAAACATCAGCTAGAGCTGCCACAGCAGCTCACCCCAAGAACAAGGTGGAGAAGTAGCCCATAACCCACAAGTAACTGGAACCAGAAACAAGGCACACAATATCAGGATCACAGGAATGCCAGGGACAAGAACCAGACATCAACTCTTTGACCGCTGCAAATGCAGCCCCATCAACCCATTCCTTATATAGCACTTAAACATCACTGTCGTCTGAAGACCCTCCTTGATCATGAGCACCAGCTGCTTCATCTCCTGCAGCTGCTGTGCTCTGTGCAGACCTCCAGTCTTGCCAATGTTCTTGGAAACATAAATCATCCCAATCTGTCCCTGAAGCCTCAGAAGGCCAGTCTAAGTCACTGTCAAAGCCGAGGAAGGTATCAGAATTAGACTCTGCATTAAGCACATCCCTTACTTCCTGAACCAAAGTTGATTCTAGATCAGTATCACTTTCCTCTGACCCCATTTCTTCTTCCCCAGGAAAACCTTCAAAGGTTTCCGAATCAGAAGGAGCTCTAAGTATCTGCCGGATCTTTTTTCTCTGTTCCAACCCTTCAAGACTAGAATCACTAGCAGCCCTTTTTCTCCCAGCTGCAGAGTCCTGATCACACAGAGCCTCACCCCATTCCATACTATTGCTTGATGCTACTGACCCAGCATCTTCCCTTTCACTACAAGCAGTAGAAGCCGAAGGCTCAATTACAACATGCCCTCTTACACACAGGTCTCTCCCTGCATTCATTTCCAAATGGGCAAATTTGGGGTTATGCACAAAATAACAATACACATTTCCCTACGTACTAATACAGGTTGTGTATCCCTTAGCCATAATCCTTGGGACCAGGTGCGTTTTGCAATTTGGAATATTTGCACGTGAAGGGTTAAAACTTTTGAACATGCTTTAATCAATCAATCAAAATAGTTTATTGTACGGGCCCAAGACCATGACAAAAAGCACCACATGTGCACAATAGTACCCTTGGAGGAACAGGCACCAATGATGCTAAACAGAAACCATAACCATGCTCCCACAAAGATGGGACATGAAATTCATTAATGTTTCTTATACACATCGCCCGAAGGTAATTTTACATATAATACTTTCAATAATTTAAGTCTGTGCACACTGTCCCATCAGAAAACAAAGTTGTCGCTCTCTCAGCCATCGTATGTGGACAATTTTGGGTCTTGGAATTCGAGATAAGGGATGCTCAACCCGAACAAAGCTGCTGCTAGGAATCTGTTTGTGCAAAAATGTGCTTCATCGCCTTCCATTTGCAACTCTTCCACCATCATCCATCTCTCCAAAAACTGCATTATCTTTTTGCAGGTGCTCGTATAAATAGAGCACATTATTTTTCCACAGGTGCACATATAAACAACACCACACATTTGAGAGAAGGGATCCACCCCACATACTGACAAAGTTTGCTGAGATAAGGCAGCCTGGCATCACAGGCTAAGGGTCCCTGGCTTGGATCTTTTGAGTGCAATTCATGTGTTTTGCAGTCAACTAGCAACCCATGGCTTCTAGACAAAGTAGAAAGAGGGGCGGAAAGTGTACACAATCCATAAACAATGGTGCAAGTGATGTTGCCGGTCATTCTGGTTCAATCCTCAGCTCCGGCAGCTCTCACGCAAAGTTGAAAGCAAACCTCCCTCTTGCAACACAAAAGCCAACATGACCTTCCAAGGTCTTCTCTCCAGAAACATATCAAACCCTTTCCGCGCAATGTGGGCAAACGCAGGCCTCCAAAGCACAAGCTGAATGATATCATCCCAAAACATCACTAACCTGGTGTTTGCTGGTGGACGATTTCTTCTGGGTCCTGCAGGTGGATGAAGACCACGAGGCCGGCTGCTCCAAACAGCAGGATGAAGGAAAACATGCAGGTCAGCTTCATCCTTGACGGACGGAAATCAACCCAGTTGGGGCTCGCGGGAAGAAGGAAGGCTGCCTTGCTCCAAAGGCTCCAAAGCTGCAGTCATCGTCTCCGCGGGCTTTGCTTTCCCTTGCAACCTGGTGGGAAAAGGGAGCACTGAGTCTCAATGTGTCGAGGGGGTCTGATTATTTATTTATTTATGTATTTAAAACTCTTATACCCCGGCTGGCCTTCTCACCTCCGAAGAGGGACTCAGACCGGCAAACAGCAAGTATTCAATGCTAACATTTAAAATCTAAAAACATCATAAATTTACGATAAAATTTACAATAAAATACAATACAATAAATACATTTTAAAAGCCTTTCACCAAAGTAAAATCAAGACCAACTTAATCCATATTTTCAGTCCGTATCAAGTGGTTAGCGACTTTAGTCACTTCGCGATCTCCTCCTTCGTTCTGCGAAGGCCTCATTGCACAGCCACGTTTTCACCCACTTCCTAAAACTCAGGAGGGAGGGGGCGGATCTAATTTCATTTGGGAGGGAATTCCACAGCCGGGGGGCCACCACAGAAAAGGCCCTGTCCCTCGTCCCCACCAGACGCGCCTGTGAAGGTGGCGGGACCGAGAGCAGGGCCTCTCCAGATGATCTTAGCACTCTTGACGGTTCATAGGGGAGAATACGTTCGGAAAGGTAAACTGGGCCGGAACCGTATAGGGTTTTGTAGGTCAACACCAACACTTTGAATTGTGCTCGGAAGCTAATTGGCAGAAAGTGGAGCTGGCGCAACAGGGGAGTTGTGCGCTCCCTGTACCCCGCTCCCGTTAGTAGTCTGGCTGCTGCGCGCTGGACTAATTGCAGCTCCCGGGCAGTCTTCATAGGCAGCCCCACGTAGAGAGCGTTGCAGTAGTCTATATGGGATGTAACCAGAGCGTGAACCACCATGGCCAAGTCAGACTTCCCAAGATATGGGGGCAGCTGGCGCACAAGCCTGAGCTGTGCAAAAGCTCCCCTGGCCACCGCCGAGACCTGGGGCTCCAGGCTCAGCAATGAGTCCAAGATCACTCCCAGACTGCGAACCTGCACCTTCAGGGGGAGTGTGATTAGTTATGCACACCTATGCCAGGCTTTCAATAATGTGCAAAGGACCACTCTTTCGGCCAGGCATGAACAAACTTGGGCCCTCCAGGTGTTTTGGACTTCAACTCCCACCATTCCTAACAGCCTGTAGAAATTCTATTCTGACTTGGTTAGACCACACCTGGAATACTTGACACCACAATTGAAGAGAGATCTATATGGCCCCCTACTTGTCTAGAGACGACTTAGCCACGGTGATCCAAGCCACGGTCATCTCTAGACTAGACTTGAGGGGAATAAAAATAGCAAAATATGAATACAAGATAAGAGCGTATGCGGACGATCTGATTTGCATAATTGAGGACCCGGTACCAAATATTTATAAATGGAAGAAAAAAAATAGAGGACTACGGGAAGGTAGCAGGTCTGAAAATAAACAAAGGGAAAACGGTAATACTAACAAAAAATATGACAAAAACCTCCCAAGAAGAGTTATCCCAAAAATCGGGATTCCTGATATCCAGAAAAATAAAGTACTTGGGGATTTGGCTGACGGCCAAAAACTCACAGCTATTAAAAAATAATTATGAGGACACATGGTTACAAATTAAAAAAAGATCTGGGAAATTGGAGATATTTAAGATTATCATTGTTAGGTAGAATAGCTATTATAAAGATGAACATACTCCCCAAATTATTATATCTATTTCAAAATATACCGATAATTAGAAATCAGAAGATATTCAAAAGCTGGAATAAGGAAATCACAAAATTTATCTGGGAAGGAAAAAGACCAAGAATCAATTATAAAATAATGACAGACAAAAAAAGTAGAGGAGGATTTGCCCTCCCTGACTTCAGGTGTTATTTTGAGGCTTGTGCTTTATTATGGGTGAAAGACTGGGTCTCTCTGAAAAAAGAAAATCTCCTAGCCTTGGAGGGGTTCGATCTTAGAACAGGTTGGCACGCTTATTTGTGGTACGACCAAATAAAAAAGGAAAAAAACTTTGGCAACCACTTCGTGAGATCGACCCTCTTAAAGGTATGGAATAAATATGTCAAGTATTTCTACACTAAAATCCCTCTCTGGGTTTCGCCCTCCGAAGCAAAACAAAGGAGAATACAAGGGGGGGAATAAATGGTTAACTTACAAAGAATTACTGAAAAACTCAAATGGAAATTGGGTGTTAAAAACCCAAGAGGAAATTCAACAAATGGATCGGAATGTAACATGGCTCCAATATAGACAATTTAAAGAATTATATAATATAGACCAAAAGAAGGGATTCATTGAGAAAGATGACTTTTGGGAACAACTAATAAAATCTGGGAAGAAAAACATTACGAAGTTGTATAATAAATTAATAGATTGGGCTACTGAAACTGAACATGTAAAAAATTGTATGGTATTATGGGCAAAAAATATTGGAAGACAAATAAAATTACATGAGTGGCATACAATATGGACCAAAAAAATTAAATACACCTATGCCACGGATTTGAAAGAAAACTGGATGAAGATGTTCCATAGATGGCACATCTCCCCACAAAAATTGGAATAATGTACAAATATAGTGATGCCAAATGTTGGAAATGCCATACAAACAGGGGAAGCTATTACCACATGTGGTGGACATGTAAAGTAGCGACCTCATATTGGAAAAGTATACACAAAGAAATTCAAATAATATTGAAAAGAAAATTCTCAATGAAACCCGATTACTACTTATTGGGTTTTATTAGATAAGGAATTAAAGTTAGATGGTAATGAAGATAAATTGTTTTGTTTTATGACAACAGCAGCCTTGAATGGTCTACGCCAAATATTGGAAAGCCGACATCATTCCTAAGGTTGATCAATGGCTTGCAAAACTTTATGATATAAAGAATATGGACAGATTGACATTTCTTTTAAGCAAGCACACGGGAAACTCAAGAAATCAAACAGACTGAGTCTACTGGAGGAATATAGCAAAAGAATGGACTCTACAACTCAGTAATCAAATATATTACAAAATTGAAGTAGGCGTATGGGTTGTTACAAAAGAAAGGAAGGAGGACTTTATATACTCCTGAGAGATTGGAGTTGAAGGATACTTGGAAACCTAACAAATGGCAGGTACCCCCAAAGAGGAAGAATGGAAGTCAATTTTATGTTTGCTGCGTGTTTTTTTTTGGGTTTTTTTGGTATTATTTTATGTTTTCTTTCCTCCCCCTTTGCCCCCCTTTTTCCCCCTTTTCCCTTCCCCTGACTACCTCACTTGCCTACCCACCCTTTTGAATTTGTTTTTTCAGGCTGGAACCAGGGCTTTTTTCCGGTTTGCAACCTGTTTTTGTATTTGTATGTGAGATTTTATGTTACACAATTATTCACAAAACTAATAAAACTTTATTATAAAAAAAATCTCTAGACTAGACGACTGTAACGCCCTTTACATCGGCCTACCCTTGTCTGTGATCTGGAAACTTAAGCTCGTCCAGAATGCCGCTGCGCGACTGGGGCTCCAGCGAGATGTCACATAACTCCTATTCTTCAGCAGCTCCATTGGCTTCCGGTCGAGCACCGGATCACTTTCAAAGTGATGATGTTAACCTTCAAGGCCTTGTATGGTCTGGGGCCGATGTATCTGATGGACCGTCTCACCCCCTACCAACCCCAGAGATTACTTCGTTCTGAAGACCAGATCCTACTTGAAGTGCCTAGTTTTAAAGTCATCCGTCTAATATCTACTTGGCGTAGAGCCTTCTCTGTGGTGGTGCCATCCATTTGGAACGTCCTGCCCATTGAAGTTCGTGCCCTGCGAGATTTGCCATCCTTTCGCAGGGCGTGAAAAACCTATCTATTTTGGCAGGCTTTTGATTGCTGAAATTTGAAAGTCTAATTTAGTTTAATTGATGTTTTATTCCCGTTTTATGCTATTTTATGTAGATTGTGAGCCGCTCCGAGCCCTCGGGGAGTGGCAGCATACAAGACTGAATAATAAATAAATAAATAATTGACAAGCTGGAATGTGTCCAGAGGAGGGTGACTCAAATGATCAAAGGTGTGGAAAACCAGCCCTATGAGGAGTGGCTTCAAGAGCCAGGCATGTTTAGCCTTAAGAAGAGAAGACTGGGAGGAGACATGATGGCCATGTATAAATATGTGAGAGGAAGTCCTAGGGAGGAGGGAGCAAGCTTCCCTCTGCTGCCCTGGAGACTAAGATGCAATGGAGCAATGGTGTCAAACTAAAGGAAAGGATATTCCACCTGGACATGAGGAAGAACTTTCTGACTGTTCAGTAGGCCTGGTCAATCCATGGTTCTAAATGGTTCTGAAGTACTTACAAAACTAAAGTTCTGCTGGTGAACACTAGGTGGCGCTGGTGCTTTGCTAAAGTTCTGGTGGTGAACATTTCAGAACTCTAACAAAACTTTCAAACTTTCATTATAAATGGCAGTTCCTAATTGGTTCTGTCTTAAAAATCGCCAATAATGAAATAATGATGAAATTTTGAAAGTTTTGTTTGAGTTCTGAAATGTTCACCACCAGAACTTTAGCAACACTGTAGAAGCAAAGCAACAGCGTCACCTAGTGTTCACCACCAGAACTTTAGCAACACTGTAGAAGCAAAGCACCAGCGTCACCTAGTGTTCACCACCAGAACTTTAGCAACACTGTAGAAGCAAAGCAACAGCGTCACCTAGTGTTCACCACCAGAACTTTAGCAACACTGTAGAAGCAAAGCACCAGCGTCACCTAGTGTTCACCACCAGAACTTTAGCAACACTGTAGAAGCAAAGCACCAGCATCACCTAGTGTTCACCACCAGAACTTTAGCAACACTGTAGAAGCAAAGCAACAGCGTCACCTAGTTTTCACCACCAGAAATTTAGCAACACTGTAGAAGCAAAGCAACAGCGTCACCTAGTGTTCACCACCAGAACTTTAGCAACACTGTAGAAGCAAAGCACCAGCGTCACCTAGTGTTCACCACCAGAACTTTAGCAACACTGTAGAAGCAAAGCACCTGCGTCACCTAGTGTTCACCACCAGAACTTTAGCAACACTGTAGAAGCAAAGCACCAGCGTCACCTAGTTTTCACCACCAGAACTTTAGCAACACTGTAGAAGCAAAGCACCAGCGTCACCTAGTGTTCACCACCAGAACTTTAGCAACACTGTAGAAGCAAAGCACCAGCGTCACCTAGTTTTCACCACCAGAACTTTAGCAACACTGTAGAAGCAAAGCACCAGCGTCACCTAGTGTTCACCACCAGAACTTTAGCAACACTGTAGAAGCAAAGCACCAGCATCACCTAGTGTTCACCACCAGAACTTTAGCAACACTGTAGAAGCAAAGCACCAGCGCCACCTAGTGTTCACCACCAGAACTTTAGCAACACTATAGAAGCAAAGCGCCAGCGCCACCTAGTGTTCCCCACCAGAACTTTAGTTTTGTAAGTACTTTAGAACCATTTAGAACCATGGATTGCCCAGGCCTAATGTTCAGCAATGGAACACTCTGCCCGGAGTGTAGTGAAGGCTCCTTCTTTGGAGGCTTTGAAGCAGAGGCTGGATGGCTATCTGTTGGGGTGCTTTGAATGGATTATTATTATTATTATTATTCAGGTCTAGAAGCAAAGTAAATAAATAAATAAATAATTATCCTGCTTCTTGGCAGAATGGGGTTGGACTGGATGGCCCACCAGGTCTCTTCCAACTCTAGGATTCTATGATTCTATGAGTGACTCCAGTGGTGCTATAAATGCTGCATCTTCATTGAGGGAGGCAGTGGCCTTCATGTGTGGACTTACAGGGAAGATGCAATCAGGAAAACCGCTCAGCCATGCCCGAAAGTCTCCAAACGCCCATCGAAACCACCGCTGGTACCAACCATGCAGGCAGTCAGCGACATTTCCAAAATATCCCCGTGCCATTGAAAACAGCAGTCTAAAGAGGCACTAGAATATACCTGCTGTGGGAATTTACACCTCATTTGTGCTCAAGATTGCAGTCATAATTAAATAAATGCTTACATTTCTTGCTTTGGTTCCCCCCTTGTCGAGCAAGGAATGCACAATGCACCGGGGACTTAGTTCACGCCAGGACCGATATTATCGCAACGCTCTTTTCGCGGTGTTTTGTTTTTAGGGGGAAACGGAAATAAAGCACGCAGCTGCGTTTGGCACGTTTTGGGGCTGGAAAACTCCTTTGCTAGAAAGGAAATAAAAATGATAGATATTCCAAGGTATACAGGCTAGAAGCCGCTGCGTTGGGGAATGCTAAACAGTCGGGCTCATTTCAAAAATACTTGCACCCATCTCATTAGTATTGGAATTAGAAGCAGCTGGGAAATCATTCTGCGAACCATGAGATTTTGGACAGAATTTTTGTTGCCTACGAAAGGGAAGGGTCAAGGCCTTTCTCGGGGAAAAGCCAATTAAGCATTTGGAGGGCTCTCTGACTCTCGTTAGCACTTTCGGCGAAGAGCAATAACTCTCTGAAATGGGGTGGAGCACTTCAACGGGAAGAGCATTTGTCGCTCGCGTCATCATTTTTCAATTGTGGGTCTGAATGCTTGTTGGTTAAGCAAGCATCACACTCGCAGGAATGTATGTGGCCTATATCAGTGTTTCTGGTTTCATGGTGGTCCACACCTTGGTTACCTCTAGATTGGATTACTGCAATGCGCTCTACGTGGGGCTTCCCTAGAAGACGGCCCGGAAACTTCAACTTGTCCAACACTCGGCTGCCAGATTAATAACTGGGGCAGGTTACAGGGAGCGGTCGACCCCCCGGTTTAAAGAGCTCCACTGGCTGCTGTTTATTTTCGAAGCCCAATTCAAAGTGCAGGCGATTATTATTTATTATTTTATTTCCAGCATTTCTACCCCGCTCTTCTCAACCCCCGAGGGAGGGGGGACTCAGAGCGGCCTAACAGAAGGCACAATTCGATGCCAACACAATAAAATACAATATAAAAACCAAAAACATTCAGCATTAAAATACATTAAAATACAAATTAACATTAACACATCATCCACATTCTCTTAAGTTAAAAACAGTGTTCCGTCCATAACAGGAGCATTGAGCCATAGCCATCAACTTGCCATTACAAATCCAGTCCAAAGTGCTGCATTGTGCTAATGCGCAAACGCCTGGTCCCACAGCCAGGACTTCACTCCTTTCCTGAATGGCAGGAGGGATGTGGTCGATCGTATGTCACTTGGGAGTGCGTTCCACAGACGGGGAGCCACCACCGAGAAGGCCTTCTCTCTCGTCCCCACCAACCGCGTTTGAGAAGTTGGCGGGAGCGAGAGCAGTGCCTCCCCGGATGATCTAAAATTACGAGGTGGGACGTAGCGGCTGATGCGTTCAGACAAATAAGCTGGGCCAGAACCGCACAGAGCTTTAAAGGTGAAAACCAGCACTTTGAATTGAGCTTGGAAATGGACAGGCAGCCAGTGGAGCCGACACAACAGGGGGGTGGTATGCTCCCTGTATGTAGCTCCCGTTAGTAATCTGGCTGCCGCTCATTGGACTAATTGCAATTTCCGAACTGTCTTCAAAGGCAGCCCCACGTAGAGTGTGTTGCCGTAATCTATTTGGGATGTAACCAAAGTGTGGACAACCGTAGCCAGATCAGACTTCCCAAGGTACGGGCACAGCTGGCGCATGAGTCTTAACTGTGCAAAAGCTCCCTTGTCCACCGCCGAGACCTGGGGTTCCAGGCTCAGCGATGAGTCCAGGATCACTCCCAAGCTGCGAACCTGCGTCTTCAGGGGGAGTGTAGCCCCATCCAACACAGGCTGTAACCCTATGCCCTGTTCGGCCTTTCGACTGACCTGGAGGACCTCTGTCTTGTCTGGATTCAGTTTCAATTTGCTAGCCCTCATCCAGTATGATACAGCGGCCAAGCACCGGTTCAAAGTCTGGACAGCCTCCTTGGGAAGGAGTGACAGATCTGGACGTCATCTGCGTACAGATAACACCTTACTCCGAAACTCCGAATGATCTCTCCCAGCGGTTTCATGTAGATGTTAAATAACATCGGGGACAGTACTGAATAGGGTTCCCATATGTCCCTTATTCTAAGGGCCGTCCCTTATTTTGGCCCTAAAATTTGTGTCCCTTATTTTCAGGCCCTGTCCCTTATTTTTGACTAGCAGGACAGGACTGGGTGGGGTTGACCAGAGGAAGCTGCGCGCTGCGGTTTCCACAGCAATGCCTGCCTGGGGATTCCAACTCGCAGGGCAGCCTGCGTCCCCGTTGGAAGGAAGAGGCGATACAGGCCTTTTTCAAAGTACAGTAGACTAATTAACCGTTACCCAAGGGGAATGTTGGATCATGTTGGTTAAAGGTAGTTTCTGATTGCTTGAGAGTTACTCTTAAAATAGGCCTAGCTGTGCATCCCAATACTATACAATACTGTGTATCCCATACTATACGATACCATTAACTATTGACATAATAATCATGAAAATGTACTGTCTTATAAAATTTATTTTATTTTATGTTTAGACAGTGCCCTTTTAAAGTCAGCAAAGTACTAAATACAGATGGAGAAAATTAAGTAGTTCTGATAATGTTTTTTCTGCATGACAAAGCATGCAGAAACATACCATGTCCTGTTAAGAGGGTGTAAGTCAGTTTCTTTTGTGAGTTTCAATCATTATGTTATTCTGTTAAGAAAACTATTTCTACCTAATGTTTGAGTTTCAAGTTTTTAATGAAGTGTCCCTTATTTTTGTGAAAAATCCTGTAAATGTCCCTTATTTCTTATATCAAAAAATGGCAACCCTAGTACTGAACCCTGAGGGACTCCGCAAGACAAAGATTGCAGAGCCAAACAGGTGTCACCCAATGACACCTTCTGGGTATATCAGTGTTTCTCGACCTTCCCCCAACCATAACATTATTTTTGTTGGTACTTCTCAACAGTCATTTTGCTACTGTTATGAATCGTCATGACAATATCTGATATGCAGGATGTTGTAATTGAGCCTTCAGTGTCTCCTGCTAGTAGTGATAAGGAAGATGCTGAGTCAGTAGCATCTAGCAGTAGTATGGAATGGGATGTGGCTCTGAGTAATCAAGACACTGGAGCTGGGAGAAAGAGGGCTGCTAGTGATTCTACCCTTGAGGATTTGGAGCAGAGAAAGAAGATCCGGCAGATACTTAGAGCTCCTTCAGATTTTGAAAGTTTTTCTGGGAGAGCTCCTTCAGATTCTGAAACCTTTGAAAGTTTTTTCTGGGAATGAAGAAATGGGGTCAGAGGAAAGTGATACTAGACTGGACTTTGGTTCAGGAAGTAAGGGATGTGTGTAATGAAGAGTCTAACGCTGATACCTTCCTAGGCTTTGATAGCGATTCGGATTGGCCTTCTGAGGCTTCAGGAACAGACTGGGATACTTTACGTTTCCAGGATCGTTGGCAAAATTGGAGAAATGCCCAGAGCACAGCAGCTGCAGGAAATGAAACAGCTTCTGTCCCTGATCGAGGGGAGTCTTCGGGCGAGTCCGACATCTAATGGCTATATAATGAATGGGTTTATGAGGCTGCCTTTGCGGCGGTCAAAGAGTTTATCTGGCACTCTTGTCTGGCGTTCCTGTGATCTTTGGCATCTTGGCATCGTATGTCTTGTTCCTGGTTCCAGTTACTTGTGAATTACAGTTACACCTTTTTGGGATGAGTTGCTACGGCTGCTCTGCTACTGTTTGGGGAAAGGTGGGGGGTTTGGGATTCAATGTTTGTTTTTTCTGTCTAGTTGGTGCCGTGTATTCCTGTGGTGGGGTTTTATCTCCGCTGAATCTGCTGTGAGTTCCAGATGCAAATTTGATATTGTATGACATGGAGGGAGGTTGAGACTGTGTTTTATGGGGACTATGATATGTGTTATTCCTGTATACTCAGCTCCTGTGATCCTTGGACCGTCTCCTCTTTTCCTCCGTCATTCTCCTGACCTTGACCTTTGGACCGGCTTTCAACTATTCTTCTGGATCATCCCACATCGGACGTCACAGATGGACGTCCTGAGTTTGTTTTGCATCGTGCTTCGGGGTTTTTGTTAGGTTTCCTGGGATTTTTGAGGGTTTTTAGCCGAGTTGGCTGCTTTTTTATTCATCCCCTTTCCATTTGATTGTTCAATAAACTTTTTGTTACCCCCTTTACATCTGGGTTTGGCTTACTTGGGCTCTGTGCTACAACACAGGATGTATTCTCATTCGCTGGACCAAATTTGGCACAAAGACCCAATATGCCCGACTTGAATACTGGTGCAGTTAGGGATTTATTTTGTCATTTTAGAGTTGTAATTGCTGGGGTTTATAGTTCACCTGCAATCAAAGAGCATTCTGAACTCCCCCTATGATGGAACTGAACCAAACTTGGCACACAGAACTCCCATGACCAACAGGGAGGGTCTGGTTGCCATTGACCTTGACTTTGGGAGTTGTAGTTCACTTACATCCAGAGAGCACTGTGGATTTAAACAACACTGGATCTGGACCAAACTTGGGAGAAATACTCAATATGTCCAAATATAAACACTGGTGGAGTTTGTGGGAAACAGATTGACATTTGGGAGTTGTAGTTGCTGGGATTTATAATTCACTTACAATCAAAGAGCATTCTGAATTCCACCAATGAGAGAATTGGGACAAACTTCCCACAGAAAACTTCCATGACCAACAGAAAATATTGTGTTTTCTGATGGTCTTTGGTGACCCCTCTGATACGCCCTCATGACCAACCCCGCCCCCCGGATCCCGGCCCCCAGGTTGAAAAACATTGGTCTTTATGGATGCTGTTGCTAAGTAGATACTAAAGGTATCGACAATATTATAATGAAGATATTATGGAGAAGCAGAGGCCGGCGCAGAGCACAAGGGCTGTTCTAAAGGGAAGGAGATGTTTGGTCTCTGAGCAGCGCTGCGTCTTCAGCCGGTGGCTCCGTCTCTCTGTTCGCTTCACCTCTGCAACCATTGAGGGCAACAGGGAGTTGAGAGATAATATCTGCATCGTTTCGGGTGAATTAATTAAGGCCAAACGGTCTTCTCATTTGCAATTTGCATGATTCCGAGGAGACTCCCGGAAGGCACTCGTTTGAGCAGCAGCAGCAACAACAACACGCTTATGATTGTTGTTTGGATCAAAACATAATGCCAGGTCCTCATTGAGGTCCTTCAAAGCTCACTCATTAACTTGCTAATGGATGTGGCATGTTATTACAGAGATTAGTAACTCATGCGGCCGGCGGTAATTTACACCTTGGCACCTATGATCCTTTGTAATTTTTCTGATAGGAAAAACAGGATTTTGTTTACTGGGTTTCAGAGCAACCTGGAATGTAATAATATCTGGAAGTAAATAATAATAATAACACTTTATTTCTACCCCACCACCATCTCCCCAAAGGGACTCGAGGTGGCTTACACAAGGCCAGGCCCAACAATTACAACAAGGCAAATATACAACAAAAAATAAATCAATAAAATAAATGGAAATAATAATCCAAAAAGTAAACACACAATCTATCTATCTATCTATCTATCTATCTATCTATCTATCTATGTATATAATAAAAGTCAGTGTTTGTATGTATGTATGTATGTATGTAAGTGTGTGGATATGTGACAGCTTTCCGATTGGTTGCCACTATGGGATTATTTGCATAATGCCTCTGATTGGCTAGCACCATCAACATTCCGACACTCTAAACTGCTGGGGGGGGGGGGGCTCCCGGCCTCTACATTCTAACAACATGATTGGTTGCCACTGAGGGAGTATTTGCATAACGCCTCTAATTGGCCAGCACCACCAACATTGTGTGTGTATATGTGTGCGGAGGGCGGAAGGATATGTGGCAGCTTTCTCACTGGCTCCCAATGTGGGATTATTTGCATAGAGGACTTTGATTGGCCAGCCTCAGAACTCCAACATTCTAAGGCACCAGACAGAGGCGATTGCTTGCCACTGAGGGAGTATTTGCATAAAGGACTCTGATTGGCCATCTCCATTCCAACATTCTAAGGTGACGCAGAGGGCAAAGGAAAGGTCAAAGGACAGTCAGTCACTGCGGCCCACAGCAATGATGAATCAGGACCAAATTTGGCACACAGGGGCCCAATGGCCCACTTCACAACCTGGTGTGGTTTAGGACAGGATGGGCCACAAATGATGGGATTTGCAGTACCTTCACCTGATTCACTTCTCAAACAACACTGTAACCCCTATAAATCACAGACCAGGCCCAAAATTGACAGCAAGGCTTCCTTAACTTGATTTTCCTGACCAGGCCTCAGCTCCTGGGATATTGTTAGGCTTCCTCAACTTGATTTTCCTGACTAGGCCCCTAACAACGACGGAACAAGACCAAACTTGGCACACAGACCCCCCAAGATGCACCCTACATCCTGGTGCTGTTTGAGGGAGGATGGGCCATGGATGATGGGACTTGCAGTACTTTAATTCACTTTCTTAGAGCACTGTGGCCCACACCAATGACGAATCAGGACCAAACTTGGCACACAGAGGCCCAATGGCCCACTTTACAAATATGGTGCAGTGTACGGCAGGATGGCTCACAAATGATGGGATTTGCAGTACCTTCACCCGATTCACTTCCCAAACAGTATCCAATGACTGATCATGACCAAACTTGGCACACAGAGACCCCATGACACTGTGGTGCTTGTCTCTTCTCTTCTCTCCCTCTGAGGCCAAGCAGATAGAAAGAGGAAGGCCTTTCATCTACTATTGGAACTATTTCGATCTTTTTTCTGCTTCCTTCGACTCAGGAATCTCTCGCGAAGAGCTTTCCAAAGTTTTAAGAAAGCAGTTAGGAAAGTGTAAGACTTTCTTTTTGGAAAAAAAAGCCAAACGTGAGTAGCAACGTTCCTCTCCAAATGCGCCCAGGCTGTTCCTCCCCTCCTCCCAACCAAACCCGACGCCAAATGCGAGTCCTCTTAATCTTTAAAGTCCCGGTGACTAATTTGCCTGTCACTAAAACAGCGCAAACACTTTCTCCCTAATGACGGAGAGGCCCATCTGTTTTGTCAAGGTGATTTTCAACTCCCATGCATTATCCCAAGACGAGCCCTCCCCCGCTAATCTTGATTGGAGTTGTTAACGCGAAACCTCTAATTAAAAAGAGCTCTGGAAATCCACGCGGCTGCCTTTCACACATCAGCCACCCACGAGTTAATGAGGAAGCGGTTGGAAACAGGGGGACCCACACAGCGCCACACTCCTTGCGCGAGCAACATTCGGCCGAGTGATGCGCGCGCATTACACACACATGGATGCAGATATGTTCAGATATGGAAATGAGGGCCTTGTGGTGCTGAGCGCAAGTTCCTCTGTGAAAGCAAACGGGCGTTTCGATCCTCCAATGTGGAAATGGCATCTTCCCTTCTAAATGGCGGGACCCCCATGGATACGTAATGTGTCACTGTGGAGGAGTCACAGGATGTTCACAAATTTGTCGGGGCACCCCATTTTTGGGAAGGTGGTCCAGAGAGCACTGCGATTCACTGTGTCGAATGCCTTTGCAAGGTCAACGAATGCCACGTACAGAGGTTGGTTTTGTTCCCCGCCTTTCCCTTGGAGCTGTCGTGCAGCGAAGATCATGCTCACTGTTCCTCTGGAGGGGCCGAAGCCGCTCTGGGATTCTGGGAGGAGGGTGTCTTCTGAGATGGGCAGAAGGCGGTGTGCAGGGATTCTTGCGAGGACTTTCCCAGCGGAGGTTAGACGGGGGATTTATTTATTTATTTATTGTTCGTTTTTATATACCGCTCCTTCCAGCAGGCTCGGGGCGGTTTACATAAAATCAATTAGTAAAACAGCAACATTTCAATTTAATAACAACAACAATATAAAAACAGAGCATAAAAACAACAATCTACATAGGACTCAAGAATTTGGCAACTTCCTCGGGAGCCATTTAGGTTGAAGGCCTGCCTAAAAAGAGATCCTGTGGCTGGGTCCTCCGGGCTGTAGGGATGTTCAGCTTCCAACCCTGGACGGCGTGACATTATGTCCGTCGCCCTCTGTTAAGAGCTTAGGAGTAACCTTGGACCCCCTGTTGTCGATGGGGGCCCACGTCTCCAGCGTCAGCAGGGTAGCATTTTCCATCTTCGCCAGGCGAGGAAGCTGGCCCCCTATTTGTCCCGGCGCGACTTAGCCACAGTGATCCAAGCCACGGTCATCTCGAGGCTGGACTACTGTAACGCTCTTTACATTGGCCTTTCTCTGTCGGTAATCCGGAGACTCAAGCTGCTGCAGAACACTGCAGCGCGACTCCTGGCAGGGGTCCCGATTGGCCACCACATCACGCCAATCCTGCGCGAACTGCACTGGCTCCCAATTGAATGCCGGGTTGCCTTCAAAGTGTTAGTCCTGACTTTTAAGGCCTTACATGGTCTGGGGCCAGTGTACCTGCGGGACCGCCTTGTCCCATATCATCCCACCAGATCACTGCGCTCCGAAGAGCTAAACCTCCTGGTCATCCCAAATGTGAGGACCTACCATCTGTCCGCAACCCGCCGCCGGGCTTTCTCTGTTGCAGCCCCAACCCTGTGGAACGCACTGCCCGCCGGCATCCGTGCCACCCAGGGCCTCCTCCCGTTCAGGAGAGCAGTTAAGACATTGCTGTTCCAACAAGCCTTCGGAGTTAGCTAGACTGTAGCTCACACCGCCTGGCTGTCAGCCCACTGCGACTCCATTTGTTGCTTCAACTGTTCTAATTGTAATTCCATCTTAATGGTATTACTGTGGTTTATGAGTTATCTGACAATTGTATTTTACGAACTGTTGTAAGTCACCCCGAGCCGTGGGGGGGGGGGGCACAGACAAATGTGAAATAATAAATAAATAATAAATAATAATAAAAAGGGTCGTTTTACAGGCTCTCCGAAACGGGGCCAATTCCTTAATGCAGTGTTTCCCAACCTTTTTTCAGCCATGGCACATTTTTTACATTTACAAAATCCTGGGGCACACCACCAACCAAAATGACACAAATTGACACTCTAACACAGTAATACATAGAGTTAATATGTTTTTAAATGTATTTATACACTCAGTGTGAAACCTGGCCCTGTTTCGATGAACACAACATAGATATCCTGGCAGGAATGGCAGAAAGACACACACAAAGGTCTTGCTCAACAGCTGGGAGTTATAGTTCACCCGCAATCAAAGAGCACACTGAACTTCACCAATGATGGAATGGAATCAAACTTCCCACACAGAACTCCTATAAGGGAGCCCGAGTGGAGAAGAAAAAGTCTTCGGCAGGAGGGGGAAGAAAGGGTATTGGAAGTTCCAATTTCCCACGGCACAGCTGATGATCGCTCACGGCACACTAGTGTGCCACGGCATACTGGTTGGGAAACACTGCCTTAATGGCACGGACTTCATCTGGCATTGAGTTCCATAGTGATGGTGCTGCTACGGAAAAGGCTCTGGTTGCTGACAGACGGCAGGAGTGGATAGATGGAACTACTAAGAGGTTTTGCTCTTCCGAGCGTAGTGATCTCAGGGGAACATACGGGGTGAGGCGGTCCCTCAGGTATGCCGCCCCTAGACCATACAAGGCCTTAAAGGTCAACACCAACACCTTGAAAACAACCCGGTACTCTATTGGTAGTTGCTGCAGAATAGGCGTAATGTGCTCTCGTGCAGGTGCTGCCACCAGCAGTCGAGCAGCAGCATTCTGCACTAGCTTGAGTTTCCAGATTGATGACAAAGGAAGGCCAATGCAGAGGGTGTTACAGTAGTCCAGTCTCGAGATGACCGTTGCCTGGATCACCGTGGCCAGGTTGCTCCTGGGCAGATAGGGAGCCCCATAGTGACTGCTTATACCGGACTTTACTCACACGCCCGAGTACTATTACTGTTGTGTAGAACGCCTTACTATATAACAGGGCTGTCCAACTGGCGGCCCGGGGGCCGTATACGGCCCCCCAGCCCCTTCCCTACGCCCCCCTAAGCTTTTTAATAAAAAATAAAAAATGAAAAATAAAATAAATAATAATAAAAAATACCTACTTTCACGTTTGGAGCAAGTATCGCGAGAATACGCAATCCACACGGGATTTCGCTGTCAACGCGACATCACGCCAGCGTTGACAGCGAAATCCCGTGTGGATTGCATATTCTCGCGATTCTCTTCGGCTACTCTACTACTGGATCGCTGAGGCCCACAAATGCGATTAGGACGTTCTTCGACTCAGTCGGTCGTCGCCTCTCTCGTCGTCCGGGTACTCCAGGATCCTGCGCGTTTGGAAAAGGTAGGCCGAAGCAGGGGGCTCCTCAGGGGGCTCCTCATACCCACCCCCCATCACCCCTCAGTTATTAAATATAACATTAAATATATTTAAAGATGAAATAAGGGGAGATGGGATTAAAATAAGGGGAGAGGGAGGATGGAATTAAATATATTTAATATTAAATAAAAATAAGGGGGAGGGGAGGATGGAATTAAATATATTTAATATTAAATAAAAATAAGGGGAGAGGGGAGGATGGAATTAAATATATTTAATATTAAATAAAAATAAGGGGAGGGGGAGGATGGAATTAAATATATTTAATATTAAATAAAAATAAGGGGAGAGGGGAGGATGGAATTAAATATATTTAATATTAAATAAAAATAAGGGGAGAGGGGAGGATGGAATTAAATATATTTAATATTAAATTAAAATAAGGGGAGAGGGGAGAGGGCGCCGAGGGAGAGGGCGGAGCCGGGGGCAGGGAGGGGGCGGAGCCAGGGCAGGGGCGGAGCCGGGGCGGGGGCAGACCCTACGGCCCCCAGGTCATCAGTGACCGGAATTCAGGCCCCTGGGCCGGTAGAAGTTGGACAGCCCTGCTATATAACTTATTGTGTAGAACGCCTCACTTTATAACTTCTTATTGTGTAGAACTTCTTATGTGCTGAACGTGTCTTGTGTTTAACTTATATTGTGCTGAACTAGTTGGATGTTGGTAGAGCTCATTATTCTCTAGTATATTTAATACACTAATGAAATATCGACTAAAAGAGATACATTGAATTTCTAGTTATTGCTAAGTACTTAAGAACATAAGAACATAAGAAGAGCCATGCTGAATCGGGCCTCAGCCCATCTAGTCCAGCATTCTGTATCACACAGTGGCCCGCCAGTTGTACACGGGGATCTCGAGCAGAAGGGAGGGCAAAACCCTGAACTGCTCCCGACCCCCCACAACCAGTACCCAGGGAAATCCTGCCTACCTCAACCAACTCCGAGGTGGCACTTGGATGTCCTTTTCAGTAACTACCGATACACTTGGTATCCATGAATCTGTCTAATCCTGCCTTGAAGCTGTCCAGGCTGACAGCTGTCACAACCTCTTCTGGAAGTGAGTTCCATAACCCAATGACCCTTTCTCTGGGTGAAGAAATATTTCCCTTTATTAGTCCTAATTTTCCTACCTTGGAGCTTCAGGGAGTGCCCCTAGTCCTAGTGTTGGGTGACAGAGAAAATAGTTTTCTTTATTCACCTTTTCTATCCCATGCATGATTTTATACACTTCGATCAAGTCACCTCTTAAACGCCGTCTTTCAAGGCTGAAAAGACCAAGGCGTTGCAACCTGGTTTCATAAGGGAGCTGCGCCATCCCTTGGATCATTCTTGTTGCCCTTTTCTGTACCTTTTCCAGTTCCGTTATATCCTTCTTAAGGTGCGGAGACCAGAATTGTACACAATACTCCAAATGTGGCCTTACCATCGATTTGTAGAGAGGTAATACAACATTTGCTGACCTATTTTCGATTCCCTTCCTGATCATGCCAAGCATAGAATTTGCTTTTTTCGCTGCTGCTGCGCACTGGGTAGACATCTTCATTGAGCTGTCCACCAAAACCCCAAGATCCCTTTCCTGGTTTGTCTCGGAAAGCTTTGACCCCATCAATTGGTAGGTGTAGTTGGGGTTCTTTGCCCCGATGTGCATGACTTTACACTTGTTTAGGTTAAAATGCATTTGCCACTTTGTTGCCCATTCACTCAATTTCGAGAGATCTTTCTGGAGCTCTTTACAGTCAGTTTCATTTTTAACTACCCTGAACAATTTAGTGTCGTCTGCAAACTTTGCTACCTCAGAATTCACTCCTACATCCAGATCATTTATGAATAAATTAAAAGTAACGGACCCAAAACTGAACCTTGGGGTACGCCACTTCTCACCTCTTTCCACCCAGAGAAGTGTCCGTTTATTACCACCCTTTGTTTCCTACAGTTTAGCCAGGTTCCAATCCAGGACAAGACCTGTCCCCTGATTCCATGGCTGAAGAGCTTATTTAGGAGCCTTTGGTGAGGGACTTTGTCAAAAGCCTTTTGAGAGTCAAGGTAAACAATATCGACTGGGTCCCCTTTATCTATGTGTTTATTTACAGCCTCAAATAATTCTATCAAGTTAGTAAGACATGATTTGCCTTTGCAGAAACCATGTTGATTTTCCTTCAGCAATGCCTGTTCTTCTATGTGCCTAGTAATTTTTTCTTTAATAATGGTTTCCATCACTTTGCCTGGAACTGAGGTTAAACTGACTGGTCTTGCTTGGCTTGTTGTTCTTACATATACGGAACCCAGAGTAGTATTACTTAGTGTTGTTTAGTATTGCGCAATTTGAAGAGCCATGAATGGAGGGCTAAAGGGAGAAACGTGCCAAGAGGAAGGCACGTCAAGCCAACCCTGACCGGGATGGCCTTCCACCTGAAAAGCAATGTCCTCACCGCGGGAGAACATGCGGATCAAGAATAGGGCTCCACAGCCACCCACGGACTGACTGCCAAGACACTACACTTGGAGGACTATCATCCTCGAACAACGAGGGATCGCCTAAGGAAGGATACATAAGCATGGATTGCACATTGCTACACAACAATACACAGGATAGGTTGTGAATGGATAGGCACGGCATCAATTTGCCACTTGAATCCATGGCTCCATTGTGTCCCAGTCTCTGGAGCATCGCGTAGATAGATGGATTTGTTTATTGATTAGTCCACTGGCCATATCAACAACGAACAACAAAAGACAAGAATACGCAGACAAATAAACACCCATCGCTATCCTAAAGCTCCCGTAATAATGAACTAGAATCAATTAAAACACTATAAAACTTGATTAAATAATAGGTTTGGTAAAATGGGATTAAATTACAAGCTGTAAACAGGGGGGAAGAAAGTGGCAAATGTAAAATAAATGGTTGGAGAATTGAGATAAGTTCCTCGCCAAGACAAAGGAGATATAGTTTTGTAAGATACAAGAAATTCTCAGCCTGGGGGTCAGGACCCCTGGGGAGGGGGTCGCAAGGGGGTGTCAGAGTGTTCACCAAAGACCACCAGAAAACACAGTATTTTCTGTTGATCCTGGGACTTCTTTGTGGGTAAGAGAATGCTCTTTGATTGTAGGTGAACTATAAATCCCAGCAACAACAATTCCCAAATGTCAAGGTCTATTCTCCCCAAACTCCACCAGTGTTCACATTAGGGCATATTGAGGATTCGTGCCAAGTTTGGTCGAGATCTATCATTTTTGAGTCTCCAGTGCTCTCTGGGTGTAGGTGAACTACAACTCCCAAACTCAAGGTCAATGTCCACCAAACACTTTCAGTGTTTTCTGTTGGTTATGGGACTTTCATGTGCCAAGTTTGGTTCATCATTGGTGGAGACAGAGTTCAGAAAGCTCTTTGATTGTAGGTGAACTATAAATCCCAGCAACAACAACTCCCAAATGTCAAGGTCTATTCTCCCCAAACTCCACCAGTGTTCACATTAGGGCATATTGAGGATTCGTGCCAAGTTTGGTCGAGATCTATCATTTTTGAGTCTCCAGTGCTCTCTGGGTGTAAGTGAACTACAACTCCCAAACTCAAGGTCAATGTCCACCAAACACTTTCAGTGTTTTCTGTTGGTTATGGGACTTTCATGTGCCAAGTTTGGTTCATCATTGGTGGAGACAGAGTTCAGAAAGCTCTTTGATTGTAGGTGAACTATAAATCCCAGCAACAACAACTCCCAAATGTCAAGGTCTATTCTCCCCAAACTCCACCAGTGTTCACATTAGGTTATTGATCAAGTTTGGTGGAGATCTATCATTTTGAGTCTCCAGTGCTCTCTGGGTGTAAGTGAACTACAACTCCCAAACTCAAGGTCAATGTCCACCAAACGCTTTCAGTGTTTTGTGTTAGTTATGGGACTTTCATGTGCCAAGTTTGGTTCATCATTGGTGGAGACAGAGTTCAGAATGCTCTTTGATTGTAGGTGAACTATAGATCCCACCAACTACAACTCCCAAATGACAAAATCAATCCTCCCCCAACTTCACCAGTATTCAAATTTGGGCATATCAGGTATCTTTCTGTCAGGGTGCTTTGGATGCAATTTTCCTGCTTTTTAGCAGAATGAGGTTGGATGGATGTCCCACGAGGTCTCTTCCAAATCAACGATTCTATGATTCTGCAGGCTAAATATTCCCAGCTCTTTCAGCCGCTCCTCATGGGGCTTGTTCTCCTAACCCTTGATCCTTTGAGTCACCCTCTTTCTCTGGACACATTCCAGCTTAGAGTCAACTTCTCCCTTGGAGCCTCCAGTGGCGCAATGGGTAAAACCCTTGTGCCAGCAGGACTTCTGACCAAAGAGTTAGCGGTTTGAATCCACTAAGGGTGAGCTCCGGTCTGTCAGCTCCAGCTTCTCATGTAGGGAAATGAGAGAAGCCTCCCACAGGATGGTAGAACATCTCAGAGAGGTTAAAAAGTAGAGAGTACCCCTGCCTTAAGGAGGAGACGCTGAAAGCGCCACAAACGCAGCAGCAGTTTGCCTAGAGATAAGCAAGTAGCCATACAATCGCCTATGCAAGTGTACATGTGAACTCTGTGTGATAGGAAGATATAGGGCCAATCAAAACGTGCATGATCAGGACAAATAGCCAATCTTGACAGAGAGCTAATGTGAGGTAAAGTAGTCGCTGATAAGAAGGTAATATAAAAACTTTTCTAACTGCGCAACAGGCGCGGCAGTCATTTGAGTGCTTGTAGAATTGCTGTCTGCCCGCCTGATGCTGTACAGCCTGAATAAAGAGTCTTGAATTGGATGAGTTGGTCTCTCTTGTGTTCCTTCGACTTTGTGGGCCCCACAACCCTAAAACCTGTGTCCCTAACACAAACAGGCACCCCCTGGGCCAGTGTTTCCCAGCCTTTTTTGAGCCGTGGCACACTTTTAACATAAAAAATATCCGGGGGCACACCACCGACCAAAATGCCACAAAACGACACTCTAACACAGTAAAGAATGGCTGGGGGATGGTGGCCTGCTGGGAGCAGCTGCTGGGAGTGCCGAAGCCGGGGGAGGAGCCAGGCCGTGCCATGCCCCGCCCCCTCCCCCTGGCTTCAGCTCTCCCACAGCATCTCCAGCCTTGAGGGGGCAGTGCCAAGCCAGCGGTGCCAGAGCCAGCACAATGCTGGCTTGGCACTGTCCCCTCAAGGCTGGAGAAGCTGTGGGAGAGCTGAAGCCGGGAGAGGAGGAGCCAGGCCATGCCATGCCCCACTCCCTCCCCCGGCTTTAGCTCTCCCACAGCATCTCCAGCCTTGAGGGGACAGTGCCAAGCCAGCGGTGGCAGAGCCAGCACAATGCTGGCTTGGCACTGTCCTCTCAAGGCTGGAGAAGCTGTGGGAAAGCTGAAGCCGGGGAGAGGGCGGAGCCAGGCCATGCCATGCCCCGCCCCCTCCCCCCGACTTCAGCTCTCTCACAGCTTCTCCAGCCTTGAGGGGGCAGTGCGAGCAAGGGGCGGGAGTCATAGCCCCCATTCCTGGCGCCGCTCTCCACCATGACTCCCGCCCCTCGCTCGCTGAAGCCGCGCGGAGGAGCATGAGCGGTGGATGGGCTTCAGTGGGCGGGGCTCCTCCTCCGCGTGGCTTCAGCAAGCGAGGGGCGGGAGTCATGGCGGATTGGAGGCTGGCTGGGGAAACGGCCAAAGGAGGCGGCGCCCCGGCCCCTTCTTCTTTTTCTTCTTCGCTGCCCGGCCCTTTCTCCTCCTCCCCCAAGCAGCAAGAGTTCGGCAGGAGGAGGGAGGAAGGAAGGGGGCAGAGAGCACCCCTTCCTTTCTCGTGGCACAGCAGGAGGACTACTGTGCCGTGTCACAGAGGTTGGGAAACACGGCCCTGGGCAATGTCCTTGCAGATGGCTAATTCTCTCACACTAGAAACAACTTATAGACAAGAGACAAGAGTTCTTTCTCCCACCCTGGACATTATTCCACAGATATATAAACCTCGCTTGCCTAGTTTCCAACAGACCTCACAACCTCTGAGGATGCCTGCCATAGATGTGGGCGAAACGTCAGGAGAGAATGCTTCTGGAACATGGCCAGGCAGCCCGGAAAACTCACAGCAGTCCTGTGATTCCAGCCTTTGACAACATAATCAAGAAACAGTTCCCACCTCCTTGGCCACCATAAACTCCAAAAGTATCACAATCCGGCTCCCTTTGCCTCTCCAACCCACATTCCTGGGCAAGGTGGTTGAGAGGGCAGCAATGGAGCAATTGCAGTCCTTCCTAGATGACGCAACTTGGCTAGACCCCTTTCAGTCCGGCTTCCGTTCGGGGCATGGGACGGAGACGGTTTTGGTAGCCATCACAGACAAGCTGCATTGCCAACTCGATCAGGGCAAATCGGTGCTGCTTGTGTTATTGGACCTCACAGCAACGTTTGATACTGTCGATTATGATCTCTTGGCCCACCGCCTTGCCGGGGCTGGGGTGAGGGGAACAGTCCTCAAATGGCTGTCCTCCTTCCTCCGGAACCAGCTCCAGCAAGTGAGGAGGGGTGAGGTTGTCTCCAGGGGTACCCCCCTACTCTGTGGGGTCCCCCAGGGTGCAATTCTCTCCCCTCTATTATTTAACATCTATGTGCGACCACTTGGTCGGCTGGTACGTAGCTTCGGGCTGGAGTGCCACCAATATGCGGATGACACCCAGCTCATTCTGAGGATGGCGGTCCAACCCGAATCTGTACCCGATAATTTCCATCGCTGCCTTGAAGCCATTACTGGACGGCAGCGAGCCAGTAGGTTGAAGGTAAATCCGACTAAGACTGAGATCCTGTGGCTGGGCCGTCCGGGTATGGATGGGATTCAGCTTCCGGCCCTGGACGGTGTGACACTATGTCCGTCGTCATCTGTTAAGAGTCTTGGTGTCACTCTAGACTCTCAACTGTCGATGGAGACACACATCTACATTGTCAGTAGAGTAGCGTTTTTTTCATCTTCGCCAGGCGAGAAAGTTGGCCCCCTACCTGTCCCGCCACGACCTAGCCACAGTGGTCCAAGCCACGGTCATCTCAAGACTGGACTACTGTAATGCTCTTTACATTGGCCTTCCTTTGTTGGTGATCCGGAAACTTAAGCTGGTGCAGAATGCGGCAGCTCGGCTGCTGGCAAGCGTTCCAACATGCTGCCATAGCACTCCCATCCTGTGTGAACTGCACTGGCTCCCAGTGGAATTCCGGATTACCTTCAAGGTGTTGGTATTGACCTTTAAGGCCTTGAATGGTCTGGGGCCAGTGTACCTGAGGGACTGCCTTGCCCTATATTGTCCCACTAGACCAGTGGTTCTCAATCTTCCTAATGACATGACCCCTTAATCTAGTTCCTCATGTTGTGGTGACCCCCAACCATAATATTATTTTTGTTGCTACTTCACAACTGTAAATTTGCTACTGTTATGAATCATAATGTAAATATCTGATATGCAGGATTCACTGGACCAAATTTGGCACAAATACCCAATATGCCCAAATTTCAATACTGATGGGGTAGGGGAGGTGTGTCTTGATTTTGTCATTTGGGAGTTATAGTTGCTGGGATTTATAGTTCACCTACAATCAAAGAGCACTCTGAACTCCATCAATGATAGAATTGAAGCAAACTTGGCACACAGAACTCCCACGATGGACAGAAAATACTGGAAGGGTTTGGCGGGCATTGACCTTGAGTTTTGGAGTTGTAGTTCACCTACATCCCAAGAGCCCGGTGGCCTCAAAACAATGATGGATCTGCACCAAACTTGGCATGAAAATCAACATGCCCAAATGTGAAATGGTGGAGTTTGGGGGGAAATAGACCTTGACATTTGGAAGTTGTAGTTGCTGGGATTTATAGTTCACCTACAATCAAAGAACATTGTGAACCCCACCAACAATAGAATTGGGCCAAATTTCCCACACAGAACCCCCATGACCAACAGAAAATACTGTGTTTTCTGATGGTCTTTGGCGACCCCTCTGACAACCCTTCACGACCCCTCCAGGGGTCCCGACCGCCAGGTTGAGAAACACTGCACTAGACCACTGCGTTCAGAGTCACATAACCTCCTGGTAATCCCAAGGTGTAAGAACTTTCATTTGACTCTAACACGGAGGAGAGAATTCCGTATTATCGCTCCAAAACTTTGGAACGCGCTCCCTCTAGAAGTTTGCGCTCTTCCTAGCTTGCTGGCTTTCCGGAAGGCCTGCAAGACTTTGCTATTCCAACAGGCGTTCGGCCTTTAAACTGCAGGCCCTCTGTCACTGAATATCTGCTGCCATGTGTACTCGGGTTATTGTATTGCTTTTATGATCTTTTAATGTGTTTTATATATGCTGTTTTAACTGTGTTTTATTGCTGTGAGTCGCCCCGAGCCGGATGGGAGTGGCGACGGATAAATCCAAATAAATAAATAAATAAAACAAAACCAAGACCCAAACCAAATGCACGAATCTCAAAATAGCTGGTGCTCAACTTGACCCACGTTCCCCTTTGTCCTTTTCACAAACCATTTGGCAAGAACCCATCAAATAAAATGAAGGCACGGGTCTAAATACCAAACCCTCGAAGGACTGAAGCTGGGACTGAAAATAATAAGAAAACCATAACCTTGGTGGTGTGCATTCTATTATTATTGCGTTTCGAGCAAAGATCATCCTCCGGCAAAGAAATGTGCTTTGCCGTAATTGCAAAGCGAAAGAGGAGTTTGCGCCATTCCTGTTGTCGGGGACGCAAAAGGTCTCCTTCCCTTTGATACTCCAGAATTAACCTTTGCTAATGTGTGCATAACCTTCTGCTTCCAATTGGCAGAGCTTCGCGGCCCGGCATTGTATAAACATTATTCGCGTGGAACGCCCGGAGTTCCTTACTGCCAGTCTTAATAAAATAGCGACTGACCTTTTTCGGCTCATATATAATTACAACCAGGCCTAATGTTTTGCAAGTAAATAAAAGGGAACTATTTTCTGCTGCAGATCAATGGCGTCTGCTGCAAATTTCTCCCTTTTTTGCAAGTTAAATTATGGCTCCCTTGATGTATCATCAGTGACTCCGACACATTGGCAATTGCTCCCTGGTCTTTGCACATTTTTCAATTGTACGTGGTACCTTTCCATTCAAAGAAATGCAAACAATTATTAATATTGATTGGGGCTAAAACAATATTGGATCTCGATATATTCCTCGATGCTTTTATGAATTACTTTGCGCAGCCGCCGTGATCATGATGAAAGACTATTTGCACGCTCAATTTCTTCCCAGCAAGCAACTTGGGTAGGGATGCTGATCGTAATCAAAACCGTAGGATATGAAACCATTTTTAAAGTTCTGAGACGAGGCATTAAAAAATGAGCCATCCGTTCCCTATCTTTCATCGTTGCATCTGGCTGCCAAAGTGTGCCGATAGTTGCCCGCCGCTGCAAAAGAGTTCGGCTTCCAGGCCTGCAAAAAAAAAAACCCCCAGCAACGGAGTTCTGCTTTCGAGCCTGCGTCCTCTCTCGGGAGGGAAAGAAGATCCTCAATTATTCATCTCCAAGTTGGAGAAAAATGGGTTTCGCTACAGTCAGGCAAACCCCATCAGGAAGAATAATAGAGCAGCAAGACTTCCGTGCCGTTCTTTCCCCGCCTTAGAGAACGAACATCCCCAAAAGTTTTCTGCAACGAAGTAGATGCGATTGGAGGGCGAGGAGCTGCACGAAAGCACGTTCTCTTCTCTACAAATGGTGAATGGCATCCTTCTGGGACAGTGGTTGCGTGTGCAAGGGTGATACACCTTGCGCCATGAACAATGACACAGACACAAGTGGTTGGATGAAACTGGCCACAACTCATTTATTGAAAACAGGAACAAAGGATTGGCGGCCACGCATGGGTCCTGGATCAGGGGTCGTACAGCCCCACAAATGTCCAAAGGGGCTTGCAAGCCTTGGTGCGAGCGACCCCATGCCTGTGCATGGAAACTCGGCACCCCAGGGGGCCAAGACGTTATCCCCCTTACAACCAAGGGGCGATAAGCCAGCCTGATCCAGGGGCCATGCCACACGCCAAACACAGAGTTGCGACAAAGAGCAGAATCACGCATAACCGTAACAACTGCAACAATGAAACTGGATAAATGAACAAAATGTACACAACAAACAATGCAAGAAGTAGGGAGGGTGGGAGGAAAAACAGTAACTGGCCCCTGCGTGCTTCAGGGGAAGTCCCGGGCAGCCTTAAATAAGCTACCCGGGCGGAAGTAGGGGCTGGCCGGCTGCCAAGAGGGGCCGGGGCGGGGCCAGCCCCGTCATTGGCTAGCCAGCGTTGGTGACGGGAAACCTTCCCGACACCCCAGGGGCTTCTGGGAAGAAGAAGCCCCCTTCTTACTCACAAGATGGCGGTAAGTCGGCCAAGCCTATTGCGTGTACAAGGGTGATGCACCTCACACCACGAACAATAACACAAACACAAGTGGTTGGATGAAAATGTCCACAACTCATTTATTGAAAACAGGAACAAAGGATTGGCGGCCATGCATGGGTCCTGGATCAGGGGTCGTACAGCCCCACAAATGTCCAAAGGGGCTTGCAAGCCTGGGTGCGAGCGGCCCAATGCCTGTCCACGGAAACTCGACACCCCAGGGGGCCAGGGCGTTATCCCCCTTACAACCAAGGGTCAATAAGCCAGCCTGATCCAGGGGCCATGCCACACGCCACAAAAAGGGGGAGGGGTGGACCGTGGTTCTCAATCTTTCTAATGCCGTGACCCCTAAATACAGTTCCTCATGCTGTGGTGACCCCCAACCATATTTTTGTTGCTACGTCATAACTGCTGCTATTATGAATTGTAATGTAAATATCTGATATGCATTTTCGTTGTTACAAATTGAACATAATTAAAGCATAGTGATTAATGACAAAAACAATATGTTTGTGAGGGGGGGGTATGGACAATGGATGAAGGGATTTGAAGTACCTTCAACCGATTCAGCTGTGACTTCCACAACCCAGTGATACACACCTGGACCTAACTTGGCACACAAAACCCCATGATGAAGAGAAAATACTGGAGGGGGTTTGGAAGAATTGACAGTAATTTAGGGCACCCAGGGGCGTACTCCATGCACCGGCTATGGGCACACGCTCCCTGCGCTAGGCCTCTTTCCCCGCGCATTTGGCAACGTTGGAGCCCGCCCACCTTCCGACGTTGGCAAGTGCGCAGGGAAAGAGGGGCAATGCAGGGATTGTGCACCCTGCACCAGCCCTCTTCCCCCGCGCTCTTGTCAATGTCGAGGGAGGGACGCGCTCCAGTGTTGGCAACCGCAAGGGGGAAGAGGGCTATGAGTGCATGCCCAGGGGCTGATGGAGCACGCCCCTGGATATGTGTTCCCAGCCCCCCCCCCCAAACACACGCCTGCCAACGTCCGTCTCCCAGCAGCTTCTCCGAAGGCCTCAATGTCTCTTTGGTGCTGTGGAGGGTGCAGGGGGCCTGCAGGAGGAGGCGGGGCCTAAGATGGCCATTCCACGACCCCTCCAGAATTGCCAAACAACCCCTCCGGGGGTCACGACCCCCAGGTTGAGAACCGCTGTTCTGGGAAGTTTCGTCATTGCAACCCAGTTTCTTGTTGTGAACCTCCAAATTATTTGCAACTTATAATAGGGTTTTCTGAGGCTGAGAAAAAGTGACTCATGGAAGATCACACACTGGGTTTTCATGGCTCAGCGAGGATTTGAACTCTGATCTCGAGAACTGTAATTCATCAAATTGTAGAATCACACAGTTGGAAGAGACCATTTATTATTGTTGTTGTTGTCATTATTATTATTCCAGAGCCACAATGGTGCAATGGGTTAAACTCTTGTGCCAACTGAACTGCTGACTTGAAGACCTGAAGGTTGGCGGTTTGAATCCGCAAGACAGGTTGTGTCAGAAGCAAATTGAGAATATATCTCAACTTGCTTCTGGTGTGAGAGAATTGGCCGTCTGCAGAGCGGTTACTCAGATGATGCCCGGCTGTGTTACCATCCTGTGGGAGGCATCTTTCATGTTCTCACATGAGATGCTGGAGTTGACAGACAGGAGCTCACCCCATTCCGCTAATTCCAACCACCGACTGTCAGGTCAGCAGTTCAGCTGGCACAAGGGTTTAACTCGTTGAGCTACTGTGACTCCTTTCTGCAAATGGTGAATGCCATCCTTCTGGGAAGTTTTGTTATTGCAAATCAGGGGTGCCCACACTTTTTCAGCCTGCAAGCTATTTTTAAAAAAACAAAGTCTAAAGATCACCTGTTGTCGCTGGCGCGCATGCGCTCTGGCGCACGCGCACACTCCCAGCGCCACCTTCCTCCGCTCGCGCGGCTTTGGAGACCGCTTTGAGCATTGGCGCATGCGCACTGGGCAGAAGCGGATGGAGGCAGAGCGTGGAGCTCTTGAGGTGCGGGCTGGGAAGGGCAGGGCGGCGACAGAGGAGGAGGAGGAGGCCGAAGCAGACCGAGGGGGAAGGCTGAACCAGTGCCGGAGGGCAGCCTCCTCTGAGGGTGATGCGATTGACAGTCGGTGCGAAGAAGAAGAAAGACTGCGGCGGGAGGAGAGCGTGCGGGGCTTCCGGCCTCTCACCGCAGCTTCCGACGAGAGGCAGGGTGGAGCCGAGCACACTCCCCCGCAGCCTTCTTCCACCAGCGCAACAGTTCTTCCTTCTTCGTCGGCTGTCAATCGCACGTGATCACCCCTCAGGAGGCTGAGCCCTCCGAGGCCGAGCCGGCCTGGCTCTTTCCCCTCGGGCTGCGCTCCTCAGCACTGATTCTTCCCCTCGGGCTGCTTCGGCCTCCTCCTCCTCTGTCGCCGCCTGCCTTGCTTCCCAGCCCGCACCTTAAGAGCTCCATGCTCTGCCTCCATCCGCTCCGCCCCCGTGCGCATGCGCCAACGCTCGGGAGCGGTCTCCAAAGGTGGTAGCCGCGTGAGCGGAGGAAGGCGGCGCTGGGGAGAGTGTGCAGAGCGGCCAGGAACGGCAACTGGCCGCGCGCGGCAGCGGCAACAGGCAAATTGACCTGGTCAGGGCCTGAAGATCACCCGGATGAGGCCCAAAGATCACCCGGTCGATTGCGATCACCGTCCTGAGCACCCCTGTTGTAGACCTTCAAATTATTTGCAACTTATGGTGGGAGGGAACTTATAATGGGGTTTTTGGAGGCTGAGAAAGAGTGATTCAAGGAAGATCACGCACTGGGCTTTCATGGCTCAGAGAGGATTTGAACTCTGATCTCCACAGCTGTAATTAACTGAATCATAGAACCACACAGTTAGAAGAGAGCATCTATTATTATTATTATTATTATTATTCCAGAACCACAGTGGTGCAATGGGTTAAACCAGGACTGCCCAGGAAGTCGATCGCGATCGACCAATTGATCCCGGGACTGAAGGAGGTTGATCCCAGGATGGGGCACTTCTCAGAGGGGGGCGGAGCCAGGCCACACCAAGCCACGCCCCCCGGCTTCGTCACTCACAGCAGCTTTTCCAGGCTTGAGGATGGCAATGCCAAGGCAGTGGTGGCATAGCTAGCACAAGGCTGGCTTGGCACTGCCATCCTCAAGCCTGGAGAAGATGCTGGTAGAGCTGAAGCCAGAGGGGAGGGGGAGGGGCTTGGCATGGCCTGGCTCCGCCCCCTGGCTTCCACTCTACCAGCAGCTTTTCCAGGCTTGAGGATGGCAGTGCCAAGCCAGTGGTGAAATAGCTAGCACAAGGCTGGCTTGGCATTGCCATCCTCAAGCCTGGAGAAGCTGTTGGGAGCTCCAAAGCCAGAGGGGAGGGGGCAGGGCTTGGCATGGCCTGGCTCCGCCTGCCCCCTCTGGCTTCCGCTCTACCAGCAGCTTCTCCAGGCTTGAGGATGGCAATGCCAAGCCAGCCTTGTGCTAGCTATGTCACCACTGGCTTGGCACTGCCAGCCTCAAGCTGGACAAGCTGCTGGTAGAGCTGAAGCCAGGGAGGGCGGAGCCAGGCCGTGCTAAGCCCCTCCCCTCCCCTCTCCAGCCTTGAGGAGGTAGGTAGATCTTTCTGACTTGGTTTTATTATAAGTAGCCTGCATGCTGAAAAAGTGTGGGCACCCCTGGGTTAAACCCTTGTGCCGACTGAACTGCTGACCTGAAGTCCTGAAGGTTGGCGGTTCGAATCTGCAAGACAGGTTGCGCCAGAAGCAAATTGAGAATATACTGCAAGTTGCTTCTAGTGTGAGAGAATCGGCTGTCTGCAGAGACATTGACCAGATGATTCCCGCATGTGTTACAATCCTGTGGGAGGCATCTCTCATGTCCCTGCCTGAGAAGCTAAAGCTGACAGATGGAAGCTCTCCCTGCCTCGCTGATTCAAACCACCGATCTTCGGGTCAGCAGCTCAAGGGTTTAACTCATTGCGCCACCACAGTTTTATTTCTGCAAATGATGAATGGCATCCTTCTGGGAAGTTTCGTCATTGCACACCAGTGTCTTGTTGCGAACCTTCAAAGTATTTGCAACTTATGGAGGGGAACTTATAATGGGGATTTCTGAGGCTGAGAAAGAGTGACTCGTTGAGTGAGGATTTGAACTCTGATCCCCAGAGCTGTAATTCTGTAAGAAGGACTTTGGGAGGTTCGTTGTGCTTCTGAGCTGTCTCGCCTGTCTGTTCCACTGGACAGTATGCAACGTCCAGGGATGGTGCCATCATGCGCTATCAGACTTAATGCCACAAATTGGGAAGGAAACGGCGAGAAGGGCCCCCGGCGCGCCAGAGAGCGGCGTTCCGGCCAAGTAGTATTTTGCAGGGCTGAACAACGATGAGAGTTCGGCAAGCCCCCCCGGGGTGTAAACTGCAGCTTTATCCTGATGATAATGACTTGTTGCAGCCCTGCTGAGTTTCCCCCAAATAACCACATCCAATATTCTGATTGAACGCAGCTGGAACAGGACTTCCCTCGCTTTTTCCTTTTGAATCCGAGCTTCCCTTTGCCGAGGCCTGGCTCCCGGGTAGAATCAAAGGTTGAAAGGTATCCATTCCCAAGAGCCATCGAGCCCAAACCCGTGCCGTGCAGGAATACGCAACGAAAGCACTCTTATGCGATACTCATCCAACTTTTGATTAAAGAAATTTGGGGGGATGAAATGTTTTCCAGAAACACTGAAACGGAGAAGAGGGATGAGAGGATTGGCCCGACATGTGATTGACATAGAAAACCATAAAGCAACTATTTATTATTTTCTATGCAAATCAGGTGTCAGGCCTATGTATTGTCGAATGCTTTCATGGCTAGAATCACTGGGTTGCTGTGAGTTTTCTCTGCTGTACGGCCATGTTCCAGAAGCATTCTCTCCTGACGTTTCGCCTGCATCTATGGCTAATGGCATCTTCACAGGTTCTATTGGCAAGGAAGCAAGTGGAGCGCATATATACCTGTGGAATAATGTCCAGGGTGAAAGAAAGAACCCTTGCCTATTTAAAGCAAGTGTGAATGTTGCAATTACCAAGCTTGAATTAGCATTCGAGTAGCCATGAAGCTTCACAGTCAATCAGGAACATGGCCAGACTGCCCAGAAAACCAGGCCCGGATTACCCATAAGGCCACCCTAGGCCATGGCCTAGGGCGCAAGCCAAGGGGGGCGCAGTTCACGGAGGAGGGAATGGCGCCCCCCCTCACTATCGCCCCCGCCCCCTTGTCAAGGAAGGAGGGCGCGAGGAGGAGGAGGAAGGAAGGGAAGGAGATGGGTGGGTGTTTCTCTATCTCTCTATCTCCAGGGAGCCCCCCCAACGAAGGAAGGAAGGAAGGCCCCCCAGGCCTCTCCCCACTACTCTCCCTCCCTGGGGATGCGGGGATCCTAATCAGCCCGGCAGATGGCCACCCCACCACAGTTCCCAAGCCCCCAGGCGAGGAAGGAAAGGCAGGTGCAGCTTGGGCCCTACCCTCCCTTCCCGGATCCCAAACAAGAACTTTCACTGCCGATAGTAGAGGGGGTGTCGTTCCAAAGTGTGGCCTAGGCGGGCCGTACACAGCCCGCCAGCCCCTTGGATCCGCGGCCCCCCCCCCCCCACCCTCCTGCAATAAAAATAAAAATTTAAAAATCCTGAATTTTTTTTTAAAAAATTCCCCCCAAAAGATCTCCAAAAAACGTGCGCATGCGCGAGCCACTTCTGCCACCCTAGCGCTGTGGGAGGGGCCAAGGGGAGCCCCCCCTTAGCTCCACCCTCCCTCCTACAACGTCAGCCAGGGCAGCAGAACCGGGAGAAATCGCCGCTTCTGCCACCCTGGCTGACGCTGTGGGAGGGAGGGGCCAAGGGGAGCCCTCCTTAGGGGTGATTTCTCCGCCTGGCTGACTCCCAAGGAGCCCTCCTTAGCGCCCCCCCCAGCCAGGGGCGGCAAAACCGGGAGAAATAACCCCCCGCGATCGGCCCCGCCCCCCGCGAGCGACCACACCGCCCGCTGCAGCCCGGCCCGCCACCTGATCAGTCACCGGCTGGTAGAAGTTGGACAGCCCTGGCCTAGGGCACAAAAAGGTGTTTATCCAAACCAGTGATTCCGGCCATGAAAGCCTTTGGCGACACCTATGAAAATGGATTTCGGAAGAGGTACTTGCGTCGCCGTGTTTGTTTTTCCAGTGCAACATGCAAGTAGCAAACCCAGCCTCCCCTTTGTGTGTCAAAGCAAAAGGTGTCTTGGAAGGCAACCACCAGAAGGCCTTTGTGACATGACAACTCATGCCAGCGAGAGTTCCTTCCCTTTCCGCCGTCTCTTTGTCCTTTTGATATCCTTGGTGCCGCTTTTCATGCGTCCCGGGGGACTTGAAACTAATTTCCCTGCCGTCATTAGTGAGAAACCTTCTCCTTCATTAAAAGCCGAGCATAAGGATAGGAGAAGAGGGTGGCATTTCCGCACCCTTTTTAACTTGATGAAGCGATATGCAAATAACGCCGGCGCGAAACCAAGGCGGCCATCGTTAGGCATTCCACACATTCACACACACTTCCTCATTAAATTAGGGGAAAAAACCCATACACACTAAGCAATTACAACCAAGATGCAAAAGGGTCGCGCAGTGCTCCATTTCACCCTCCTCGTCCTGCTGCAGATGTTTAATTGTCACCCAGGAGGAAGAGCGCCGATTTAATTAACGGCAAAGGACAAAGGAAGGAAGGTGAGGCCAGCCTTCCGCATCCCAGAGATGTGACTCTGCATATGCTGGGCTTTGGAGGGTGCAAGCGAAGGCCTAGATGTTGCAAACACTAGGGCAGTGTTTCCCAACCTTTTTTGAGCCGCGGCACACTTTTTACATTTACAAGATCCTGGGGCACACCACCAACCAAAATGACACAAAACGACACTCTAACACGGTAATATGTATGGTTAATATGTTTTTAAATGTATGTATACACTCAGTGAGAAACCTGGGCCTGTTTCGATGAACACAACATAGATATCCTGGCAGGAATGGCAGAAAGACACAAACTTCCCACACAGAACTCCCATAACCAAGAGAAAATGGTTTAACCCAGTGTTTCCCAACCAGTGTGCCGTGGCACACTAGTGTGGCGTGAGCGATCACCAGGTGTGCTGTGGAAAATTGAAACCTCCAATACCCTTTCTTCCCCCTTCAGCCGAACACTTTTTCTTCTCCACTTGGGTTCCCTTCTTCCCAGCCTCGCTCTGCTCGCTTTGCTCATGCTGCCGCTTCTGCAGGAGGGGGGAGCGAGGAAGACATGACCTGTGCGAGCGCTACTGCGCAGACCCGCCCCACGTCTTCCTCCCTCCCCTCCACAGTGCTTTCTGGATATAGGTCAGGGCTGTCCAACTTCTACGGGCCCAAGGGCCGGAATTCCGGTCACTGATCACCTGGGGGGCCGAAGGGTCTGCCTCCGCCCCGGCTCCGCCCCCACCCCTCCCCCAGCTCTGCTTCTCCCCGGCTCTGCCCCCTCCCCAGCGCCACCCCCTCTGCCCCCCCCGGCTCCAATTTACTTACAATTGACCTTGAGTTGTGGAGTTGTAGTTCACCTCCATCCAGAGAGCACTGTGGACTCAAATAATGATGGATCTGGACAAAACTTGGCATGAATACTCAATATGCCCAAATGGGAACATTGGTGGATTTGGGGAAATGTTTCCTAATACCTTTGAGTTATTTGAGTCCACACTCAAATTGGGACACACCAAAAAAAAAACACCTCAATGCCGTCGCAGGGGGCTTGATGGGGCCTCCTTTCCCAGAGGCGGGGGAAGAGGCCCAAAGAGTTCCCTCCCTCCCCGAAGGGAAAATAAGCCGCAGGGCAGGCGCAAAGGAAGCCACGTTGCGCCCTGCACGCAGGGGAAGGCAGCACAACAAGGGGGAGGGGGCGCGGAGGAGGAAGGGCCAAGGAAACCGCCGCTGAGGGACCCCTCACCCCTCACCCAACGTCCCACTGTTTTTAGATTGATTGATTCGAGCCAGGCCCTTCCTGACCCATACTGCGGAGCCCTGCCACAGGGCCGGCGCCAGCGCCAACGCCGTCCCCGAAGAGCCCCGCTGGAGCCGAGGCCAAGCCCAGGCCAGGCGCGGCGGCTCTCCCATCCGCGGGGCGGGAAGTGAGGGCCCTCCACAGGAAGAGGACGGAGCCAGGAGGGGCTTTCCCTGCCTCACTGCCCTCCTCCCTCTTTCTGAGGGAATGGGGGCTGGCCTGGAAGCAGCTGCGAGGGGGGGGAGGTGCGCACCCAGGCCGCCCGCAAATCCCGCGGGACCCGAGATTTCGGCAGCTATCGCGAGACTACGCAGCCACAGATGGGATTTCGACCTCCCTCGAAATCCCGTCTGTGGCTGGCGCTCGATGCTTGCCTAAACCCGGAAGTAGGTTTTTTTAAAAAAAAAATTATTTTTTATTTTTATTTGTATTTTATTAAAACAAGTTAGGGGGCCATAGGGAAGGGGCTCGGTGGCCGTATACGGCCCCAGGGCCGCCTCTTGGACAGCCCTGATATAGGTGAACTACAACTCCAAAACCCAAGGTCAATGCCCACCAAACTCTTATAGTATTTTCTCTTGGTTATGGTAGTTCTGTGTGGGAAGTTTGATTCCATCCCATCATTGGTGGAGTTCAGAATGCTCTTTGATTGCGGGTGAACTATAACTCCCAGCTGTTGAGCAAGACCTTCGTGTGTGTCTTTCTGCCATTCCTGCCAGGATATCTATGTTGTGTTCATCGAAACAGGCCCAGGTTTCATACTGAGTGTATAAATACATTTAAAAACATATTAACTATATGTATTACTGTGTTAGAGTGTCATTTTGTGTCATTTTGGTTGGTGGTGTGCCCCAGGATTTTGTAAATGTCAAAAATGTGCCGTGGCTCAAAAAAGGTTGAAAAACACTGGTTTAACCCACTGTGCCACCGAGAGCTTCTGGAAATGGCTTGAAAGCACTCGTTGACAATCAATGCATCACATGCATGCAAAATAGGATGCTACCAAGAGTTTCCCCAACTTTGATAGTTCTTTGAAATTTTGAGCTAGAATCCAGAGTTGAATCACCGATCCGCTGATGGTGTCAGAGCCATTGTTTACCATTTGGGTTTGCTTTTATTGGGTTTGGGGTTCTCTTTCCCTGATCCAAGCCTGAGCTTTGGAAGGCTTAAGGGGAAGTCCTGGGGGGGATTCAGCGCATCGCTTGCCAAGGAAACAATCAGGAAACTGTCATCACTCTAAATAAGGCAACCTCTTCCCCGGAACATGGGAGAGAAACTAGCAAACTAAATTATCGACTTCTGGAGAGTGTGATTTTTTTTTATCCGCAACCCAAAATAAACCCGCAAGGGACCCCTTTTGCAACACCTGCTTCTGAGTTTTATTGAGAAACTGAAAGGAGGAGACGAATGCCAAGATACTATGGCCCAAATCCCGATACCACGAGTGCCCTTCTTGACTCCTGGAAGGTTGGTTGCAACAACAAAAAGTAACATGAAGCAGACATTAGGGCAAATCAGAGTTAGGAATAGCAATGGCTCGGCGTTGGAATGAGATCCGTAAAGCTGCTTTTTGGCATCCATTGCTTCACCTCCAGAGACGGCGGTGCCATGGGGACTGGAGCAAAGAAGGAAGATTGTTTCCTTGGCAAACAAAAGAATACAATTTGCTTTGAAGGCCCATCTGGTCCCTTGGGGTGCAACAAAGATGGAAACGGCACCTTGCGGGTTCATCTTGCTTATGAAACCGCTGGGAGAGATTGTTCGGAGATAGGTGTTATCTGTACGCAGATGACGTCCAGATCTGTCACTCCTTCCCAAGGAGGCTATCCAGACTTTGAACCGGTGCTTGGCCGCTGTGTCGGACTGGATGAGGGCTAGCACATTAAAACTTAATCCAGACAAGACAGAGGTCCTCCTGGTCAGTCGTAAGGCCGAACAGGGCATAGGGTTACAGCCTGTGTTGGATGGGGTTACACTCCCCCCTGAAGACGCAGGTTCGCAGCTTGGGAGTGATCCTGGACTCATCGCTGAGCCTGGAAGCCCAGGTCTCAGCGGTGGCCAGGGGAGCTTTTGCACAGTTAAGACTCATGCGCCAGCTGCGCCCGTACCTTGGGAAGTTTGATCTGGCTACGGTCGTCCACGCTCTGGTCACATCCCGAATAGATTACTGCAACGCACTCTACGTGGGGCTGCCTTTGAAGACAGTTTGGAAATTGCAACTAGTCCACCGTGCGGCAGCCAGATTGCTAACTGGAGCTACATACAGGGAGCATACCACCCCCCTGCCATGTCAGCTCCACTGGCTGCCTGTCCAATTCTGAGCTCAATTCAAAGTGCTGGTTTTGACCTTTAAACCTCTATACGGTTCTGGCCCAGCTTACTTGTCCGAACGCATCAGCCACTACGTCCCACCTCGCAATCTGAGATCATCCGGGGAGGCCCTGCTCTCGCTCCCGCCGACTTCTCAAATGCGGCTGGTGGGGACGAGGGGCAGGGCCTTCTCGGTGGTGGCTCCCCGCCTGTGGAATGCGCTCCCTATTGATGTACGGTCCACCTCATCCCTCCTGGCTTTCAGGAGAAAGGTAAAATCCTGGCTGTGGGACCAGGCGTTTGCACACCAGCACTAGGCAGTATGTTAGATGGGATTTTAATGGAAGTGGATGAAGAGGGCCAATACTTTTATGGACTGAACATTGTTTTAACTTGGAATGAATGCGTATGTTGCTAATGTAATTGTATTTTCATGTATTTTCATGTATTTTAATTGTTGAAAGGTTTTGGGGTTTTCTATTGTTACTATGTGGGCATCGAATTGTGCCGTACTGTAAGCCGCTCTGAGTCCCTCCTCGGGGGTTGAGAAGAGCGGGGTGAAATCCTGAAATAAATAAATAAATAGGAACAAGCAAGATGAACCTACTCCCCTTCTGCTCCCTTGGCAGCCACCTCTCCACAAAAGTCAACACTGATACTGAAACACAACACCACCTGAGCTCTGCGAGTGCAACATATTTCCAAACGAAGCATAGTGTTTGAGGATCTGGGCATGCTTGGTAGATAGACCAAGGGGCTTGGTTATAAAGCCATTATCCCAGGCCCAGATTAACCCCTTTTGGCGCCCTAGGCCACACTTTGGAATTACGCCCCCAAACCAACCTCTACCACCACCCCACCACCACCTCCTCCTCCTCGCGGGGCCGCACACCCTCCTTCCTTGAGTCAAGGAAGGAGGGCACGAGGAGGAGGAGGTGTTGTCAAAGGCTGGAGTCACAGGATTGCTGTGAGTTTTCCGGCCTGTATAGCCATGTTCCAGAAGCATTCACGCCTGACGTTTCACCCACATCTATGGCAGGCATCCTCAGAGGTTGTGAGGTCTGTTGGAAATTAGGCAAGTGAGGTTTATATATCTGTGGAATAATGTCCAGGGTGGGAGAAAGAACTCTTGTCTCTTGTCTGTAAGTCGCTTATGGTGTGAGAGAATTGGCCATCTGCAAGGACGTTGTCCAGGGGATGCTTGCATGTGTTAGGGCATTGTTTTTCAGCCCTTTTTGAGCCACGGCACATTTTTTACACTTACAAAATCCTGGGGCATACCACCAACCAAAATGACACAAAATGACACTCTAACACAGTCATACATATAGTTAATATGTTTTTAAATGTATTTATACACTCAGTGTGAAACCTGGGCCTGTTTCGATGAACTCAACATAGATATCCTGGCAGGAATGGCAGAAAGACACAAACTTCCCACACAGAACTCCCATAACCAAGAGAAAATACTATAAGAGTTTGGTGGGCATTGACCTTGGGTTTTGGAGTTGTAGTTCATCTATATCCAGAGAGGACTGTGGACTCAAACAATGTTGGATCAGGACCAAACTTGGCACGAATACTCAATATGCCGAAATGTGAACACAGATAGCGTTTGGGGAAAATAGACCTTGACATTTGGGAGTTACAGTTTCTGGGATTTATAGTTAACACACAATCAAAGAGCATCCCGAACTCTTGCAACAATGGAATGGAACCAAACTTGGCATATTGAACTCTCATTACCAACAGAAAGTACTGAAAGGGTTTGCTAGGGAACTGACCTTGAGTTTGGAAGTTGTCGTTCGCCTACACCCAGAGAGCACTGTGGACTGAAACAATGTTATGTTATGTTGTTGTTTGTTTTCTATCCAGAATCACAATCTTGGAAGGAGGCTCACCACTTTAAGGTCCCTCAAACAGGCATGGGAAAACTTCGGCCCTCTTGGTGCTTTGGACTCCAACTCCCACCATTCCTAACAGCCTGAGGCCCTTTCCTGCTTAAGTGGCTGAGGGGGGAAAAGGAAATGGGCTCGAGGCTGCTAGGAATGGTGGGAGTTGGAGTCCAAAACACCTGGAAGGCCCAACTTTGCCCATGCCAGCTTTCGACAGAGAGAGACCTCTTCCTCCCCCTTCCCCTTCGCGCCCTTTCTTCCCCCTCCTGCCAGACACTTACTTTTTCTTCTACACTGCCGCTTCTGCCGCCATTTTGATCCGAGGGGGCAGCATGAGCGTGTACAGGAGGGGAGGGGGGAGGGAGGGAGGCGTGACCCGTGCGGGCGCTACTGCGCAGACTCACCCCAGAGCAAAGCGAGGCAAAGAGAGCAGAGCGAGGCTGGGAAGAAGGGAGCCCGAGTGGAGAAGAAAAAGTGTTCGGCAGGAGGGGGAAGAAAGGGGATTGGAGGTTCCCATTTCCCACGGCACACCTGATGATCGCTCACGGCACACTGGTTGGGAAACACTGCCATAGGGGCTCAAAATGTGGGTTAAATTGCCTCGTGAGGCCCGTTGCCCCCACTTTGGTCTAACAAGGCACGTTCTTGCTCAAGCCTTGTGCTCCCATCCAGGCTTTAATTAATCCATCTGGCGATACAACCAATTAGCACTTAAGGTGTCATGGAGGCGAGGTGCTCCTTGCTCCGTCCCCTGTCCTCCTCCTGCAACACAACACTCCGTTCTCCTGCTGCAAGGGCCAAGGGGTCACCCGCGTGTTTTCCTAATGGGGCATTAAACCCCGAGCGGCCCTTAAAAACAGGTAAATCTTGGCAGAAGGAGCCTCCTGACAAAGTATAATGATGGTGACCTCTGGGCCAGGAGGGCTTTGTCATTAGGAAGGAAGCCCTGCCAATCTCCGGGAGACGAGAAAACGCCAGCAGCGGAACAAGGCGGAAAGGGTGACCTCTCCAACCAGGAGGAAATGGCACCCCGCTCAGGCAGAGAAGCAGCAAATTATACTTCCTCGAATGTGACAGTCGTGAGAGTGACACAGATGCAGATTCGAAGCTCTCCGAAAACCCTTCTTCAAGGTTTTCCTCACTGGGTTTTGGTGCCCGGTAGTCTCCATTTGGAAACGGGCCAGTTGAAATTGGTCACTCCTTCTGTTGTTCACTTGTGTTTTTGGTCCATCTTTAGGTAAAGGTTTTCCCCTGACACTAAGTCCAGTCGTGTCCGACTCTGGGACTCTGGTGCTCATCTCCATTTCTAAGCCGAAGAGCCGGCGTTGTCCATAGACACCTCAAAGGTCATGTGGCCACTGGCATGACTGCATGGAGCACTGTTACCTTCCTGCTGCAGCGGTACCTATTGACCTACTCATCGCTGAGCCTGAACCCCAGGTTTCGGCGGTGACCAGGGGAGCATTTGCATAGTTAAAACTTATGCGCCTGCTGCACCCCTACCTTGGGAAGTCTGACTTGGCCATGGTAGTCCACGTTCTGGTTACATCCCGTATAGACTACTGCAATGTGCTCTACGCGTGGGGCTGCCTCTGAAGACTGTTTGGAAGCTGCAAATGGTCCAACGTGTGGCAGCAAGGTTACTAACAGGAGCGGCGCTCAGGGAGCACACAACTCCTCTGTTGCGCCAGCTCCACTGGTTGCCAGTTTGGTTCCGGGCCCAATTCTAAGTGCTGGCTTTTGCCTATAAAGCCCTAAACCAGGGGTGGATTTTATAATTTTTTTGTATTGTATGCTAATGTTTTAACTATTTTATGATGGTTTATATATTTGTTATAATTGTGTGGCATTAAATTATTGCCATTTGTGAACCGCTCCAAGTCGCCCTTGGGCTGAGAGGTGCGGTATATAAATATAGCAAATAAATAAATAAATACTCACATTTGCATGTTTTCAAACCACTAAGTTGGCAGAAGCTGGGGCTGACAACGGAAGTTCACGCTGCTTCCCGGAATCAAACTTGTGGCGACCTTTCAGTCAACAAGTTCAACAGCTCAGTGCTTTGACCCACTGTGCCACCGGGGGCTCCGTCTTTCGTGGCAGGAAAACAAGGATGGAGCATACCTGGATTTCAGGAAGGCCTTCCTCCTTTTCTTTGACAAGGTCCCCCACAACCTTCTGGCAAGGAAACTAGTCCCAGGTGGGCTAGGCAAAACTATGGCGAGGTGGATCTGGAATGGGTTAAGGGAAGGAACCCAGAGGGTGATTCTCCCCAAGGCTTCCTCCTCTTTGTCATTGAGTGTTTGGCCTTCTTTCTCTCTCCCTCATTCTGAGATAAACTATTGGGTATGGAGGGACATTGACCTCAGGATTCAAAAGAAAGAGGTTTTCCTCTCCCTTTCCCTCCTTTTTTCTGTCATTTTGAGGGGAGAATTGAGGGAAGTTTGCTTTGAGAAGAAGGAAGAGATGTAGGATACAACACACACACACACACACACACACACATACATGTAAGTCTGTATGGGATTAGAACACTGGCAATATAATATTATATAATTTATATGTATGTGTATATCATATATATATAATCTATAAAAGATATATATACAGTATATATATATATATTATACATGTAGATAGATAGTGTGTGTGTATGTATGTGTATGTGTGTATATATATATATCTATAAAAGATATATATATATATTATACATGTAGATAGATATATTATATACATGTGTGTGTGTGTGTGTGTGTATATATATATATATATATATAAATAAAGGAAGAGTCGTCATGGAACCACCGTCCCAAACAGAGAAACCTTACAATGCAGAAACACCAAACTTGCCAACATAAATAGGCCTCAGACAAGGTAGGTTTGTAGCAAAGAAACTTTCCCCCCCAAAACCTAAAAAAAACCCAAAACAACAAGTAAAAAAACCTACATTTCCCAGCATCCTCCGGGGCTGCCAATGACTCCCCCAGCCTCTACATTCTGACAACATGATTGGCTGCCAATAAGGGCGGATTTGCATAACTCCTGTACTGGCCAGCCAACATGAACATTCCGACCCATAATAAACTGTCAGAGGAGGATAATGCAAAGGGCTGAGGCACAAACACAAACACCCAATTCACTTCCCACAGAAAATTTACACCCCTACAAATCACAGACCACGCCCAAAATTGACAGTAAGGCTTCATTAACTTAATTTCCCTGACTAGGCCTCACTTAATGGAATGCTGTTTACGCTCTGAATTGACAGTAAGGCTTCATTAACTAGATTCTCCCAACTAGCCCTCAGCTCTTTAGACATTGTGTATGGCCTGAATTGACAGTAAGGCTTCATTAACTGGGTCATGGGGCATTGTGTATGGCCTGAATTTACAGTAACCTACCTTGCCACACAGAGCCCCTATGACCCACGCTACAGTCTACTACAGTTTGGAGGAGGGTGGACCACGGATTATGGGACTTGAAGTACCTCCATGGATTATGGGATTTGTAGTACTTTCAAACCCTTCATTCCCCACAGACCACTGTGTCCCAGAACCAAGACCGATAAAGACCAAACTTGGCAAACAATGCCCCCCATGACCCACACTCCATCCGACTGCAGATTAGAGGAGGACACACCATGGATAATGGGATTTCAAGTACCTCCACTCACTTCCAAAGTACCCCACCCACACACGCATCAACCTCTACATCAACACAGCAGACGGAAAGACAAAAAACATTGTATATCCACAAGCAATGCAGAACTCCAGCAACACCACACAACAACAACTCCACAGGACTCCAACATCCCACCCACCAAAACAACCCACAACAACACAGCCATGACCCCAACAACACCATAACTAACAATAACTCCAACCCTTACATACTCAGACTTCCTCGCATCTCCAAAATAGGGCACAGCAATGCGTGCCGGGTACAGCTTGTGTGTGTGTGTGTGTATATATATATATTTTGCACTAGTTTTGCAATGAATACCTTATCACTGAGTCTCAACCCATTCAACCTACTTTGTGGCAGCCACAAAAACAAAGTTTCCACGTAAGGACTGCCCAGTTAAACAGGAAATAACACTTTCAAACCAGGGACAGAACATTGTTGTCAAATTTGGTTACATAGAATCCTAGTGTTGGAAGAGACCTCATGGGCCATCATCCAGTCCAAGCCCATTCTGCCAAGAAGCAGGAAAATCAGTTCAAAGCACCCCCAGCAGATGGCCATCCAGCCTCTGTTTAAAAGCCCCCAAAGAAGGAACCTCCACCACACTCCGGGGCAGAGAGTTCCACTGCTGAATAGCTCTCACAGTTAGGAAGTTCTTCCTAATATTCAGGTGGAATCTCCTTTCCTGTAGTTTGAAGCCATTGTTCCGGGTCCTAGTCTCCAGGGCAGCAGAAAACAAGGCTGCTCCCTCCTCCCTGCGACTTCCCCTCACATATTTATACATGCCTCTCATCATGCCTCCTCTCAGTCTACTCTTCTTCAGGCTAAACACACCCAGCTCTTTTTTTTTTGAAATAATATTTATTGGTTTACACAATCATTAAAAACAACATTTAACATAAAACATACGTAGACTTTACATTAACGACATCTTGACAAAGACTAACGCACTAGTAACGACACAAGACATTTTACTGAGTACTTCCAACCATACCGACTGCCACCTGTAACATCTCTCCCGATGTTATCACTTAGACTTCTAACTTATTATAACATTTACAACCGATGTGTGGTACTTAACATCCTTGTACCCATTAGTTATATCTTATTTACACAGTGATCTCAGACCATCCTTCAAATTTGTTTTGTTTAAAGAAATCCACCACCTTTGACCAATCTGTTTTCCTATTATTGGTCGTTTGATCTATAGCTTGCGTCAAAGAGTCCATTTTCACAATCTCGAACAGTTTTGAGGCCCAGTCTTGGATGCTTGGGACAGCGTCTTCTTTCCATTTCTTGGCTAAAGACATTCTCGCTGCTGTGACGCAATAAACAAATTTTTTTTCAGTATTCAAATCTAAACGGCAGTCCAACAAGCCCAGCAAGAAAAACTCTGGTTTTAACTGAATCTCTAGATTCAACATATTCTTAATTACAGTATATAACTCCCTCCAAAATTTGTGTACCTTCTCACAATTCCACCAAAGATGGAAGAAGCTTCCAGGAACTGTTTTGCACTTCCAGCAATTCTTATCATAATTCTTATTATATTTGGCTATTTTTATGGGGGTGAGATACCACCTATGGAATATCTTGATGTTACTTTCCTTAAGGTCATAAGCATAGGTGTATTTCCAGTGCATCTTCCAGAGTCTTTCCCAGCGGGCTAAGGGTATCTCGTGTCCGAAGTTTTGCGCCCACTTAATCATGCAATTTTTAATCACCTCCTGTTCAGTCTTTGCTTCCAAGAGTTTCCCATAAAGTACCGAAACTCTTTTATCTTTTTTCTCTATTAATTTGTCCCAAAACCCTTGCTTTTTTCAAATCCTACAATTTGGTCTTTGTTATAAACATCCCTCATTTGAAAGTAGTGGAGCCAATTCATTGACTTATCGAGTTCCCTTAACTCTGAGAATTCTTTCAGATGCCATTCATTGGTTAGTATATCCTTATATTTAAGCCAATTTGTCTTTCCATATTGTCTGCGGAAGAAAGCTTCCTGAGGGGATAGCCATAGTGGAGTTTTCTCTATTAATATATGTTTATATTTTAACCAAATTTTTAGTAGCGAGCCTCTAATACAACGATTCTTAAAATTTTTCTCTATCTTAATTCTTTCATAGTACATATAGCTATGCCATCCGACCCTAAGGTCGTGTCTCACAATTGATGCGACACCCAGCTCTTTAAGCCGCTCCTCATAGGACTTGTTCTCCACTTCTTTGATCATTTTAGTCACCGTCCTCTGGACACATCCCAGCTAATCAATATCTCCCTTCAATTGTGGTGCCCAGAATTGGACACAGTACTCCGGATGTGGTTTAAACAAGGCAGAATAGAGCAGGGGTAGCATGACTTCCCTGGATCAATACCAGGGGTGGGCAATTATCTTTTCCAAGGGGCCACACGAGAGCCAAAAAATATTATGGAGGGCCGCACCTAAAGGCTGAACTGCATTCTACATAATATCAATTGAATTTCTTTAATAATAACAATAAAAAGGCACTACATTGCATTTTTGATATATTAATAAGACTGATAAGAGTATATGTTACGAGCCATGAAAAAGAGAGGTTGTCATGGGGAAAATGGCATTTATTCACTCAAATTTTACAAAACAATGGTTAACAAAATGTGAACATTTGTATCATTTGTGATTTGTTATATCCGGGGTCAAGAACCTTTTTGACTCAGAGAGCCATAAAAGCAAAATATTTGGAAAATTATTTCAGTGAGAGCTATTATAATATATTTTGAGACTGAATTCAACTAAATGTGAGTATATTAAGCCCCTGAATTTATTCATAATAATAATATTAATATTCATTCAGCCTCTGCTAATAATAATAATAACAACAACAACAACAACAACAATGGGTTCCTAGAGTAGAAGGAGACCTCCAAGGGCCATCCAGTCCAACCTCCTTCTGCCATAAGGGAAAAACACAATTCAAGCATTCCTCACAGATGGCCATTCAGCCATCTTGAACCAAACTTGGCACACCCTCTTGCGTTCATGTGGTGGAAGGGGGAAGGAATGAAACAGGGAAAGGGGGAAGGAAGGAAAGAGAGAGGGAGGAAGGGAAAGAAGGAAGGAAACTGGGAGGGAAGACAGGAAACAGAAGAGAAGGGAAAGAGCGCGAGGCAAGAGGGAGGGGGGAGCACACGAGGCGGAAGGGAAGGGAGGAGGAAGAGGGCGAAGGCATGCTCTGCGGCGGTGCTTGCTCCTGGCCACCTCCTCTTCTCTCCCCTCCCTTCCCTTCCCCTCCGCTCTGCTTGCCTGCCTGCCTGCTTCTTCACGTTTGCTTCTTCAACATGTAGCCGCCCCAATGGGAGTTCGCCTTCCTCTCTTCAGGACAAAGCCTTGAGGGAGCCGTGGGCCGGTCAGAATCGGCCGGCGGGCTGCATGCGGCCCACGGGCCGCAAGATGCCCAGGTCTGATCTAGACACTATAGAGGCCAAAATCCCATTGGCTTTTTTTTTTTTTGCATTGTTGGCTCATGTATAACTTGTTGTCCACGAGGACCCCAAGATGCACACATCATGCTCTCAAGCCAGGCATCATCCCCCATTCTGTACCTTTGCATTTCATTTTTGCGGCCTAAGTGGAGTCTCTTCCATTTGTCCCCATAGTGCACTTTGACATCAATCGTTCCGCATTTACGGATTCCACCAACCAAGGGCTTATTTTCATTCATGCTCCCGTTTAGTCAACTTCCCTTCCCATCCAACCAATCTGTTTTCCTTCCCGTCGCGGAACTATTCTGTTCCTGAAACAGCGGGAGAGTTCCTGCCCTACAAACGCTCCCGTTCAATGCTCAAGATTTCCTTGCACACCACGAAACAAACCGGAGAGGCGAGTTGAATCCTGTTTCTAATCCCAACAGCCAGAGACCCACTGAATCAAAGATAAGAGCGCTCTAAAATCAATACCTATCTCGCTCCCTTTGTTTCAATGGCTCTACTTTACTTTGGGGCTCACCACAGGATGGAGGCCCTTCGCGTGACTCTCAAATATTTTCCAAAGAGATTTGGTTTCTATATTGCATTCTATCTCAATATTTGGCATCCGGCAATTAATATTTGACTGTGATATGCGGCGGCATGAGATGTGACAGCTGACAGGCAGGCTTATGAGGGGATTTTTTTTCACATTTGCTGATTTTCCAAAGCAATCAAAAGTTAGGAGGATGAAGAGAGACTTTCGCCAGATTCGAGAGGGCAAACTTTCTGCAAGTTGTAATAAGGAATTCACATACTTTTGAAATAAATTGAATTAAATATTTTAATACTGTTAATATTTAATTCTATTTTGACTTTTGTGTATGCTTAGGTTTGAAATTGTATTGTGTTTGTTTTACTGTAAGCCACTTTAGGTGGGTGCTGTCCAGGCCTGGATTACCCATAAGGCCAACATAGGCCATGGCCTATGGGCGCAGGCCTAGGAGGGCGCCAAATCACGGGCGAACCCCCCCCCCTTCTCTTCTTTCTTCCTTCTCCCTCCCTCTCTTTCATTCCTTCCCCCTTCCACCACATCCGAGAGGGGGCGGGGGCTGCTGCAGGGGGGTGGGGGTGGGGAGGGCGCCCTGGTTGCCTAGGCAACATTGTCAGCCGTCTTCATCCCAGCATCTTGCGCAGCGCCCACCGCTTTTCGGCTGCGGCGTCTGTGGCCAATGGCGCACCTCTCCCGCAACCAACCTGCGGGGCTGGGTGATGTCACGTGCGGCAGCAACAAGGGTGAGGAGGAAGAGGCGGAGGGAAGCCCCAACCCCGGGGTCGCTGCCGGGAATGTGCGGCAGGAGGGAGCGTGTTTATTACCACAAAGGGTGGTAATAAACGGACATTTCTCTGGGTGGAAAGAGGTGAGAAGTGGCGTACCCCAAGGTTCAGTTTTGGGTCCGTTACTTTTTAATTTATTCATTAATGATCTGGACGTAGGAGTGACTTCTGAGGTAGCAAAGTTTGCAGACGACACTAAACTGTTCAGGGTAGTTAAAAATGAAACTGACTGTAAAGAGCTCCAGAAAGATCTCTCGAAATTGAGTGAATGGGCAAATGCATTTTAACCTAAACAAGTGTAAAGTCATGCACATCGGGGCAAAGAACCCCAACTACACCTACCAATTGATGGGGTCAAAGCTTTCTGAGACAAACCAGGAAAGGGATCTCGGGGTCTTGGTGGACAGCTCAATGAAGATGTCAACCCAGTGCGCTGCAGCAGTGAAAAAAGCAAATTCTATGCTTGGCATGATCAGGAAGGGAATCGAAAATAGGTCGGCAAATGTTGTATTGCCTCTCTACAAATCTATGGTGAGGCCACATCTGGAGTACTGTGTACAATTCTGGTCACCACACCTCAAGAAGGATATAACGGAACTGGAAAAGGTACAAAGAAGGGCAACAAAATGATCCAAGGGATGGAGCAGCTCCCTTATGAAACCAGGTTGCAACGCCTTGGTCTTTTCAGCCTTGAAAGACGGCGTTTAAGAGGTGACTTGATCGAAGTGTATAAAATCATGCATGGGATAGAAAAGGTGAATAAAGAAAAACTATTTTCTTTGTCACAAAACACTAGGACTAGAGGGCACTCCCTGAAGCTCCAAGGTAGGAAAATTAGGACTAATAAAGGGAAATATTTCTTCACCCAGAGGGTCATTGGGTTATGGAACTCACTTCCAGAGGAGGTTGTGACAGCGGTCAGCCTGGACAACTTCAAGGCAGGATTAGACAGATTCATGGAAACCAAGTGTATCGGTAATTACTGAAAAGGACATTCAAGTGCCACCTCAGAGTTGGTTGAGGTAGGCAGGATTTCCCTGGGTACTGGTTGTGGGGGGTCGGGAGCAGGTCTGGGTTTTGCCCTCCCTTCTGCTCGAGATCCCCGTGTACAACTGGTGGGCCACTGTGTGATACAGAATGCTGGACTAGATGGGCTGAGGTCCGATTCAGCATGGCTCTTCTTATGTTCTTATGTTCTTAGCCTCTGCCTCCTCCGCCACGTTCCTGGGTGCCGCAGTGGCACCGGGGGCTTCCCTTCCTTCTTCCTCCTCGGAAAATGGCCAGGCAGCCCAGTAAACACTCACAGCAACCCATTTTGGGTCTCTTTTGTACAGAGAAAAGGTGGGGTGTAAATAAACATAAAAATAATAACACCTTTATGCGTCCACTTGCCCAACTGGTGCATAGTTTTGGTCTGGAGTGTCATCAGTATGCTGATGATGACACCCAACTGGTGCTGAGGATGGAAGGCCGGCCGGACTCTGTACCCGATTATTTCCATCAGTGCCTGGAAGCCGTGACTGGGTGGCTACGGGCCAGCAGGTTGAAGGTGAACCCGTCGAACATGGAGGTCCTGTGTCTGGGTTGCCCCACCGGGGGGGGGCCCCTCCGGCTGCCAATAATGGATGGTGAAGTGGTTAGCCCGTCGCTTTTGGTTAAAAGCCTGGGGGTCCAACTGGACCCTCTGCTGACGATGGAGGCTCAGGCCTCTACCGTGAGCAGAGCAGCGTTTTTCCATCTGCGCCAGGCAAGGCTGCTGGCGCCCTACCTTTCCGGTGACGACCTAGCCTCAGTAATCCACGCCACAGTCATCTCGAGACTGGACTACTGCAACACCCTTTACATTGGCCTTCCTCTGTCGGTAATCCGAAAACTGAAGACGGTGCAAAACGCTGCGGCTCGACTGCTGGCTGGAGTGACACTATCGTGCCACATCACGCCAGTCCTACAGCGATTGCACTGGCTCCCTATCGAGTACTGGATTGCCTTCAAACCTTTAAGGCCTTGCATGGCCTGGGGCCAGTGTACCTGAAGGACCGCCTTTCCCTGCATGTTCTCCAGAGGCCACTACGGTCCATGGATCAAAACCTACTAGAGGTTCCATCACTTAAGATCTGCCGCTTGTCATCGACGCGGCAGCGCACTTTTTCTGTAGCAGCGCCTACCCTTTGGAACGCCCTCCCGGAGCAGGCACAAGCAATAACTGATCTACAAGCTTTTCGGAGGGCCTGCAAGACCCACCTGTTCCGCCAGGCGTTCAATCTCTAAGCTGTAACCCCGACTCTGGTCTTAATCTGTTTTTACTATGTTTTCAAGTATGTTGTGTTTTGTTGTTCATTGCTGTGAACCACCCTGAGCCTTTTTGAGAAGGGTGGTATAGAAGTCAAAATAATAAATAAATAATAAATAAATAATAATATCCTGGGCGTTATAGTTTGTTGAGGAACCAGCCCTCTTTGGGAGAGAAGGCTAAAGATGTTGCAAAACTACAACTCCCAGGAATCCGTAGCACTTAAAGTGGTGTCAAATTGCATTAATTCTGCAGTGTAGATACACCCCTAGTCAGCGCATGCCCTTGGTGTAAACTGATAGAGGAGAAAAGGAGGACAGCATTATGTTTGTCTGGCACTGTTCTCCTTACAGCACTCATAACAACAAGATCAAGCCACAGCTATAATATATTCCAAAGAGGTGATCTAATAAAAATCGATCTCTGGACCGACGAGAGAAATGCAAGCCTGCATTTCGAAGCTACAGTGTCAAAATAATGCAATTGGGCAACACTTTAATGTTACAGAATCCTGGGATTTGTATTCTGACTATTTAAAGATTTGATGTGTAGTCTTGGTTGCCAAAGCCAGTCACCGGAGACAGAAACAACATCTCTAGATAAGGACTCGTGTGAAGACAAATTGGCAGAAAACTCTCAATGGGACAACACCTGGCAATACAGAACTAAGCAAAGAATTGCGTTTGCAGGTTAGGACAGATAGTCAGCTTTGTAGATCAACAAGGCTCCATGGGAAACAGATAGGGAAAGTCCATGGAAGACGCCATGATTTCATGTCTGTTTATAATCAGCCTGTGTGAACCCAATTTCTTTCCATCTTTGCCTCGAAGCTGTTACTGGATGGCTGCGAGCCAGTAGGTTGAAGGTGAATCCAGCGAAGATGGATATCCTTTGGCTGGGTCATCCGGGCAGTGGGGGTGGCCAGCTTCCGACCCTGGACGGCATGGCACTACGCCCGTCATCTTTGGTAAAGAACCTCGGAGTTATCCTCGACCCTCTGCTGTCAATGGAGGCCCAAATCTCTGCCGTCAGCAGAGAGGCGTTTTTCCATTGTCAGGCTCAGAGGTTGGCCCCCTACTTGTCTCGGCACGACTTGGCCACGGTGTTCCAAGCTATGGTCATCTCAAGGCTAGACTACTGTAACGCTCTCTACATTGGCCTGCCCTTGTTGGTGACCCGGAAAATCAAGGTGGTGCAGAACGCCGAGGCTGGTTGCTCGCGGGAGTTCCCGCGAGCTGCCATATTACACCAATTTTGCCGGAACTGCACTGGCTCCCTATTGAGTTCTGGATCACCTTCAAGGTGCTAGTTTTAACTTTCAAGGCCTTGTATGGTCTGGGGCCAGTGTACCTGAGGGACCGCTTAACCCAGTGGTTCTCAATCTTCCTAATGACATGACCCCTTAATCTAGTTCCTCATGTTGTGGTGACCCCCAACCATAATATTATTTTTGTTGCTACTTCACAACTGTAAATTTGCTACTGTTATGAATCATAATGTAAATATCTGATATGCAGGATGAATCCTGATATGCAGGATTCACTGGACCAAATTTGGCACAAATACCCAATATGCCCAAATTTCAATACTGATGGGGTAGGGGAGGTGTGTCTTGATTTTGTCATTTGGGAGTTATAGTTGCTGGGATTTATAGTTCACCTACAATCAAAGAGCACTCTGAACTCCATCAATGATAGAATTGAAGCAAACTTGGCACACAGAACTTCCACGATGGACAGAAAATACTGGAAGGGTTTGGCGGGCATTGACCTTGAGTTTTGGAGTTGTAGTTCACCTACATCCCAAGAGCACGGTGGCCTCAAAACAATGATGGATCTGCACCAAACTTGGCATGAAAATCAACATGCCCAAATGTGAAATGGCGGAGTTTGGGGAAAATAGACCTGACATTTGGAAGTTGTAGTTGCTGGGATTTATAGTTCACCTACAATCAAAGAACATTGTGAACCCCACCAACAATAGAATTGGGCCAAATTTCCCACACAGAACCCCCATGACCAACAGAAAATACTGTGTTTTCTGATGGTCTTTGGCGACCCCTCTGACAACCCTTCACGACCCCTCCAGGGGTCCCGACCCCCAGGTTGAGAAACACTGGCTTAACCCCATACTGTCCCATGAGAACACTCAGATCCGAAGAGATGAACCTCTTAGCTGTGCTCAGTGTCAAGCAATTCTGGCTCACCTCAACACGGAGAAGGGCGTTTTCAATAATCGCCAATGTCCTCTGGAACACATTACCCCTGGAGGTTAGGGCTATGCGCAATTTGCTGGCTCCCCGGAAGGCCTGTGAGGCGTTCCTATTCCGCCAAGCCTTTGAGCTGTGACATGCCATCTCTAGACTCTGTTCTTTCTAGAAACATGCCATCTGTTGGGGGGTGCTTTGAATGTGGTTTTCCAGCTTCCTGGCAGAATGGGGTTGGACTAGATGGCCCAGGTGGTCTCTTCCAACTCTAGGATTCTATGCTAACCCTTTTTTGGATCACACCTCTCCTTTCCTTAGTCCAGCTTCTTTCATCCATTGTTATGTGTTTTTACAATAAACTGTTTGCTTATATTCTGGACTCTTGTGCGGTGCTGTAGTCACAGGTGGCGCCAGGTCTGGAGTGGAACAATTAGATGCAACTTACGATCTCAAAATGAAGATTTGCACATCCGTCATGTAATATAATATAATCTCCAATTTAGCTGCCCCAAAGACCTCACCTTCTGCATGGACCATTTGTGCCTCCTTCCTTCCTTTTGCATGGCCTCGATGCCGCAAAGCCACTTGGCGCATCCCGTTTTTTGCCTCTCGGGAAGGTTGAGCCAGAGGCCAGCCGGAGGTTTTCATTAAGTTTGAGAGATGAGAGGCATGTGTCATAAAAAGGAGGTGGAGGAAACGGCTTTTGGGGCGGGGGGGGGGGGGGGAACAATGCTTCAACATCACTTCTGGCATCATATTGTATTCAATTTGGAGTGCAGTTTTTCGAGGTAAAAATAAAAATAACAACAACAACTGCAACTTTATTTTTATAGTCCGCCAACCATCTCCCCTAGTCTCCTGCACCGGGAATGTGGCACAGCTGGCTGGGAGTCAGCTGCATAAGATCTCTACTGACCAGATGGTCATAAGTTCGAGGCTTGTGCAGGTCGGGGTGAGCTCTCGACCAATTGTGTAGCTCGTTGTCTGTCTATATATGTTGTATGTCTATGGCATTGAATGTTTGCCTGTATATGTGCGTTGTGATCCGCCCTGAGTCCCCTGCAAGGTGAGAAGGGCAGAATATAAATGAAGTAAATAAATATGAGTAAATAATAGTGGACTCAGGGTTCAAAACTTGTTCCAGATGTAGGGGGCGCTGGCGCTTCGAATCTGAATGACTTCCGAAATTTTCCTGAAAAATTTCAGAATTTCCCGAATAAATTCTGAAAATTTGAAATGGTGTGGTTAATGGCGGACATGCGTGTTTAACCCAGTTTGGACGCGGATGCCTTCCCTCTGCGTCAATACTGGGGTGAGAGCTGCACACGGAAGGGAAAGCTAGGGAAGGGAAACCCGCCAATTCCTTTCCGAAAATGACGGCGGTGGCTTCAAAATGGCAAATTCGCTTCCGGGTTGCTTACATCTCTTCAAAACCGCTTCAAAAGTGAATTTAATCTCACGTGGCTCAGTGGTTTCAATTTTAAATGATCACTTGGGTATGAGAAAGCTTTCCGCAAGATGGGTGCCGCGTTTGCTCACATTCGACCACAAACGCAATCGTGTGACAATTTCGCAGAACTGTTGTTCAACCGCAATATGGCCGAGTTTTTGCACCGTTTCGTAACCGTGGACGAAACATGGATCCCCCACAACACACCAGAGACCAAACAGCAGTCAAAATAGTGGGTTTCTCGGGGTGAATCGGCACCAAAGAAGGCCAAGGTGGGTTTGTCAGCCAATAAAGTCATGGCAACCATTTTTTGGGATGCACGCGGTATAATCCACATTGACTCCCTTCAAAAGGGTAGAACAATCAATGGCGAATATTATGCCAACTTATTGGGTCGGTTTAATGAGGATTTGGGGGGGAAACCAACGACCGCATTTGGCCAAGAAAAAAGGTTTTTTACACCAGGACAATGCAAGGGTGCACACATGTGCAGTTTCCATGGCAACAATCCATGGATTGGGATATAAATCGCTCCCTCATCTGCCCTATTCTCCGGATTTAGCCCCAAGTGACTATTTTTTATTTCCAAACCTGAAGAAATGGCTCGGCGGAAAATGATTTGACTCCAACAATGAAATCATCTCACAAACAAATACCTATTTTGATGACCTCGACAAATCTTATTTTTTTGGAAGGGATAAAAAATTGGAGAAACGTTGGACAAAGTGTATAGAGCTCAAAGGAGACGATGTTGAAAAATAAAATGATTTTTAATCCAAAAACCTGTGTTTTGTTCAAAGAGTCACAGACTTATTGACCCGCCCTCGTACATAAATACATTATAACAGTATTCTTGGTGATACGATACATACATACATACATACATACATTATAGCCCTCTTTCTTGGCAGAAGGAGACTCAAAGAGACTAACACTAGGGCGGTGAGGCTGGCATTCCTGCTGGGGGCCCTGCTGCTCCCGCTCCTCTCCCGCGTCAGAGGGAACCACGCCCTGGGGACGGGGACTACGAGGGGCCTTGCGGTGACCCCCCGTGACCCAGGCGGAGAGGTGGACAAGGCCCAGCGGCCAGCAAAGGAGCAGGATTCCTCCACCGGCCAGAAGACCATCTTCAGCCGCATCCTGGATGGCTCTATCCTGGCCAACTTTGTCTACCAGGATGAAAAGTGCGTGGCCTTCCAGGACGTGTCCCCGCAGGCCCCCGTCCACGTGCTGGTGATCCCCAAGAAGCCCATTCCCTGCCTCAGCCAAGCAGAAGAAGCGGACACCCAGCTCCTGGGTCACTTGCTGCTGGTGGCCAGCCAGATGGCCAAGGCCGAGGGACTCTCCGAGGGCTACCGCATGGTCATCAGCGATGGGAAGCATGGGGCCCAGCCCGTCTATCACCTCCACCTCCACATCTTGGGGGGCCGCCAGATGGGGTGGCCCCCAGGTTGAGCTCAATGGAGTGCGCCCCCCCACTCCCCCGAAACTAAATAATAAAAGCATACAAAGCGGACTAACACTAAAATCTGCAAATTAAAACCTATTGCATATAAACATCAAAATGGAATTAAACATGGAAATATTAGTAGCAATAGCTAATCTTTCCATCTTTGGAAGCGCAGCGTGTACCCTGTCTTGAATATCGGATCATCAGAACCCAATGTTGAGAAGCCATCTGCTTCCTTCTGCAAAAAAAAAAAGTCTCTCAAGAGCTTTCTGGTCTTTAAGGAGAGATATTAATGTATTTTCTTTTCTTCTTTAGCCAAGTTGGAAGGGTTTCTCCGCCGCTTCCTGGCTTGGAATCGGTTTTCCACGCTCCGTATTTCTGTGCAAAAGGTGCAAATTAAGGCCTAAGTTGCACCAAATTGTGCCCTCGGCTTCCTCGGCACTCTTTCCGTTCCCGGCGTGCTTCCCATCAAAATGGGATCATTAGACACACGACACAAACGAGCGGACCGTTCCCATAATCACACGCGAAGGTAATTGGAAGCATCGGAAGCAATGCAACGAGGAAGCATTTCAGGCTCACGTCCTCACCCTCCTCTTTCCTCCTTCCTTCTCCGGAAGTTGAAAGGTCAACCAGGATATTAGACCTTTTTTTTTTCTTTCTGTAACTTGACAGGCGCCCGAGAAATATCGGGTCTCATTTGCGGCCAGGTAATCCGCACCGAGATCCATAAATCAGGCTAAGAGGAATATTAGATCATGTTCATACCTGAACTCATCTGGCTCGGTTCACAAAAGAAATCAATAAGGGACAGAATGCCTGGAATTGCCAATGATTTATGTCTTTGTGTCCGGCAAAAGCAACTTTGCACCATCTTTGAAGACTCATCCGCTTCCAGGGAAAAGAGATATTTTGCTTGAAATCTATAGCCGGGCCCCAAGGGTTGTTTGGAGCTCCAGGCCTTAGCCATATTTCAACAGGTCTCCTTCCTTCCTTCCTTCCTTCCTTTCTTCCTTCCTTCCTTCCTTCCTTCCTTTGCTATCTCACGCCCCCGGTTTTTATCCTTCTATTTTACTCTGTACATGCGGCCCGCTCAGTGTCCTGTGTCAAATATGGTTTATTTTATTGTAATTTTATATTGCTTGTAGTATTTTGTAGTTGATGTTTTATGTTTTATGTAATTGATTATGTTGTTTTGATTGTTGTGTTGTTGTGTTGATGGGCTTGGCCTCATGTAAGCCGCCCCGAGTCCTTGTTGGGGAGATGGTAACAGGGTACAAATAAAGTTTATTATTCTTATTATTATTCCTTCCTTCCGTCTGGAGCAACAAGCACCTGAGGCAATGCACCAAAATCAGTGTGTACAGAGCTATCGTACTGTCTATTCTCCTCTATGGGTCTGAAACATGGTTCACCTATCGCCAAGACCTACGACTCCTCAAACACTTTCATCAGCGCCGTCTTCGCACAATCCTAAATGTACACTAGACTGACTATGTGACTAATGTTGCTGTCCTTGAGCAAGCAGGGATCACCAGCGTTGAGGCCAAGCTATTGAAAACACAGCTACGCTGGGCAGGGCACGTCTCTAGGATGGAGGACTACTGCCTCCCAAAGATACTACTCTATGGTGAACTTGGCACGGGTCAGCGCAAGAGAGGCGCCCCAAAGAAGAGATGTAAGGACTCCCTGAAACAACATCTCAGGCTCGGCCAGATTGATCACCAACAATGGCCCACCCTGGCCTCACATCGGGAGGCATGGAGACGCACTATCCACAATGCTGCGGCCTCTTTCGAGAAGACACACCAAATGGGTCTCAAAGAGAAATGACAACGCAGAAAGAACCGCAACTTGGAAACAACATCGCCCAAGGAGACTTTCTGCTGTGCTTTCTGCAACTGGTCTTGCCTATCTCGGATTGGCCTTCTTAGTCATCAGCGGGCTTGTAGAAAGTGTGGGTTGAGTCCTTCCTGAATTTGTATCTTCATTCGTGAAGTGAAGCCAGAGAGTTGGCAGAAAAAGATGCCAGGCTTGTGCAGAATAAACCATATGGTCCAAGGTTTTCTCAACACTTGGAAGGTGCATTTTCCAACCATATATTCAAATATTCTTTGCATCAGAAGCAGGAAGTCTAATGGAAATCCAGGAAAGCTTTTGCCAAAGGAAACTTGTCCACCTCCAAGGTTCCTCCAGGCTGTGTTTCCTTTGCATTCATTCGGAGAGAAGTTTGCAAACCAAGACAGAAGACAATCTCGCATGGGTTCGGTTCTCTTTGCAATCCAACTTTGCAATCAGGGAGCAAAGTTGGATTGCAAAGAGAACTGAACCCATGCGAGGAGCACAACCGTGGCCTATAAATACCTTGGAGGCAGAAAAGGAAATGATTCACCACTCGCTCAGAGATGGAAGGAAGCAAGAGGCAGTGGGATGTCAAGCAAGCATCTAGGGAAGGTTTGCAAGGAAAAGAGCCGCCAGGCATCGCTTTCGAGTCTGTAGCGCAATGTTTCCCAACCAGTGTGCCGTGTACCAACTTTCTGTTGGTAATGAGAGTTCAATATGCCAAGTTTGGTTCAATTCCATTGTTGCAAGAGTTCAGGATGCTCTTTGATTGTGTGTTAACTATAAATCCCAGAAACTGTAACTCCCAAATGTCAAGGTCTATTTTCCCCAAACTCCATCTGTGTTCACATTTGGACATATTGAGTATTCATGCCAAGTTTGGTCCTGATCCAACATTGTTGAGTCCTCTGGATATAGGTGAACTACAACTTCAAAACTCAAGGTCAATGCCCACCAAACTCTTACAGTATTTTCTCTTGCTTATGGGAGTTCTGTGTGGGAAGTTTGTGTCTTTCTGCCATTCCTGCCAGGATATCTATGTTGTGTTTATCGAAACAGGCCCAGGTTTCACACTGAGTGTATAAATACATTTAAAAACATATTAACTATATGTATTACTGTGTTAAGAATGTCATTTTGTGTCATATTGGTTGGTGGTGTGCCCCAGGAGTTTGTAAATATAAAAAATGTGCCGCGGCTCAGAAAAGGTTGAAAAACGCGGCTCTATTGGAAGCCAGTGCAGTTCGCGCAGAACAGGCGTGATGTGGCAGCGAGGTGGAAGGCCTGCCACCAGCGTTCTGCACCAGCTTGATGTTCTTAATGTTCAGGTGGAATCGCCTTTCCTGTAGTTTGAAGCCATTCCTCCATTGCGTCCTAGTCTCCAGGGCAGCAGAAAACAAGCTTGCTCCCTCCTCCCTGTGACTTCCTCTCACATACTTATCCATGGCCCTCATCATGTCTCCTCTCAGCCTTCTCTTCTGCAAGCTAAACATGCCCAGCTCTTTAAGCCACTCCTCATAGGGCTTGTTCTCCAGACCCTTCGCAAATGGCATCTAGAAGTCACACTGCTTCACTTCTGTTGCCATATTGTGAAGGTTTTAAATGGAATGGAATGGAAGCCATGGCTTTCTGGAAAGATGCTGTGAAGTTTCGTGTGTGGCGAGATCGGGGTGCTTGAGTGGATTTGAGAAGCTGTTGACGTGGTTTTGGGGTGGAAAAAATAACTAAAAATCATACAGACTTTACAAAACAATAGAAATTCAGGGGCTGCCGGGAAATCATCAGACAGCAATAGGTAAGAAAGGGACAAGGCAGAAAAGTCTTCCGGGAATTGAAAGGCCACCAACTGGATTAATGAAAGCTACTTCCTCGGCCTTCTAATCAATCCCGCATTAACACAGACACAATAGAGCAATCAGATCCACTTTGGAGAAACGCAAGAGAATGGAAAACCAAGATTGGATTCTTTTCCACCTCTTTTGAATATCCAGAATTGCATAATATGTATTGACTATTGACTCACGTATGTTGCGCCACATTGGTATTCAGTTGGCCAATTATGTCAGGGAATCTTAATGTAATTCTGCCCCTGGATATTTATTTATGTGATGCAGTCTTGGAGAGGAAAATAGTGGCGGATATAAGCGATGGCCGTTTTTGTGTTGAAAACACTATTTCAATGCATTAAGTGTTGCTTTCTGTCCAAAAAGATCCCCAAATAATAATAGCAAGGACCATTGTTGCATTGAAAACACTATTTCTGTGCATTGTCTTGTTTTCTGTGCAAAAACAGTTCCCAAATAATAATTACAAGGACCACTTTTGCATTGAAAACACTATTTCTTTGCATTAAGTCTTGTTTTCTGTGCAAAAAAGGTTCCCAAATAATAATGGACCATTTTTGCATTGAAAACACTATTTCTGTGCATTAAGTCTTGCTTTCTGTGCAAAAACGGTTCCCAAATAATAATAACAAGGACCACTTTTGCATTGAAAACACTATTTCTGTGCATTAAGTCTTGCTTTCTGTGCAAAAAAGGTTCCCAAATAATAATAACAAGGACCATTTTTGCATTGAAAACACTATTTCTGTGCATTGTCTTGCTTTCTGTGCAAAAAGGTTCCCAAATAATAATAATGACCATTTTTGCATTGAAAACACTATTTTGATGCATTAAGTCAGTGGTTCCCAACCTGTGGTCCATGGACCACCAGGGGTCTACAACAGTGTTATTCATCCTTTTTTGAGCCGCGGCACATTTTTTTACATTTACAAAATCCTGGGGCACACCACCAACCAAAATGACACAAAATGACACTCTAACACAGTAATACATATAGTTATTACGTTTTTAAATGTATTTATACACTCACTTAGTGTGAAACCTGGGCCTGTTTCAATGAAGTTCCATTTCTTAAAGGGTCAGATGCACCTTATAGTTTATATATGAATGAAGTACTAGTGGTCTACAAGAACTAAAATATGGTCCACTGCCTCACTGTTACTACACCGTTGCAACAAGAACGACTGGTATTACAAAACCCTCTTATAGTGCCAAGGCTTATTAAATATAGTTTTCTGTGGCCAAGCAGATGGTGGCTTATGTTCTGTATCAGAAACTAGAGCTGATGTGGTCTATCCAGTGCAATTTTCCGAATCAGCACCCCAGATAACTAAGCCAAATATAAAGTTGACCAAAAACTGTTTTGTAACTATTTTGGTACTATTGTTGGAGAGTGCCCCTGATCAAGTGGTGCCTTGGGAAGGTTGAGAACCATTGCATTGCATTGCATTGAGAACCTGTGCACAAAAGGTCCTCAAATGATATTAGTGATGACTGTTTTTGCATTGAAAAGACTTTTCATGCATTAAGTGTTGCTTTCTGTGCAAAAAGGGTGCCCACATGATGTTAGGGATGACTGCTTTTGCACTGAATACACTATTTATGTGCATTAAGTGTTGATTTCTGTGAAAAAGATTCCCAAATGATATTAGCGATGACTGTTCCTGCATTGGAAACACTGTTTTGGTGCATTAAGTTTTGCTTTCTGTGCAAAAAAGGTCCCCAAATTATATTAGAAATGGTCGTTTTTGCATTGAAAACAGTGTTGCTCTGTATTAAGTCTTGCTTACTGTGCAAAAAAGGTCCCCAAATAATATTAACGGTGACTGTTTTTGCATTGGAAACACTGTTTTGGTGCATTAAGTTTTGCTTTCTGTACAAAAAAGTTCCCCAAATGATATTAACAATGAACATTTTGTATTGAAAACACAGTTTTGGTGCATTAAGTCTTGCTTTCTGTGCAAAAAGGGTTCCCAAACCATATTAGCAATGGCAGGTTTTGCACTGAAAACACTATTTCTGTGCTGTAAGTGTTGCTTTCCCAAATGATATTAGTGATGACTCTTTTTGCATTGGAAACACTATTTTGGTGCATTAAATGTTGCTTTCTGGTCTACATTGGAGTGCACCAGGAGCCTCCAGCTCAGAACGGGGAAGGAGCCGAAACCTGTTGCAATGGCAGAAGAGGCAGATTGCATCCGAAAAGGTGAAGCGAAGGATTAAATCTGTTCTGAAAGTTTTGGAACAATTGGCACAGAGATGCTAGCAGGGGTTACAGAAGACGGAGAGCTAATTAAAACCCTTGGGTCTCGGCGGAAGAGAGAAAGAGAGAGAAGGGGAGGAAGAGGAGGGTTGTCTAGCAACTAGACGGAGCCCTGACTCTTCCTTCGCTTTATGTATAATGGAAACGCGCTCTCTTCCATTCCCTTCCTCTCTCTGTCTGCTTTGTCTCTTCCTAACCAAGCAAAGCGTGTTTTTTCCCCAAACTTCGGGCTCTTTGGCAGTTCTTGCAGAAAAACGCGCCTGCTCTTTGCTTTGGATCAGTACTCAGCCTATATATTACCCTAAAGATGCCCAATCCTGTCTGATCTTGGAAGCTTGGTTAGTATTTGGATGGGAGGCTGCCGATGAATTCAGTCCCTTTTCCTACAAATTCCTACAAACAGGGGGATACAGGCCTTTTCGGACTATCGCACCCAGCATCTTCCCATAATCCAACAGTCACTAATGAATCCCAGATGCTATAAGCCAGTGTTTTTCCACCTTTTTTGAGCCGTGGCACATTTTTTACATTTACAAAATCCTGGGGCACACCACCAACCAAAATGACACAAATGACACTCTAACACAGTAATACATATAGTTAATGTGTTTTTAAATGTATTTATACACTCAGTGTGAAACCTGGGCCTGTTTCAATGAACACAAAATATATAGTTATATAGTTTTTTTAATTATTATTTTGCATTACTTTACAACAGTGTTTCCCAACCAGTGTGCCATGGCACATTAGTGTGCCGTGAGAGATCATCAGGTGTGCTGTGGGAAATTAGATTCATATCTATCTGATGTCATGTATAAAGTTTGCTACTCTTGTCTCCGGAACCTCAGCGCGCAGGTCCCTGTTTCCGGGAGGGCTGCGCAGTAGGGCGGACCTGTTTGGCCCCGTTCCCTTCCATTCCGCTCTGGCGGGGAGTACTTCCGGTCCAGCCCAGCCCTGTTGGCGCTATGCAAGGTGTGAGTCAGAGAGCAGCGGAGCCCGAGTGCAGAAGGCAGGCAGGCAGGCAAGCAGCCGGAGGGGCAGGTAGGCAGGCAGGCAGGGAGTCAGCCAGCTAACGGGGAAAGGATGGGAAGGGCTAACTCAAGTAGCATCTTTATTAAGGGCTTGGAAGAAGGTTTATATAATTGTTATGATACAATGTGGTATGTAATTGTTGTACTGTGACAATGACATAGTATATTGTATTTGATATTATAGTAATATGCGTATATTGTGTATACATATAATATTGATAATGTTGTAAAGCAGTGTTTTTCAACCTTTTTTGAGCCGCGGCACATTTTTTACATTTACACAATCCTGGGGCACACCACCAACCAAAATGACACAAAATGACGCTCTAACACAGTAATACATATAGTTAATATGTTTTTAAATGTATTTATACACTCACTTAGTGTGAAACCTGGGCCTGTTTCGATGAACACAAAATATATAGTTATATAGTATATTATTATTATATTGCATTACATTACAACATTATCAATATTAAATGTATACACAATATACGTATATTACTATAATATCAAATGCAACATGCTATGTCATTGTCACGGTACAACAATTACATACCACATTGGATTATAACAATTATATCACAATATTAGTTGAAGTCCAAAACACCTGGAGGAAGGCCCAAGTTTGACCATATCTAGTTTAAACCTTCTTCCAAGCCCTTAATACAGATGCTGCCTGCCTTAATGTATAGCCAGAGTCTCCATGCCTATCCAACAGGCTTGGCTGAAGGGGGTCAGGCTGTATGGCCTTTGGGGGACCCATTATTCTCCCACGAGTTCCCTTCCCTCCTTTCCCCCGTTAGCTGGCTGACTCCCTGCCTGCCTACCTGCCCCTCCAGCTGCTTGCCTGCCTGCCTGCCTGCCTTCAGCGCTCGGGCTCCGCTGCTCTCTGACTCACACCTCGCATAGCGCCAACAGGGCTGGGCTGGGCTGGACTGGACCAGAAGTGCTCCCCACCGGAGCGGAATGGAAGGGAACGTGCCCAAACAGGTCCGCCCTACTGTGCGGCCCTCCCGGAAACAGGGACTTGCGCACGGAGGTTCCGGAGACAGAGTAGCAAACTTTATACATGACATCAGATAGATAAGAATCTAATTTCCCACGGCACACCTGATGATCTCTCCCGGCACACTAGTGTGCCACGGCACAGTGGTTGGGAAACACTGATATATATGATGGAATACTTCCAGCTCTGGAGTCAACAGGCATAGGAAAGTATAGCCTGCAAAGGAAACCATAGTCTCCTAATTTGGAATTTTCAAAACAGAGGCTGGATGGCCATCTGTGAGGAGTGCTTTGATTCTGTGTTTTTGCACAGAAGCATGAGGTTGTGGACTGGATGGCCTTTGGAGGTCTCTTAGAGTCCTGTGATTTGGATCCAGTTCTGCTTTGGATGATGGACATTTATTTATGCAGACTAGAGCTCGGAGGTAGCAAGCTTGGTTTTGTCCTAGACTTTTTCAGGCGCTCTCCAAGGTCCCTTCCTTCGACAGATCCGTTTTAGTATTCTGTATTATGATGGGAGCGAGTTCTATCTCGGCGGCTGAATCCTCTTCCCAAAAATGGACTTGGCACTTTGGAGACGACTCCTTTAAAGTCAGGAATAAAATCTACAGCAGGTTTTTCATTGTGTCGTTGGCACGAGAGCGACAAAACCACAGGCATTTCAGGCAATCCCAAAGGAAACATGTGTCTGGAGGAAATACCAAGGCAAAGTGTGTACAACTTAGTCGTCTGTAAACAAAGGTGAGGTTCTTGTAGGTCTGCGTTTCCAAGGTTGTCAGCTGCTGTGTGCAGTCACAACATCGGGCATCATGTAAGTTTCCTTGCCATTGCAATACGGCAAACGAATATCAAAATGCACCATTGCAGTGTGCGTTGTGCAATGCATTGCTGTCTGCACAAAATCACCTTTTGCACCATGACTACTAAGCTAACACTCCACCTCAGGATGCAGGATCTTGTGTGCTTTCATGGAGATCAAGGGTCAGATTCATGTGAGCTATGAACTATAAATCCCAGAATCCCATACCATCATCAACCTGGAAATTCACAATTTCCAGCTTCAATGAAAATGGTGGTGCATTTGGGTTGCCGTGAGTTTTTTGGACTGTGTGGCCATGTTTGAAGCATGAGTGAATGCCGCCATTAGCAAGCTTAAATTAGCATTGAGTAGCTTAGCAGCTACAAAGTTGATCAGTGAGGGTATCTGCATAGAGGTAGCCTGGCTGTTGTTGCCTGGAGGCATCCTTTGTTTGTTGTGCTTCTTGTGGATTTCAATGGTTTACCTGTGTATTCTGGCATGATGTTTATACAAGTGGTCCAGCATTTCCATGTTCCCAAATAATATTCTGTGTCCAGGTTGCTTCATCAAGTGCTCTACTAGGTCTTCTCCATGGCTCCAAATGGTGAGGGTGTCATCCACATATCTGCAGTGGTGCAATAGGTTAAACTGCTGAACTGCTGGCCTGAAGGTTGGCAGTTTGCATCTGCGGGACGGGGTGAGCTCCTGTCAGTCAGTTCCAGTTCCTGCCAACCTAGCAGTTTGAAAGCATGCAATAGATAAATACGTACTGCAGGAAAAGGCAAAGAGACATTCTAAGCATTCTAGTTTGCCACACAACCGGGAGATGACAACACAGGCCCCTCAGCTTGAAAATTCAATTCAATTCAATTCAATTTATTATTTCATGAGTCGCTCTCCACTAGAGTACTCTAAGCCAGTGTTTCCCAACCACTGTTCCGCAGCACACTAGTGTGCCATGAGCGATCGCCTGGTGTGCCGCGGGAAAACCTCTCTTCCCCCCTTTCTTCCTACTCCTGCCAAACTCCTGCTGCTGCTGCTTGGGAGAGGAGGAGGAGGAAGGGCCGGGCGGCAGTGAAGAAGAAGAAGGGGTCGGGGCGCCACCTCCTTCGGCTGTTTCCCCAGCCAGCCAGCCTCCAATCGAGGGAGGGCGGGGAACGGAAGCGGAAGTGTGCTTGTCAGGGCACATGCGCACTAGGTCCCGGGGGGTGGCAGATGCATTCACCTTCCTCGTGTGGCAGTGAAGGAAGCGAAGGAGCCAGCTGCTTCCAGAGGCGCCCTAGCTTGGCCCTGCTGCATCCCAGGTGAGGCCCCGAGGCGCCCTTCCCCTTGCCCCCCCCCCCCGAAGCCCCTCGGGGAGGAAGGGCTCCAAAGGGGAGAAGGGGCCTTCCTACGTGGGGGGAAAGGGTCGGGGCCTGGCAGGAGGGCCCTCGGGGGAAGGAAAGGCAGGCGGGATTCCGTGAGGGACTCCCTCGCCAGCCTTCCTCCCAAATGTCAAGGTCTATTTTCCCCAAACTCCATCTGTGTTCACATTTGGGCATATTGAGTATTCATGCCAAGTTTGGTCCTGATCCAACATTGTTTGAGTCCACAGTGCTCTATGGATATAGGTGAACTACAACTCCAAAACCCAAGGTCAATGCCCACCAAACTCTTACAGTATTTTCTCTTGGTTATGGGAGTTCTGTGTGGGAAGTTTGTGTCTTTCTGCCATTCCTGCCAGGATATCTATGTTGTGTTCATCGAAACAGGCCCAGGTTACACACTGAGTGTATAAATACATTTAAAAATATACTAACTATATGTATGACTGTGTTAGAGGGTCATTTTGTGTCATTTTGGTTGGTGGTGTGCCCCAGGGTTTTGTAAATGGAAAAAATGTGCTGCGGCTCAAAAAAGGTTGTGAAACACTGCTCTAAGCGACTTACACAAACAAGTAGAAGAAACTTGTACAGTATCTTAGATGATTACAAATGAAAAGCTTTAACAAAGAGCCAGGTTTTAAGAGCTTGGGTGAATGACCGTAAATCGGGCTTGGCTCTTACATATGGTGGTAGAGAGTTCCACAGGGTTGGGGCAAAGACTGAAAATGCCCTACGCCTTGTAGATTCCAGGTGTACTTTCTTGGGACCCGGGATATACAGAAGGCTTTCCTGGGCTGGTCTTGGTGATCTCAGGTGGTGAGCGTAGGTGCTGACCTAGGATGGCTTTGAAAGTCGGGACCAGAGTCTTGTAAGAAGTCCGATGTTCAATTGGGAGCCAGTGGAGCTGTTGTAACGTCGGAGTTATGTGGTGTCTCATGGGTGACCCGCATTAGTAGTCTGGCAGCTGCATTTTGAACCACCTGAATCTTCCGGATTGCCGATAAAGGGGTGCCAACATACAGTGCATTACAGTAATCTAGCCTCGAAGTGACCGTAGTGTGGATCACCGTTGCCAGAGCCTCTGTCGGGAGGTAAGGTGCCAGCTGCCTTGCCTGGTGAAGATGGAAAAAAGCCTGCTTACTAATGGCAGCGCACCGTCCATGTTTGCTTCTGGACGAGAGAGAAGCAGGGTGGAGCAGGGGGAGGGGGCGGGGCTTGGCGGGGCCTGGCTTCGGCACTCCCAGCAGCTGCTCCAGCCTTAAGGAAGCCAGGGCCAAGCCAGTGGTGGCATAGCTAGCACAAGGCTGGCTTGGCCCTACCCTCCTCAAGGCTGGAGCAGCTGCTGGGAGTGCCAAAGCCGGGGGAGGGGAGGGGCTTGGCGCAGCCTGGCTCCGCCCCCCTCTGAGAAGCACCCCATCCAGCTGCGTCCGACCTCCTTTGGTCCCAGTCGATCGTGATAAACTTCCTGGGCAGCCCTGAGCTAGAGGCTCACCATCAAAGGTGGGCAGCGGGCTGGCCAGTTCTGGAGGTCGGCCAGGCCATAGGATCTCAGTTTCTGCCGAGTGAAGCACCTCCCAGAGACAGAGATGAGCACTGCCTCCAGAAGCCGGAAATGAAAGGATAAGCTTTTGCCTTTGTTTGTATTTGTGTGTCTCATTGTATGTGATTGTAAAGGCATTGAATGTTTGCCTATGTCTGCTGCAAATCTGCTCTGAGCCCTCTAGAGGAGAAAAGCGGAATATCAATAAATGTGCAGTAGTAGTAGTAGTAGTAGTAATATCTGAACCATATAGTAGGCTTTTTTGTTGCTCTTTCCAAGACTTGTTTCTCAAGTGTTCCATGTAGAAATTTGCTGTGACCCGGCTGAGAGGGCTCCCCCGTGGCTACTCCATCTTTCTGCGTGGTGCATTTGTTTTCCGCTTCTGCACCTTTTAATCTTGTTTCCCGCAGTGACCTTATTAATCTATTGATCATCACTTGCATCCAGGAAGGTCGACAGAATACAATGTCCTTCTCCCTTTGGAATAAAACAAAAGGCTCTACCGGAGGAACCTGTGGCCCAATATTGTTATGGAAAGCGTTGAGGCTAACATTTGAATCAATTGAAATAACCTTGGTTGTACTGCACTGAAATCTATTTGTGTTTATGGATTTTAATGTAGTGCTATAACTTTTTTTTCTCCTTGCCTGTATGGGCTGTATCTGACTTGTAAGGGTTTTAATTGTGAGGTAAAGTTGAGTGGATCAATAAAACAGATTGAATGGGAAAGGTAGGTCTCATGCCTCTGGAAATGCTAATGGCTGGATACACAAAGGGTGTGTGGAGAAGAAACAAGTAACACAGAATCGCACAAATGCAAGGGATACAAAACAGTAGCCAAGATCCAAGTGGCCTCTTACTCAGGAAGCAGTTGGACCTTTTGCACTTATGCATTCAACTGAACGGCTTATATATGCATATGTGTGTGTGTGTGTGTGTTCAAAGAGAGTAACTCAGGGTGTATCTACACTGTATATTTAACACAGTTTGACACCTCTTTAACGGCTGTGACTCAATGGTATGGGATCCTAGGAGTTGTAGTTTGGTGAGTCAATAGCAGAGAAAGCTTCAATCTCATAGGATTGAAGACTTTGCAAAACTCAATCTGCTATAGTATTGATCCATAAGACTTAAAGTGGTGTCAAACTGTATTAATTATACAGTACATAATTAATACTCCTATCACTGAAATGTAGACTTCGAGGGCTATAACCTCTTTCACAGAAACAGAACAAAGGGGAGAAAAGGGGGAGTAGCCTTATATGTCAAAAACAATTACACCACAGAAGAGATGCAAGACTGCAATCCGGGAAATCAGCTGGAAAGCATCTGGATAAGAATCAAGGAAACTGGCCCTCAAAAAGTTCTCGTAGTGGGCATATACTACAGAACTCCGAACCAGGATGACGAACTGGATGAAGCCTTCTGCCAACAGTTGACCAAACAGGCACAAAGAAGAGCTATAGCACTCAGGGGTGATTTCAACTATTCCGACATTTGCTGGAAAACGAACTCGGCCAAGAGTACAAAGTCCAACAAATTCCCCATTTGCCTTGCAGACGATTTTAGGGTCCAGAAGGTAGAAGAGGCAACAAGGGGATTAGCTACTCCCAATCTCAAGCTAACAAACATGGAGGACCTGATCAATGTTGTCAAAGTGGTCGGAACCTTAGGGGTGAGTGACCCTGTGCTCCTGCAGTTTGAGGTATAAAGGAAGGCCAAAACTAAGACAAGTCAAACCCACATTCAGGATCTTAGGAGTGGTGAGGTGGATCTGTAATTGCTTAAGTGAACGAACCCAAAGGCTGCTCACCAATGCTTCCTACAGACCCACCTCCAAGACCCTACACTTGGAAGGAAATCAGACTCAGCTGCGAGTGATAGCCTACAATTATTGTGGAACACAAAGGTTGCATCACACCCTTCATGTGAAGCAACTCTAAAGCAACACCTTGGCCATCATAGCTTTGGAGGAAGAGGAGGAGGAGGAAGACATATCCATGCAATCGGAAACCCGGTTCTAGTAGCACTCCTGCTTGCACTCGAAGGCAGTGCATTTGCATGCAAACAAACATGCGATTTAGCCCTTTCCGAAGCCTGTTCCTTCGTTCCTGGCAAACCGAGCCTCCGAAGCCTTGGGGAGGTGGTAATTACAGTGCCAGGCTCGCAATCTCAATGGGAAGTGCATGCGCCCGGTGTCATTTAAATGCTATTTTCCAGAAGCGCTTCATAACTCAGCGTTAGGGTTGTAATTTTGCGTCACTTAACCACTGAACTTGGTTATTTTATTACCCGACGAAACAAAAGACCAAAAAAAATGAATCATTCTTTGGACTTGCGTTCCATTGTGTGCCGTTCTTTATAAAAGGAAATATGTTATTACCGCATTATTGTATTATGGTTTGGAGATGCGGTGGTGCAATGGGTTAAACCCTTGTGCCGGCTGAACTGCTGACCTGAAGGTTAGCGGTTCAAATCCGGGGAGTGGGGTGAGCTCCTATCTGTCAGCTCCAGCTTCTGAACACCTCATGTTCAGGTGGAATCTTCTTTCTTTGTTCCACTGCGTCCTTGTCTCCAGGGCAGCAGAAAACAAGCCTGCCCCTTATGACTTCCCCTCACCACTTGATCCCTGACCCTCATCATGTCTCCTCTCAGCCTTCTCTTCTACAGGCTCAACATGCCCAACTCTTTCAGCCGTTCCTCATAGGGCTTGTTCTCCAAGCCCTTGATCATTTTAGTCGCCCACATTTCAGCTTAGAGTCAACATCTCCCTTGGAGCTCTTGGTGACACGATTGTGTCAGCAGGACTGCTGATCAAAAAGTCGCCAGTTCAAATCTGGGGAGCAGGATGAGCTCCAGTCTGTCAGCTCCAGCTGACAGGGAATTGAGAAGCTGCCTTTGTTTTTAATTGACTCAATCAAATTGCAGGATCTCGGCCGTCCATGGTCCTAATGCGCCATTGGCTCATGCACACACTATCCTCGCACACTCTTCCTCTCTTGTTTGCATCCTTCCGCCTTGCAATGCCGCCACGCTTGGCTATAAAGGAGCCTTCAAGCCGCCTCTGGAGAAACCGAGCGCCAGCCCTGCGTTGCGGCCTGGAATCCAAGCAGCTGCATTTGGAATTTTTTTTTCTTTCAAAAAGAAGCCTTTTGTTTCCCTTCCCAGCACCTGGCTAAATGAAAAATATAATTACACTTGTAAATCCCACTGCAAAGAATGGATGCGCAACGTCCTCCTATTGGCATGCCTCAGAGCGCTTGGCTTCGCCGTTTCCCCTCCTTTTGTTCCGTCAAATTATTTTCCTTCCACAAATTAATCATTATTTTAAAAAAGGAACACTCCCAGAAAGAGGCAAGGCCTCGGAAAAAGCGGGACTCTTGCTTCAAGCACATGGGGGGAAAAACAGAATGTCTCCATTTGTGGAGAAGGCAGAAGTGTTGTTGTTGTTGTTGTTGTCGTCATCATTATGGAGCACGGCTCTGGAAACCTGGGTTCAAATCCCTGCTCAGTTAAGGAAACCCATTGGTTGGTGATAGGTAGGTCACACACTCTCAGCCTCAGAAAACCATCCCAAAACTAGGAAATGGCATATTTTCACACAATAAGACAGTGTTTCCCAACCAGGGTGCCGTGCCACACTAGTGTGCCGTGAGCGATCATCAGGTGTGCCATGGGAAATTGGAATCTCCGATACCCTTTCTTCCCCCTCCTGCCGAACACTTTTTCTTCTCCACTCGGGCTCCCTTCCTCCCAGCCTCGCTCTGCTCGCTTTGCCTCGCTTTGCTCTGGGGCGAGTCTGCGCAGTAGTGCCCGCACAGGTCACGTCTTCCTAACTCCCCCCCCCTCCTGAACACGCTCACGCTGCCCCCTTGGATCAAAATGGCGGCAGAAGCGGCAGTGTAGAAGAAAGGAGGGGGAAGAAAGGGCACGAAGGGGAAAGAAGAGGTCTCTGTCGAAAGCTGGCATGGGCAAACTTGGACCTTCCAAGTGTTTTGGACTCCAACTCCCACCATTCCTAGCAGCCTCAGGCCCTTTTCCTTTTCCCTCCTCAGCCACTTAAGCAGGAAAGGGCATCAGGCTGTTAGGAATGGTGGGAGTTGGAGTCCAAAGCACCCAGAGAGCCGAAGTTTTCCCATGCCTGTTTGAGGGACCTTAAAGTGGTGAGCCTCCTTCCAACATTGTGATTCTGGACAGAAAACAAACAACAACATAACATGACATAGTTTGAGTCCACAGTGCTCTCTGGGTGTAGGTGAACGACAACTTCCAAACTCAAGGTCAATTCCCAAGCAAACCCTTTCAGTACTTTCTGTTGCTAATGAGAGTTCAATATGCCAAGTTTGGTTCAATTCCATTGTTGCAAGAGTTCAGGATGCTCTTTTATTGTAAATCCCAGAAACTGTAACTCCCAAATGTCAAGGTCTATTTTCCCCAAACTCCATCTGTGTTCACATTTGGGCATATTGAGTATTCATGCCAAGTTTCAAACTACATTATATGGCAGTGTTGTTGGGGCCATGAATAGGATTTCAGCCCAAAAAACTCACAGCAACCCAGTTCAGACTTGATTTGCTCTTGGATGCATTTGCTTGGCTTTTTGGCTATCCATGGTGATCTACAGCCGTGTTTCCCAACCAGTGTGCCGTGGCACACTAGTGTGCCATGAGCGATCATCAGGTGTGCCGTGGGAAATTGGAACCTCCAATACCCTTTCTTCCCCCTCCTGCCGAACACTTTTTCTTCTCCACTCAGGCTCCCTTCTTCCCAGCCTCTGCTCGCTTTGCTCTGGGGCGAGTCGGCACAGTAGCGCTCGCATGGGTCACGTCTTCCTCCCTCCCTCCTCCCCTCCTGAAGACGCTCACGCTGCCCCCTTGGATCAAAATGGCGGCAGAAGCGGCAGTATAGCAGAAAAGAGGGGGAAGAAAGGGCACGAAGGGGAAAGAAGAGGTCTCTGTCGAAAGCTGGCATGGGCAAACTTGGACCTTCCAAGTGTTTTGGACTCCAACTCCCACCATTCCTAGCAGCCTCAGGCCCTTTTCCTCCCCCCCCCCAGCCACTTAAGCAGGAAAGGGCCTCAGGCTGTTAGGAATGGTGGGAGTTGGAATCCAAAGCACCCAGAGGGCAAAGGTTTTCCCATGCCTGTTTTAGGGACTTTAAAGTGGTGAGCCTCCTTCCAACATTGTGATTCTGGATAGAAAACAAACAACAACATAACATAACATTGTTTGAGTCCACAGTGCTCTCTGGGTGTAGGTGAACTACAACTTCCAAACTCAAGGTCAGTTCCCAAGCAAACCCTTTCAGTACTTTCTGTTGGTAATGGGAGTTCAATGTGCCAAGTTTGGTTCAATTCCATTGTTGCAAGAGTTCAGGATGCTCTTTGATGGTGTGCTAACTATAAATCCCAGAAACTGTAACTCCCAAATGTCAAGATCTATTTTCCCCAAACTCCATCTGTGTTCACATTCGGGCATATTGAGTATTCACGCCAAGTTTGGTCTTGATCCAACATTGTTTGAGTCCACAGTGCTCTCTGGATATAGGTGAACTACAACTTCAAAACCCAAGGTCAAAGCCCACCAAACTCTTATAGTATTTTCTCTTGGTTATGGGAGTTCTGTGTGGGAAGTTTGTGTCTTTCTTCCATTCCTGCCAGGATATCTATGTTGTGTTCATCGAAACAGACCCAGGTTTCACACTGAGTGTATAAATACATTTAAAAACATATTAACTATATGTATGACTGTGTTCGAGTGTCATTTTGTGTCATTTTGGTTGGTGGTGTGCCCCAGGAGTTGGTAAATGTAAAAAGGTTGAAAAACACTGCAATAAGATGTAGAGCAGGATCCGGCCCAGGACGGAACCCTGCTTGTCTTCTTCATCCTGGAAAGAAGTGGCAAGGAGTGGAGTGCCACAAGCAGGGTTGCGTCCTGGGCCTGGTTATTAAGTAGCAACGAAAATAATGTTATGCTTGGGGGTCACTACAACATGAGGAACCGCATTAAGGCGTCGCGGCATGAGGAAGGATGTGAGACACTGATCTAAAGGGACTGCTGAACACAAAATATAAGTCTTGAAATACCACTGGACTCGCCTAGTGCCAGGGAAGCTCACTCACGATGCGGAATTGCATGAGCGCACTGTCTTCCTTTGGAAACTCCACATAATATACGCGTTGGCATATGCACCAGCATATGTCACCAAGAGACTTCCTGTCAATCTATGTGCTCTTAACTGTGGCGCATTCGAGATGCCAAGAACGGCACCAAACGTTCGGAGAAGTGGGAGAGAAATCCAGGAGATCTCCAAGTTCCCCTCCGCATGGGAACCAGGAGAGTTTCCCCAGGAATTAGCAAAAATCCCTGAAGCGTTTATTTATTTATTTACGACATTTATATGCCGCCCTTCTCACCCCGAAGGGGACTCAGAGTGGCGTACAAGTAAAAGGTAAATACAATATATTATATTATTGCCATAGCACAATATTAATATTATATATTACATCAGGGGTCGGGAACCTATGGCTCGGGAGCCAGGTGTGGCTCTTTTCATGATTGCATCTGGCTCTCCAGACCAGCCCGGGCCTTGGTTTCCCAGCATGCAGCGGGGAGGAGTGATACAAACGCGCCGCAACTCCCACTTCCACGCCACCATCGCCGTCTCGTCCTCATCCCCTGCTACTCTCGGGGCCCTGTGCCCTCTTCAGCGGGGATGGCAGACCCCGGTGGCTGCACCTCATCCCCGTCTTCCTTTTCGTCCTCCGCCACGGGCATCGGGGGAGGCGGCGGAAGCGGGCTTGGCCCTGGCACCGCGGAACCGGCCTCGCTGCCCCTGAGGGATGCCCAGCTTATCACCCTCATCGTCGGGCAGCTCAAGAGCCGCGGCCTCTTCGAAACCTTCCGGAGGGACTGTCTCGCCAACGTCAACACCAAGGTCCGCCTTGGCCCCGCGCCCTCCTTCCCCTTCCTTCCTTCCTTTCTCTTCTTTTCTTTTCCCCTCTTTTTCTTTCATTCTTTTTCCTCCCTCTCTCCCTAACCTCTTTCCTCCCTCACTCTTCGTTCCTTTCTTCCTCTTCCATTCTTTCATTCTCTCCTTCCTTTTCCCTCCTCTCCTCTTCCTTTCTTCCTCTCCCTTCACCCTTTCCTTTTCCTTCTCTCCTTCCTTTTCCCTCCCTCTCCCCTTCCTTCTTTCCTCCATTCTCCCTCCCTCTTCCTTCCTCTTCTATTCTTTCCCCCCAAGTCTTCCTTTCCTTCTCCTTCCTTTCTTTTCACTGCCCTTTCTCACCCTTTCTTTCTTTTCCCTTCATTATTTTACTTTTTCCTCGCGCCCTTTCCTTTCTTTCCCCCATCCTTCCTTCCGTCTTCTCTTCCTTCTCTTCCCACCCTTTCCTTTCCTCTCTTCTCATTTCCTTCTTTCTTTTCCCTTCCTTGTCTCTCTCCTGCTTTTATTTTCTTCCTTTTCCATAGTTTGTTCTTCTTTTCTTTCTTCCACTCCACCTCCTTCCTTTCTTTCCCCCTTCCTTCCTTCCGTCTTCTCTTCCTTCCCAGAGTCCTGAGCGTGCCTTTTGCAGAGCCAGGTCTGAAGTGTCCCGACCTTCTGCCGGGGGAATCCTTTTCTCATAGTATGTACGTATAGACTCACATTTAGTTGAATTCAGTCTTAAAATATATTATGTATATTAAATGGCTCTCACTGAAATCAATTTCCAAATATTTTGCTTTCATGGCTCTCTGAGTCAAAAAAGTTCCTGAACCCTGTATTTCATTGTACTATAACATTATACTGTAATATTATTAGTAATATTACATGTAATATAAAATATATAATTATAATATATTATTAGTAGAATTATATTGTATTACATTATAATATTATCAATATTATATGTATATACAATATATTATGTTATATTATAAGCACCCATTCCTTTTCCCTGAGCGAGACCTGAGCGCATACATTTCAAATTAAGTGTTTGGAAAGGTGTGCCGCGCTTTCTCACGTCGCCGGCATCCTTAATGGCCCTTCTGGCTCTAAACAGTGTCAGGAAATGCGCCTGGTTAATATCACTCTGACATGAACTTGGCATAAGGCATCCATCCAGGGCATCAAATTATCACCGATCTGGAAAGCGGCAGTGAAAGGTTTGTTGAATATGCCAAGTCCTCAAATCAATCCATGGCTTGAATATATATATATATATATATATATATATATATATATATATATATATGAGGCAAACCTTCCAAGGCAGTTATTTCTGGGGACTTCCTAGAGATCAAATCGGCGGTGCTAATTCCTTGCAAAGTTTGACAGCAGCGGCAGAGCGGGCTGTCAGTCATTGGCAGGAAGGAAGGCAAAGCCAGGCTGGGATCAAAGACCGAGACAAAGCCGCTTCCCAAATGCAGGGAGAGAGAGAAGATCCAAAACTCTGGTGGCTCCTGGCATCCGACGACCCAGGGAAGGTGGGATGTCATGCAGAAAGGCCTCCTTCTCAATGGCAACCATGTGCATTGGCCATTCCTTGTTGCATTTCGATGCCATCTGCAAAAGGAAGGACACCTTCCAAAGGAGGGTTTGCAAATATCAAGGATATGCAAATAGTTAAGAAGCAGGTTGCTGTGAGTTTTTCAGAGCGTGTGGGCACGTTCCAGCAGCATTCTCTCCTGACGTTTCACCCGCATCTGTGGCTAATGGTATCTTCACAGCTGACAGTGAAGCAAGTGGAGTGTATATATTTATTTAAAAAAATTATTTAAAACATTTATATTCTGCCCTTCTCGCTCCGAAGGGGACTCAAGTCGGAGCACAGCATATATACGACAAAAATTCATATACCCATACATAAACATTAAAAACATTTATCTCAATAATTAAAATACACCATTTAAAACCCATCTTGGTCATCTGCGTCTAATCTAATTGGCCCGGTAATCTTTCCTATTGCTGCTTTATTGCCCTGTCCCAAAAGCTTGGTCCCACAGCCAAGTTTTGACCATCCTTCTGAAGGACAAGAGGGAGGGGGCCGATCTGATCCCACCAGGAAGGGAGTTCCATAGCCGGGTGGCAATCACCAAGAAGGCTCTGTCTCTTGTCCCCACCAATTGCTCCTGTGACAATGGCGGGACAGAGAGCAGGGCCTCCCCGGAGGATCTTAATCTCCGCGATGGTTCATGGGGGAGATGCGTTCAGGCAGGTAAATTGGGCCGGGGCCGTTTAGGGCTTTATAGGCCAAAGCCAGCACTTTGAATTGTGCCCAGTAGCAAACTGGCAGCCAGTGGAGCTGGCGTAACATGGGAGTTGTGTGCTCCCTGTGTGCCACCCCAGTTATTAGCCTGGCTGCCTCTCATTGGACTATTTGAAGCTTCCGAGCAGTCTTCAAAGGCAGCCCCATGTAGAGAGTGTTGCAGTAGTCTATCCTGGATGTAACGAGAGCATGGACCACCATGGCCGAGTCTGACCTGCGGAATAATGTTCAGGGTGGGAAAAAGAACCCTTATCTGTTTAAAGCAAGTGTGAATGTTGCAATTAGCAAGCTTGAATAGCATTGAGTAGCCATGAAGCTGCAAAGCCAATCAGTGGGGACATCTGTATAGAGATAGCCTGGCCTTTGTTGCCTGGAGGCATGCTCCAGACAAGCATCCTGAGGATTACCTGGGACGGAATCTCACTTGAGTGTTGCAGCACATCAACATTCCTGGGAGTCACTGGGTTGTAGGTTGTTAGGGCTATTAGGTCATGTTCTAGAAGCATTCTGTCCTGGGAGTCACTGTGGACCAGGGGTGGGCAATTATTTTTTCCAAGGGGCCACACGAGAGCCAAAAAGGGCCGCACCTAAAGGCTGAACTACATTCTAATCTACATTATTTATTTATTTATTTGCTATATTTACTATATATTACACATCATTAATATTAACATATTAATATATCAAGAAATATTCATATATTATTAGTATTAATATCATAATTATTATATTACAGTATATATATATAGACATTATAATATATTGAAATTATAATATAACATTATATTATATTATTTATTATATTTTATATTATTATTATAAAATTATTATAAAATAATAATAAAAACCACTAAAATAAAATGAAATTCAAGAAGACAAGGTGCGAACCAAGATGGAGGCTGACATCTTCAAGAGAGGAAGGATCCCAAGATGGAATGGCCCAAGCCCAGAGGATGGCAAAGCGGACCCAGCCACCGCTGCAGCAGAGCAGAGCAGCAGACGATCGGAGGCTGCAGGCCTCCGTCCGCTCTCGCCCCCCAGCCGTTCCATCAGAGACATTCCTGATCAGCTGATCGCCCTGCCATGGAGTGCCTGCCAGCCTGGCTTTGGAGTGCCTGCCATACCGGGAGGCCATCCGGGCCTGCAGCGGGAGCAGTCGGCGACCTGCGGCAGCTGATCGCCCTGGCGACCCGGAAGACGATCAAGTCTTCCGGGTTGTCAGGGCAATCAGCCACCGCAGGTCGGCAACTGCTCTCACTGCAGGCCCGGATCACCTCCCAGGATGGTAGGCACTCCAAAGTCGCCGCTCCTCCGATCATTCTCCGGAGCGGCTGTCTGCCTGCCGACGCAGTCCCCACAGCCCGTGATGGGATGGCGGCAGCGGCAGCCCTTCCTCTTGCAGAAATGGCCCCACACCCCAACGCCCTTCTCCCCGGGCCGGTCAGAATTCGCCGACAGGCCCCATCCGGCCCGCGAGCCGTAAGATGCCCAGGTCTGCTCTGGACCATGCTCTGACTTATAAGAAGCACTGCTTGAATAAGTCAGAGCTGCTTGAAGAAGTCAGAACAATATCATACGAAAGCTGGCTGGCACAGCCTGGGGATCACAACCAGACACAGTGAAGACATCAGCCCTTGCGCTTTGCTACTCTGCTGCTGAATACGCATGCCCAGTGTGGAACACATCTCGCCACGCTAAAACAGTGGATGTGGCTCTTAGTGAGACATGCCGCATTATCACGGGATGTCTATGCCCTGCACCAGTGAAGAAATTATACTGATTAGTATTGCACCACCTGACATCTGTCGGGAAGTAGCAGTGAGTAACGAAAGGACCAAGGCAGTGACATCTCCAGCAAATCCCCTGTTTGGATATCAGCCAGCAAGCCAGCACCTTAAATCAAGAAATAGCTTCCTAAGATCTACAGAGATACTTGTAGAAACACCTCAGCAAGCGAGAGTCCAAAAGTGGCAGGCTAAAACCCAGAACCTCAATCTGTGGCTGAGATCGAATGAGAGACTCCCTCCTGGACACACAGAAGACAAGGCAACTTGGACCAAGTCGCTGAACAGACTACACTCCGGCACCACGAGATGCAGAGCCAACCTTAAGAAATTGGGCCACACAGTGGAGACCACGACATGCGAGTGCGGAAGATAAGCAAACCACCGACCACCTATTACAATGCAGCCTGAGCAATGCCACATGCACAATGGAGGACCTTCTCACAGCCAGAAACAAGCCAAGTGGCAAATCAATGAATGGGTTCCATTTGTGTTATAGAATGGTGGCGCGATGCTCCTGAAAACATTCAGGGCATTCCTCTTTCGCAAATACGATAAGCTTGCCTTGGGGTTGCTGCAAGTTCAAAATGACTTGAAGGCATGGAATAATAACAGTTGGGATTGCGTATCCACCGCCTTAGAAAGTGCAATCTGCCTTGGGCAAGTGATGCTCTCTCCCTCAGAAGAAGAGCCAACGCCTCTGAATAAATCTTTATTTATATCCGTCATGTAGTGGTTTGAGTGCGGGTAGAGTCACACTCTCTCAGCCTCAAGAGGAAAGCAATCAGAAAGCCCTAGGCAAACCCCACATGACTCGAAGCCACATAACAGCAACAATGAGCAAATCAACCCTGAGTTCTCACTAGAAAGCAAAACAACTAAATTAAGGCTATACTTTGGATATCACACAATGCAACACATTGGCAAGCATAATAATGCTTGGCAAACTGCATTATCTATGTATATAATAAAAGTCAGTGTTTGCGGCGGGAGGTGTGGAGGAATATGCGGCAGCGTTTTGATTGGTTGCCACTGTGGGATTATTTGCATAAAGGACTCTGCTTGGCCAGCCTCAGAACTCCAACATTCTAAGGCAACAGACAGAGGGGCAATTGGTTGCCACTGAGGGAGTATTTGCATATAGGACGCTGATTGGCCAGCATCCAAGAATCCAAGACTCTACATTCAAACAACATGATTGGTTGACACTGAGGGAGAATTTGCAAAACTGGCTCTGATTGGCCAGCATTCCTACATCCCAAATCTCAAAGGTGACAGAGAGAGTTCTTCACAAAAAGGCTTCCTTTAGCTGATTTTACAAACTAGACCTCAGCCTCAATTGACAGTAAGGTTTCCTCATCCAATGACTGATCAAGACCACACACATAACCCCCATTAACCCCCTTTACTTCCTGGTGAGGTTTAGGGGAGGTGGACCATGGATTATGGGATTTTTAGTACTTTCACATGCTGTACTTCCCACAGACCACAGTGCCCCCAACCAAGAACAATAAAGACCAAACTTGGCACATGTGACCCACTCTACATTCTAGTGCCATTTGGAGGAGCGTGGACCATGGATTAGGGTTGCCATATGTCCCTTATTCTAAGGGACGTCCTTTATTCTGGCCCTAAAATTTGTGTCCTTTATTTTCAGGCCCTGTCCCTTATTTTTGACCAGCAGGACAGGACTGGGCGGGGTTGACCAGAGGAAGGTGCGCGGTGTGGTTTCCACGGCAATGCCTGCCCGGGGGGTTCCCAGTCTCAGGGCAGCCTGCGTCCCGTTGGAAGGAAGAGGCGATACAGGACTTTTTCAAAGTACAGTAGACTAATTAACCGTTACCCAAGGGGAATGTTGGATCATGTTGGATAAAGATAGTTTCTGGTTGCTTGAGAGTTACTCTTAAAATAGGCCTAGCTGTGCATCCCAATACTATACAATGCTGTGTATCCCATACTATACTACACCATTAACTATTGACATAATAATCATGAAGATGTACTGTCTTATGAAATTTATTTTATTTTAATGTTTAGACAGCGCACTTTTAAAGTCAGCAAAGTCAAGGACTAAATACAGATGGAGAAAATTAGGTAGTTCTGATAATGCTTTTTCTGCATGACAAAACACGCAGAAACATACCATGTGCTGTTAAGAGGGTGTAAGTCAGTTTCTTTTGTGAGTTTCAATCATGATCTTATTCTGTTGATAAAACTATTTCTACCTAATGTTTGAGTGTCAAGTTTTTAATGAAGTGTCCCTTATTTTTGTGAAAAATCCCGTAAATGTCCCTTATTTCTTATATCAAAAAATGGCAACCCTACCATGGATGGGACTTGAGGTACCTCCATGGATTGTGGAATTTGTAGTACTTTCAAAGCCTTCATTTCCCACAGACCACTGCAGCCCTGAACAAAGACCGATAAAGACTACACTTGGCACCCTGGGCCCCTATGACCCAGTCTCCATCCTTCTACAGTTTAGAGGAGGACGGAGCATGGATGATGGGACTTCAACTACCTCAACTCATTGCCCAAGACTTCTGCGGCCCCCAACAAAGACCGATAAGGACCATACTTGGCACACAGAGCCCCCATGACCCGCTCTATCTTCTACTGCAGTTTGGAGGAGGGTGGACCATGGATGATGGGACTTGAAGTACCAAAGACCAACCTTGGCACACAATGCCTTTCTCAAATAACCTGGGCACCGCCGGGTCCCCAAGCTAGTAGGAATAATAAAGCAGGGTATAAATAAACATCATCATCCCCAATCTTTGAGTCTATCTTTCAGCTGCTTTGACTCTCCTTGTTGGAAAGAAAAGTGGGGTATGCATAAACATAACAATGATCCCCGTGTACAACTGGTGGGCCACTGTGTGATACAGAATGCTGGACTAGATGGGCTGAGGTCCGATTCAGCATGGCTCTTCTTAGGGTCTTATGTTCTTAATGTACATAACAACAACAACAACAAAGGAGACGGGGGGGGGGGGGGGGGGGGGGCTGATTCTTGCAGCCCAAGAACAAGCCATCAAAACCAAGGCCATTAAAACCAGAATTGAAAAGTTGATGACAGATTCCAAATGTAGACTCTGCAAGGAAACAGATGAAACGATAGATCACACCCTCCGCTGCTGCAAGAAGATCGTGCAGACGGAGTACAAGTAGAGGCACAACACCATTGCTCAGATCAGTGTTTCTCAACCAGTGTGCCATGGCACACTAGTGTGCCGTGAGCGATCATCAGGTGTGCCGCGAGAAAAGCTCTCTGCCCCCCCTTCCTTCCCCCCCCTCCTCCTGCCAAACTCCTGCTGCTTGGGAGAGGAGGAGGAAGGGCCAGGCGGCGGCGAAGAAAAAGAAGGGACCGGGGCACCGCCTCCTTCGGCCATTTCCCCAACCAGCCTCCAATCCGCTATGACTCCCGCCATGACTCCTGCCCCTTGCTTGTTGAAGCCGCGCGGAGGAGCCCTGCCTACGGCAGCCCGTCCACTGCTCATGCTCCGCCTCTGTGGGTGAGCTGAAGCCGGGGGGGGGGGCATGATGCAGCCTGGCTCCGCCCCTTCCCGGCTTCAGCACTCCCACAGCTTTGCCAGCCTTGAGGGGCAGTGCCAAGCCAGCGGTGGCAGAGCCAGCACAATGCTGGCTTGGCACTGCCCTCTCCAAGCGGGCGAAGCTGTGGGAGAACTGAAGTCGGGGGGGGGGGCATGACGCAGCCTGCCTCCGCCCCTTCCCCCCCGGCTTCAGCGCTCCCACAGCTTCGTCAGCCTTGAGGGGCAGTGCCAAGCCAGCAGTGGCAGAGCCAGCACAATGCTGGCTTGGCACTGTCCCCTCAAGGCTGGAGCAGCTGCTGGGAGAGCTGAAGCTGGGGGGAAGGAGGCAGGGCATGGCATGGTCTGGCTCTGCCCCCTCCCCTGGCTTTAGCACTCCCAGCAGCTGCTCCCAGCAGGCCACCATCCCCAGCCGTTCTTTACTGTGTTAGGGTGTCATTTTGTGTCATTTTGGTTGGTGGTGTGCCCCCAGATTTTTTTAATGTTAAAAGTGTGACACGGCTCAAAAAAGGTTGGGAAACACTGGCTCAGATGATCCATTGAAACTTGTACCACAAATACCATATGCCTATAGCAAAGAACTGGTGGGATCACAAGACAGTCAAGGAGGTCCCAGTGGTGATGGGCACACTGGGTACAGTGCCTCAAGACCTTGGCCTGGACTTAGAAACAATTGGCGCTGACAGAATCACCACCTGCCGGCTGCAAAAGGCCACCCTACTTGGATCTGCAAATATGATTCGCCAATACATCACACAATCCTAGACATTTGGGAAGTGTCCGACATGGGATCCAATACAACAACCAGCATAGTGATCTTGTTTGCTGTGTACTAATCTTGTGTATCAAATCATCATCATCATCATCATCATCATCATCTATCTTTGAGGCTCCTTGTTGGAGAAAAAAGCATAATAATAATAATAATAATAATAATCTGTCTTTGAGTCTATTTTGAACTGCTTTGAGTCTCCCTGTTGGAGAGAAAAAGCATAATAATAATAATAATAATCTGTCTGAGTCTATCTTTGAACTGCTTTGAGTCTCAATGTTGGAGAGAAAAAGCATAATAATAATAATAATAATCTGTCATTGAGTCAATCTTTGAGCAGCTTTGAGTCTCGTTGTTGGAAAGAAAAAGCATAACAATAACAATAATAATCTGTCTTTGAGTGTGTCTTTGAACCGTTTTGAGTCTCCTTGTTGGAGAGAAAAAACATAATAATAATAATAATCTGTCGTTGAGTCTATCTTTGAGCAGCTTTGAGTCTCCTTATTGGAAAGAAAAAGCATACTAATAACAATAATAATCTGTCTTTGAGTCTATATTTGAACCGCTTTGAGTCTCCATGTTGGAAAGAAAAAGCATAACAATAACAATAATAATAATCTGTCTTTGAGTCTATCTTTGAACCGCTTTGAGTCTCCTTGTTGGAAAGAAAAAGCATAACAATAACAATAATAATAATGTCTTTGGGTCTATATTTGAACCACTTTGAGTCTCCTTGTTGGAGAGAAAAAGCATAATAATAATAACAACAACAACAACAACAATAATAATCTGTCTTTGAGACTATCTTTGAGCAGCTTTGAGTCTCCATGTTGGAGAGAAAAGTTGGGTATAAATAAACCTAAGAAGAAGAAGAACTTCCTCTAGAGATAGCTTTTAGATTGCGAAATAGAGGCTAACCATCTGTCAGGAGGGCTTGGATTGTTTCCTGCTATCTGTCAGAATGGACTAGATCAGTGTTTCCCAACCTTTTTTGAGCCGTGTCACACTTTTAACATTAAAAAAATCTGGGGGCACACCACCAACCAAAATGACACAAAATGACACCCTAACACAGTAAAGAACGGCTGGGGGATGGTGGCCTGCTGGGAGCAGCTGCTGGGAGTGCCAAAGCCGGGGAGGGGGCGGAGCCAGACCATGCCATGCCCCGCCCCCTCCCCCAGCCTCAGCTCTCCCAGCAGCTTCTCCAGCCTTGAGGGGGCAGTGCCAAGCCAGCATTGTGCTGGCTCTGCCACTGCTGGCTTGGCACTGCCCCTCAAGGCTGACGAAGCTGTGGGAGCGCTGAAGCTAGGGGAGGGGGCGGAGTCAGGCTGCATCATGCCCCCCCCAGCCTCCACCTTGGGGGCAGGCTTCAGCTCTCCCACAGCCGCCAGCTTGGAGAGGGCAGTGCCAAGCCAGCTGTGTGCTGGCTCTGTCACCGCTGGCTTGGCCCTGCCCCCCCAAGGCTGGCAAAGCTGTGGGAGTGCTGAAGCCAGGGGAGGGGGCGGAGTCAGGCTGCGTCATGCCCCCCCCCCCCCCGGCTTCAGTTCTCCCACAGCTTCGCCAGCTTGGAGAGGGCAGTGCCAAGCCAGCATTGTGCTGGCTCTGCCACCGCTGGCTTGGCACTGCCCCCTCAAGGCTGGCAAAGCTGTGGGAGTGCTGAAGCCGGGGGGGAGGGGCGGAGCCAGGCTGCATCATGCCCCCCGGCTTCAGCTCTTCCACAGAGGAGGAGCATGAGCGGTGGACGGGCTTCAGTAGGCAGGGCTCCTCCGCGCGGCTTCAACAAGCAAGGGGCAGGAGTCATGGCGGGAGTCATAGCGGATTGGAGGCTGGTTGGGGAAACGGCCAAAGGAGGCGGTTCCCCGGTCCCTTCTTTTTCTTCGCCGCCGCCTGGCCCTTCCTCCTCCTCTCCCAAGCAGCAGGAGTTTGGCAGGAGGAGGGGAAGGAAAGGGGGGCAGAGAGCTTTTCTCGCGGCACACCTGATGATCGCTCATGGCACACTAGTGTGCCACGGCACACTGGTTGAGAAACACTGGACTAGATGACCTCTAGGTGTCTCTTCCCACTCAATGGCCCCATTGATGTATATTATCTATTATATAAATGGGTTCACGTCATGTGATGTATACCTCAAACAAAGAAACCATACAACGCAGAAACACAATACTTGCCAACAGAAATAGGCCTCAAGCAAGGTACGTTTGTAGCAAAGAAACTTCAAACAACGAGTAAAAATAAAACTACATTTCCCAGTGTCCTCCGGGGCAGCCAATGACTCACCCAGCCTCTACATTCTGAACAACATGATTGGCTGCCAATAAAGGCGGATTTGCATAACTGCTGTAACCATAGCAACGCTGGCAAGAGCCATCCAAGGCTAGGATAGAATGCTGAGAGATTTCAGTTGGTGTTTGAGGGTTAAACTGCCAAAACCAAACTCTGAGGGAGCAATTCTCCAGCAAATTCCTACCCACACAACACAACACAACTTCCAATCACAACCCATCCCACCAACCTTACACCTACACACAACACCTACAAACACCACAAACAAAAACCATTCCTTCCTTCCACACAGACATAAACTGACCCAAAAGACAAGCCATGCTTTATAAAAATAACAGCATCGGATGACACACTCACAACGCTACATACATCAAACAAAAAAGGGCAGAACAAACGCCAGAACAGAAACACACTGCGCAGCAGAGACACAGACAACAGGTCACTGCACGACGCACAGCTGAGAACCAAATGCAAAGAACTGCATGACAAGAAGAAGCGTGCAGCCAGGAACAACAAAGACGCAGAAATGCAACACAACAGCAGCACGCAAGGAGCGCAGAAAAACGACATCGCAACACAGAAAACAAACTTCAAAAACACCACAACCAATTCCACCGCCTAGCCTTCAGATACAACGCTGCAGAAGACTACAGCATGGTGCCAGAGGCCGACATTGGCACCCTAACGCACATCTGCACACACTGCAAAGCCCTGAAATACCCAGCAGAAACACCAGGAATGTGCTGCCTAGCCGGTAAAGTCTCTCTACCACCACTTGCCACTCCTCCACAACCACTACAGACTTTGCTGAGTGGACACACTCCAGAATCAAAACACTTCCTCCGCTATATAAGACAATACAACCCATGCTTCCAGATGACATCATTTGGAGCACACATAGAAAGTGCGCAATTCATGCCTACATGACCCCACCAAGACCGTAAGTAACATCATTTCCAACCCTTACATACTCAGACTTTCTCGCATCTCCTAAATAGGGCACAGCAACCCGTGCCGGGTACAGCTAGTGCCATATAATGTAGTTTGAGGCAGCTAAACTGCATTATGAAACCACATCGGCCTATGTTTCTGCGCCTTCAAAAGGCTAAAAGCATTGCTCTTCCGAGGTTCTCACCATCACGTAAAAAAAGGAGAGGGATCAGTTTGAATAGAACATTGTGTGTCTGTTTTGTTCTTCCAAAGATGGGAAGAGAAAGCAGCGCTTCCTGCCTGGTGACTAATTCTCCCTCACACAAGGATATTATTCTACTCAATTAGAACGGGGCTCGGTGGGGCTTCATCCCTTCTCGCCTGTTCTCACCGAAAAGTGTGAAATTTCCCACTTCGACTGCGACTGTGAGCCACGAAATCTGCCACCTTGTGCATCATCCACCCACCTGGAACAGCAAAAGAAAGGCGTGCGGAGCTATGAAGGAACTAGGTCCCAAAGTGTCCAGATATACCATACAACAACAAAATGACAACAAAATGACAGCAAAGGCATGGACAACAAGAGGAAGCCATAGGTGTAAAGGAAAGCGTCACTAAGAGTTGCTAATCTCAAGAATCATAACATTTGCAGCGTTCTCACAAAAGGAGGCATCAGAAGTGTTCAGAAGATATGGAATTGTCTATCCCCCTTGCCATTGAGAATGCTATAAAAATGGAATTCCTGTATTTCATCCATATATTATCGTATTTAGGGCATGCAAACAAAGAATGAGGTTTTGAATGTTGAAACAAAGAGTTTCAACAGAAATCAAGTCACAAGAAGAAACCCTCGGAGAACGTTCCCCATTTTTGTATCTCTCATCCAAAACATCGAAGCCTGCAGGTCAGTTAAGAGCAGACATTTGGATCTTGACTTCCATAATTATATATATTACTAGCTGTACCCGGCACGCGTTGCTGTGCCCTATTTAGGAGATGCGAGAAAGTCTGAGTATGTAAGGGTTGGAATTGTTGTTAGTTATGGTGTTGTTGGGGCCCTGGCTGTGTGGTTGTGGGTTGTTCTGGTGGGTGGGATGTTGAAGTCCTGGGGAGTTGTTGGTGTGTGGTGTTGCTGGCGTTCTGCATAGCTTGTGGATATACAATGTTTTTTGTATTTCCGTCTGCTGTGTTGATGTAGAGGTTGATGCTTGTGTGGTGGTGGGGTACTTTGGAAGTGAGTTTAGGTACTTGAAATCCCATTATCCATGGTGTGTCCTCCTCTGAACTGCAGTCGGATGGAGTGTGGGTCATGGGGGGCATTGTGTGCCAAGTTTGGTCTTTATCGGTCTTGGTTCTGGACCACAGTGGTATGTGGGGAATGATGGGTATTGAAGTAGTACAAATCCCATTATCCATGGAGGTACTTCAAGTCCCATAATCCATGGTCCACCCTCCTCCAAACTGTAGTAGAATGTAGTGTGGGTCATAGGGCCTCTATGTGGCAAGGTAGGTTACTGTAAATTCAGGCCATACACAATGTCCCATGAGCTGAGGCCTAGTCAGGAACAGCAAGTTAATGAAGCCTTACTGTCAATTCAGGCCATACACAATGTCCCATGAGCTGAGGCGTAGTCGGGAGAATCAAGTTAATGAAGCCTTACTGTCAATTCAGAGCGTAAACAGCATTCCATTAAGTGAGGCCTAGTCAGGGAAATTAAGTTAATGAAGCCTTACTGTCAATTTTGGGCGAGGTCTGTGATTTTTAGGGGTGTAAATTTTCTGTGGGAAGTGAATTGGGTGTTTGTGTGTGTGCCTCAGCCCTTTGCCTTATCCTCCTCTGACAGTTTATTATGGGTTAATGTTAATGTTGGCTGGCCAGTGCAGGAGTTATGCAAATCCACCCTTATTGGCAGCCAATCATGTTGTCAGAATGTAGAGGCTGGGAGAGTCGTTGGCAGCCCCGGAGTATGCTGGGAAATGTGGTTTTATTTACTCATTGTTTTGGGGGCCTTTTAGGTTTTGGGGGGGAAAGCTTCTTTGCTACAAAAGTACCTTGCTTGAGGCCTATTTCTGTTGGCAAGTTTGGTGTTTCTGCATTGTAAGGTTTCTCTGTTTGGGACGGTCGGTCCATGACGGGAACCCCTTTATATAATAGATAAGGATCTCCCCCTGCAGAAGGACGGGACACTTCAGACCTGGCTCTGCAAAAGGCATGCTCAGGACTCTGGGAAGGAAGAGAAGGTGGAAGGAAGGAAGGAAGGAAGGAGGGAAGGAAGGAAGGAAGGAAGGAAGGAAGGAAGGAAGGAGGAAAGGAAGGAAGGAGGAAAGGAAGGAAGGAAGGAAGGAGGAAGAAAGAAAGAAAGAAAGAAAGAAAGAAAGAAAGAAAGAAAGAAAGAGGAAATAAAGGAGGGAGGGGGAGAAGAAGAAAGAAAAGAAGAACGAACTATGGAAAAGGAAGAAAAGAAAAGCAGGAGAGAGACAAGGAGGGGGGGAGAAAGGAAAGGGAGTGAGGAAAAAGTAAAATAATGAAGGGAAAAGAAGAAAAGAAAGAAGGGGAGAGAGAGGGAAGTGAAAAGAAAGGAAGGAGAAGGAAAGGAAGACTTGGGGGGAAAATAGAAGAGGAAGGAAGAGGGAGGGAGAATGGAGGAAAGAAGGAAGGGAAGTCGGGGCACATTTGCGTCACTTCTCCCTGCTGCATGCTGGGAAACCGAGGCCCGGGCTGCTCTGGAGAGCCAGATGCAATATGAAAAGAGCCACATCTGGCTCCCGAGCCATAGGTTTCCTACCCCTGGATCAGGGGATCCCTCTTGTCTTTTGCTGAACGAAGCATTTGTTGGGTTTCCTTAGTGGGCCTGTACATCGTTTATAGGTTGTGTTCCTTCAACAGCTTCCCTATGTGGTCAGTCAGTTAACACCTCCCAAACAGAGGATGCTTCCATGCAACAAAGGCCAGGCTACCTTTATGCTGAGCTGCTGGACTTCCAGACCGAAAGGTTGCAGGTTCGAATCCGGGGAGCGGCATGTGATGCCGCTGTTAGCCCCAGCTTCTGCCAACCTAGCAATTCAAAAACATGCAAATGTGAGTAGATCAATAGGTACTGCTCTGGCAGGAAGGTAATGACGCTCCATGCAGTCATGCCGGCCACTTGACCATGGAGGTGTCTATGGACAACACCAGCTCTTCGGCTTAGAAATGGAGACGACTGGACACGATTGGACTTAATGTCAGGGGAAACCTTTACCTTTACTATATAATCCCAAAGGAAAATGGACCACAGTTGGAGACTTTTTCCACCCCGTTTCTGGAGAAATGTTTGGAGCAAAGTGGATGCAAAAGTTGGTTGTGCCCGGGAGGGGAAGAGGAAGCCTTTCCCCCTTTGCAGTGCCCTTCTTTTCCGGCCTCCTTTGCCCCGGCTCCCTTGGCTTCCCTTTCTCCCCCACAGCTAATTTCATCTTGACATTTCCAGAGCTCAAGGAAATAAATAAGATGCCATCCGCATTTCAGCTCGACTGAGGACGCTTGGGTGAATCCGGAGCGGTAATTGCACACAGCAACAACCCTAAAAGAGACCGTTTCGAGGGGGAAACAAGGCCGGCCTTGGTCTTCACCCTTTGAAGGATCTTGAGGGTCAGAATACAACAGGACCCCTGTATCCACTGGGGTTCAGTTCCAGGGCACACCAATGGCAAAAATCAAGGCTTGGGTGGCATCCAATTGCATTGATCCAACAGTGTAGGTGCACCAATCGAAGGTGCACCTTCGATTGCTTTGCCTTTGAAATCCTCATCAGTTTGTCAACTTTAACCCACCCCAGACTGTAGTCTGAATTTTAAAGGGCTTGGATGCTTCAGAATTAATGCAGTTTGGAATCCCTATAACTGCCACGATTCAATGCTATGGGTGTTGTAGTTCAGTGTTTCTCAACCAGTGTGCCGTGGCACACTAGTGTGCCGTGAGCGATCATCAGGTGTGCCGCGAGAAAAGCTCTCTGCCCCCCTTCCTTCCCCCCTCCTCCTGCCAAACTCCTGCTGCTTGGGAGAGGAGGAGGAAGGGCCAGTTGGCGGCGAAGAAAAAGAAGGGACCGGGGCACCGCCTCCTTCGATCGTTTCCCCAACCAGCCTCCAATCCGCTATGACTCCCGCCTTGACTCCTGCCCCTTGCTTGTTGAAGCCGCGCGGAGGAGCCCTGCCTACTGAAGCCCATCCACTGCTCATGCTCCTCCTCTGTGGGAGAGCTGAAGCCGGGGGGGCGGGGGGCATGACGCAGCCTGGCTCCGCCCCCTCCCCTGGCTTCAGCGCTCCCACAGCTTCGCCAGCCTTGAGGGGCAGTGCCAAGCCAGCAGTGGCAGAGCCAGCACAATGCTGGCTTGGCACTGCCCCCTCAAGGCTGGAGAAGCTGCTGGGAGAGCTGATGCTGGGAGAGGGGACGGGGCATGGCATGGCCTGGCTCCACCCCCTCCCCGGCTTTGGCACTCCCAGCAGCTGCTCCCAGCAGGCCACCATCCCCCAGCCGTTCTTTACTGTGTTAGGGTGTCATTTTGTGACATTTTGGTTGGTGGTGTGCCCCCAGATTTTTTTAATGTTAAAAGTGTGCCACGGCTCAAAAAAGGTTGGGAAACACTGTTGTAGTTTCACAAGATATTTCACTTTCTTTGCCTCACCAAATTACAAATCCAATGATTTCAAAGCAGTTAAAGGCGAGGTCAAACTGCATTAATTCTACAACAGAGTTGCACCAAGATAAAACTATGGGTTTTGTAAAACTACAACTCCCAGTAAGTACTCCATAGCAAGGAGAACATTCCTGAAGGCTGTGTGCTTTAAAATGCATTTTAATTGCATTTATTGCATTTTAGCTGTATTTTTAACCTAATGCACCCAATACTACACCCAAAGCCAGCCCAGGTTGGAGTGAGCTTCCGGCCAATTGTGTAGCTTGTTGTTGACCTTTGCAGCCCAAAAGACAGTTGCATCTGTCAAGTAGGAAATTTAGGTACCACTTTGTGGGGAGGCTAAATTTAACTGCTTTACGAGGCCATAAAAATCTCCAGGAAGTATGCAAAGAATGGGGAAGTGACAGCCCCCCTGGTGGCCAGAAGTTGGAATGTTAAATAGCCTCTGACTGTCTGTCTATATGTGTTGTGTGTCTTTGGCATTGAACGTTCGCCATGTATGTGTACATTGTAATCCGCCCTGAGTCCCCTGTGGGGTGAGAAGGGCGGAATATAAGGACTGTAAATAAATAAATAAATAGTTTGTGTTTTCTTTTAAAAATGTATTTGATTTAATATGTTGTCGAAGGCTTTTATGGCCAGAATCTCATGTCTAATATTCACCACAACACTAGTCAATGAGCTACTAACGACTGACACTACTCGTTCGCTCCTCTGGTTTCCTGCTACATGGCAGCGATGCCAACTTTCCCCACGAAAATTCCCCATGAGAGCTACGTGCCTTGCAACCTTACTTTTCAGATATCCCTCGTACACAGGCCCATAGCCGGGGGGGGGGGGGCTTGAGGGGCTTCCCCCCCAAATTCTCAGGGTGGTTTGCGAAATAAATTGGTTACCGCACTGAATCCATGTTCCACTAAATATGTTGAAGGACATTATTATTATTGTTATAAGACTCAACCAGTTGGAACCCCAAAGGTATTATTGTTATCCCTTGCTTGGCGAGAGGAGGAGGAGGGAAGAAGAGAGAGAGAGACACACACAGAGATGGATGGTAGCCTGTCACCTGGCTCACGCCACCGTCCCCACCACCCCCTTAGAGAGGTTCAGCGCCCCCCAAATTCTCCTGGGCCTTCCAGCACCCCCCTAGATAGCCCCACCGCCCACCAGGGGGTGGTACTGCCAACTTTGGGAAACACTGCCTTACTGGTACATTATTTAAACTGTTATGTTTATTCCTATCATGATCTGACCACCGTGCCCAATATATCCCATATGCATGGGGGTATTGGGATAACGATACAAAAGGTTTGCTAGGGTAGATCCTCTCTCACTCAGATTCACACCCCCCTCCCCGGAAACAAATCCTGGCTAAGGTACAAACTTTGCACTTGGAGGGAAGCAGAATGAGGACACTCAACTGTAACCTTCACCACAATGCCAGTCTATTGATGACTGGCACTGCTCGTTCACTTCCACTGGCTTCCCACTACAGTGATACTACATGGCAGAGATACCAACACCCCCTGCAAAAATTCCCCGCAAGGGCTACGTGCCTTGCAGGCTTACTTTCCGGATATCCCTTGGACTGTGCAAACTTTGCACTTGGAGGGAAACAGAATGAGGACGCTCATCTCTAACCTTCACCACAATGCCTGTTGGTGAGCTACTGATGACTAGAACATAAGAACATAAGAAGAGCCATGCTGAATCGGGCCTCAGCCCATCTAGTCCAGCATTCTGTGTCACACAGTGGCCCACCAGTTGGACACAGGGATCTCTAGCAGAAAGAAGGGCAAAACCTCACCTGCTCCTGACCCCCACAACCAGTACCCGGGAAAATCCTGCCTGCCTCCATCAACACAGAGGTGGCACTTGGATGTCCATTTCAGTAGCTACAGATTCCCTTGGTATCCATGAATCTGTCTAATCCTGCCTTGAAGCTGTCCAGGCTGACCGCTGTCACAACATCCTCTGGAAGTGAGTTCCATAACCCAATGACCTCTGGGTGAAGAAATATTTCCATATTAGTCCTAACTTTCCTGCCTTGGAGCTTTAGGGAGTGCCCCTAGTCCTAGTGTTGTGTGACAGAAAAATATTTTTCTCTATTCACCTTTTTCTATATGCATGATTTTATACACTTTCAAGTCACCTCTTAAACGCCGTTTTCAAGGCTGAAAAAGACCAAGGCGTTGCAACCTGGTTTCATAAGGAGTGCGGTCATTCTTGTTGCCCTTCTCTGTACCTTTTCCAGTTCCGTTATATCCTTCTTGAGGTGCACAGTACAGTACTCAGATGTGGCCTCACCATAGATTTGTAGAGAGGTAATACAACATTTGCCGACCTATTTTCGATTCCCTTCCTGATCATGCCAAGCATAGAATTTGCTTTTTTCACTGCTGCTGCGCACTGGGTTGACATCTTCATTGAGCTGTCCACCAAAACCCCAAGATCCCTTTCTGGTTTGTCTCAGAAAGCTTTGACCCCATCAATTGGTAGGTGTAGTTGGGGTTCGTTGCCCCGATGTGCATGACTTTACACTTGTTTAGGTTAAAATGCATTTGCCACTTTGTTGCCCATTCACTCAATTTCGAGAGATCTTTCTGGAGCTCTTTACAGTCAGTTTCATTTTTAACTACCCTGAACAATTTAGTGTCGTCTGCAAACTTTGCTACCTCAGAATTCACTCCTACATCCAGATCATTAATGAATAAATTAAAAAGTAACGGACCCAAAACTGAACCTTGGGGTACGCCACTTCTCACCTCTTTCCACCCAGAGAAATGTCCGTTTATTACCACCCTTTGTTTCCTACAGTTTAGCCAGGTTCCAATCCAGGACAAGACCTGTCCTCTGATTCCATGACTAGTACTACCCGTTCGCTTTCGCTGGCTTTCCGATACACAGCCGTGATACCAACTTCCCCCACAAAAAATCCCCATGAGAGCTACGTGCCTTGTAACCTTACTTTCCAGATAACCTGTGTATGACCCAGGGACAAAAGTGATGTGAACAATGTGCACACTCACATGGCAGCCATCTTGCAGGCTTTGAAATGTTATTTATTTAACGGGGCAGTTTACATAGCCTAAAAAGCACAATCATAATAATACCATCACGAAGTAGCAAATCTGGATGTCACAGACAGCAATCCCTTGACCAATAGGTTTCTGTGTGGACCTGCTCTCAGGTCTCAGATTGTTTTGCCTCTCATGGAAAACCTGCAATTTGGTGCTGCCTGGAAGCGCCCTGAGTTAAAGTCACGTCAAACCGCATTATTGCAACAGTGTAGATGCACCCAGAGAAATCTTTGAAAAAAAGGGACACCTCCAAGGATTGCATCGCTTTCAGCCACAGCAGTTAAAAGTTGTGTCATGCTGCATTAAATTCAAGCAGTGTGTAGGCGCAACCCATAGTGTCAACTCTACTTCAGGGAGTGAGTTTGGGAAAAAACACCTTTAGAAAACCTGGAAAGAAACTCGGGACTAGATTTGGCATTGCATCTCACATGAGAAGCAACCCCTGGCAGGATTTGTCCCGGCAATGAACTCCTTCCAGCCAGAAACGCGCAAGATTAGCAAGCGTTCAGAGCCATTACTCAAGGCGGCTTCCATGCAGAAAGAGTGACGCCTCCCTCTCGCTTGGCATTCGGCCACACAGAGCTTTGCAAAGGTCGGGAAAGCTCACTTGGAGCCAGCATGGCCTTTGCACATCTCCTTTGCACACACAGAGAGAAACTGCACACACACACATACACACACACACACCCCAAATCAGAACCTACCACTTTGCTCTCCGGCTCCTGCGATTTATAAATAAATCATCCCCACAAGCTGATTGATGTCGCCCCGTAAATAATTAAGCTCTGACCTTATGTTACAGAGCTGTCTCAGGTTTGCTTTCTCCCCAGGGCTCGGGCACTAAATCGTCACGGCAAGTCACAAGAAGAGAGGCAAAGCAAGCGTGCAGGTCCGTGCCAATACTCATTTCTATCTTGGCTGTAATACGTTTGGATTCCGATGGACATATCGGCTTGATATTGATTAGGTGTCCTTTTCCTATAGCATCGAAGAAGGTTAATTGCTCCAAGCATGACATCTACTGCGACCATGTTTTTTCTTCTCTTTTTTGCAAAGCTGGTGCTTGTTTCCTAGGAATCAAAACTCCAATACGTTTCGTCACTAAGCATTACATACAATAATTATTATACAATACTTATATATTAATCACAGTTTTGATGGGCTTTAAGTGTGATTCTTTTTATGTATTTACTTGCTTACTTCATTTCTATTCCGCCCTTCTCACCCCACGGGGGACTCAGGGCGGATTACAATGTACACATTACATTTAGACACACAAACACACAAGACAGACAGAGGCAATTTAACATCTGGCCACCAGGGGGAGCTGTGGCAATGACAACATTCACACTTGCCTCAATTTATTTATTTATTTTTATTTATTTACTTCATTTATATCCCGCCCTTCTCACCCCACGGGGGACTCAGGGCTCATTCCTCAGCGTGTTTTCTGGAGATCTTTTTATGGCCTCGTAAATCAGTTAAATTAAAACTCCCCACTAAGTGGTACCTTCATTTCCTACTTGACAGATGCAACTGTCTTTCGGGTTGCAAAGGTCGACAACAGGCTACACAATAGGTCGAGAGCCCACCTCGACCTGGGCAGGCCTCGAACTCATGACCTTCTGGTCAGTAGAGATCTTATGCAGCTGACACCCAGTCAGCTGCGCCACATTCCCGGTGCTTTTTTTTAAGCGCTGCTTTTGTTTAATTCTATTCCAATGTTTGCATATTCGTGTATTTGAAATTGTATGCTAATACTTTTATATCAAGCTGCTTTGAGTCCCCTTTGAGAGAGATAAAGTGGGGTATAAATAATAATAATAATAATAATAATAAGGACCTCAGTGAGTCCCTTCATGGCATTTAACTGATTTACGAGGCCATAAAAAAGATCTCCGGGGGGAAAAACACACTGAGGAATGAAGGAGTGCGACAGCTCCCCCTGGTGGCCAGGTGTTAAATTGCCTCTGTCTGTCTTGTGTGTTTGTGTGTCTAAATGTAATGTGTACATTGTAATCCACCCTGAGTCCCCTGCGGGGTGAGAAGGTGTCACGATGCACAGACTTGACCGGCCCCTTAATCACACACACAGAGACGGACTGAAGGCTAACTACTTTATTGAATATATAGAAACAGTTCAAAAGGAATATTGTCCATAAAAATAGCAAAAGCAATCCAAAGGCTGTAAGCAATCAATAGTCCAAAAGCAGCTTGGTGAATAATCCAAAGAGCTTGGCAAAGCTCCGCACAACAATGCGGATTCAGGAACAAGGCAAGATACAGGATGCAAGGCAAGACTTGGTGGCCACTAGCCAACTTAGCTCCGTGGACCAACTTCGCTACACGTCTACCCAGAAGAGACGTGGCCGAAGTACTGGGGATTCGTTCCCACGGATCCTATACTTAATCTTTCGGCCGAGGTCCCCGACGCTCTAGGCTTCGTCGTCTCCCATCTTTACTGACCGACCTCGGCCTGTCTAGGCTATGGTACCATCCACTTCTGCTAGACTCGATGCTTCGTCTCCTATCAAAGGTTCGGCCTTGCCTCCCAGCACCTGGGTCTCTATCTCCATGAGAGCTCTCCTCCCTAGAATCTTCCCAGCCGCTCTCTTCCATGTTTTCACTCACAGGATCCTGTGAGCCTCTCCCACCCGGCCGTTCATAAGTTTCGCGATCACTGCTTTCCATTTGCACCTGGTTATCTGTCTCTTCGTAAGGGTCAAGCCAACCTCCTTCCCATGCCAAACTTTCTGTGGGCGAAGGAGGCCCACTGATGGGAAACTCTCCTTCTTCTAACCCTTCTAAATCCTCTTCAGAATCTAGCTCTGCTGCTGCAGGCCCCAATGCCAATGGGACCCCCGGTCCTGGCCCCTGGCCCCCAGGCACAAACGAGAACTGCTGTGCTACAGAAGGGCGGAATAGAAATGAAGCAAGTAAATAAATAAATAAATTGAGGCAAGTGTGAATGTTGTCATTGCCACAGCTCCCCCTGGTGGCCAGATGTTAAATTGCCTCTGTCTGTCTTGTGTGTTTGTGTGTCTAAATGTAATGTGTACATTGTAATCCGCCCAGAGTCCCCTGCGAGGTGAGAAGGGCGGGATATAAATGAAGTAAGTAAATAAATAAATAAATAAATAAATAAATAAATAAATTGGGGTTCTGTGGGAAGTTTGGCCCAATTCTATCATTAATAGGTTTCAGCATGCTCTTTGATTGCAGCTGAACTACAAATCCCAGCAACTAAAACTCCCAAATGTCAAGGACTATTTTCCCCAAACTCCACCAGTGTTCACATTTGGGCAAACTGAGTATTCTTGCCAAGTTTGGTCCAGATCCATCATTGTTTGAGTCCAAAGTGCTCTCTGGATGGAAGTGAACTACAACTCCACAACTCAAAGTCAATGCCCACCAAACCATTCCAGTATTTTCTCCTGACCTCACAATTGTGTTAAAAAAAAAACAAGTATGGGTTGTCGATGTCGCAATCCCAGGTGACAGCACGATTGAAGAGAAACAACTGAAAAAGCAGACACAATATGAGGATTGAAAGATAGAATTGCAAAGACTCTGGCACAAGCCAGTCAAGGGGGTCCCAGTGGTGATGGGCACACTGGGTGCAGTGCCTCAAGACCTTGGCCTGCACTTAAACACAATTGGCGCTGACAAAACCACCACCTGCCAGCTGCAAAAGGCCAACCTACTGGGATCTGCACGCATTATTTGCCGATACATCACACAGTCCTAGACACTTGGGAATGATGTGCGATCCAAGACAACAGCCAGCAGAGTGGTCTTGTCTGCTGTGGACTCACCTTGTTATATCTCCTCTATGGGTCTGAAACATGGGTCACCTATCGCCAACACCTACGACTCCTCGAATGCTTTCATCAGTGCTGTCTTCGCACAATCCTAAATATACACGGGACCGACTATGTGATGAATGTTGCTGTCCTTGAGCAAGCAGGGATCACCAGCATTGAGGCCATGCTATTGGGAACACAACTGCGCTGGGCAGGGCACATCTCTAGGATGGAGGACCACCGCCTCCCAAAGATACTACTCTATGGTGAACTCGCCACGGGTCAGCGCAACAGAGTTGCCCCCAAAAAGATATATAAGGACTCCCTGAAACAACATCTCAGGCTCGGCCAGATTGATCACCAACAATGGTCCACCCTGGCCTCACATCGGGGAGCATGGAGACGCACTATCCGTAATGCTGCAGCCTCTTTCGAGAAGACACGCCGAATGGGTCTCGAAGATAAACGACAACCAGAAAGGACCGCAACTTGGAAACAACATCACCCAAGGAGACTTTCTGCTGTGCTTTCTGCAACCGGACTTGCCTATCTCAGATTGGCCTTTTTAGTCATCAACGCGCTTGTAAAAAGCGTGGGATGAGCCCTTCCTAAGAATCTTCATTCGCGAAGTAATGCCGAGAGAGAATAGTAATAATAATAATAATAATAAATAACATTATGTAACATGTTTTTGTTTTTGAGTCATAAATGTCATTTCCTAATTGGTTCTATCATAAAAACATGAGAAAAGTGATGATTGTGTGCAGATAGAAAAGTATTGCTCATTGCAATGGTGCATTTTGATATTCGTTTGCACATTCCACCGTGCTGCAATGGCAAGGAAACTTGCATGACACCCAATGTTGTGACCGCATGCCGTAGCTGACAACCTTGGGAACGCAGACCTACAAGAACCTCACCTTTGTTTACAGATGACTAAGTTGTACACACTTTGCCTTGGTATTTCCTCCGGATACATGTTTCCTTTGGGATTGCCTGAAATGCCTGTGGTTCTGTCGCTCTCGTGCCAACGACACAATGAAAAACCTGCTGTAGGTTTTATTCCTGACTTTAAAGGAGTCGTCTCCAAAGTGCCAAGTCCATTTTTGGGAAGAGGATTCAGCCGCCGAGATAGAACTCGCTCCCATCATAATACAGAATAGTAAAACGGATCTGTCGAAGGAAGGGACTTTGGAGAGCGCCTGAAAAAGTCTAGGACAGTGCTGTCCAACTTCTACCGGACCTAGGGCTGGACTTCCAGTCACTGATGACCTGGGGGGGCGCTCCCCCCACCCCCACCCCCAGCCACGCCCCGGCCCCTCCTCCTAAAGTGTCACGCCAGCCTCAGAAGCGGCGATTTCGCTTCTGAGGCTGGCGTGACCCTTTAAGGAGGCAGGGCAAAGCCAAGGGGAGCGCGCCATGGCTTCGCCCTCCCTCCTAAAGGGTCACGCCAGCCTCCTCCTCTGTTCTGCCTCTCCCTCCGGCGCACCAATCAGTGCGCCGGGAGGAGAGCCAGAACAGAGAAGGCACGCCTCCTCCCTCCCTCCCCCCCCAGCGTTCCCGATTGGTGCGCCGGGGGGGAGGCGGGACGGAGGAGGAGGAAGGGAGCGGGCGGGGCGGGTGACGTCAGGCTCAGCGCCGGCGCCACACCTGACATCACCCCGGAGATCGAATTTTTTAAAAAAAATTATTTAAATTTTTTTTGCAGGGTAGGCGGGGGCCGTATACGCCCCCCCCCAGGCCGCCAGTTGGACATCCCTGGTCTAGGACAAAACCAAGCTTGCTCCCTCTGAGCTCTAGTCTGCATAAATAAATGTCCGTCATCCAAAGCAGAACTGGATCCAAATCACAGAACTCTAAGAGACCTCCAAAGGCCATCCAGTCCACAACCCCATCCTTCTGTGCAGAAAAGCAGAATCAAAGCACTCCCCACAGATGGCCATCCAGCCTCTGTTTTGAAAATTCCAAATTAGGAGACTATGGTTTCCTTGTCAAGGCGATACTTTCCTATGCCTGTTGACTCCAGAGCTTGAACTATTACATCATGTACATATAGGGTTGCCATTTTTTGATATAAGAAATAAGGGACATTTACGGGATTTTCCACAAAAATAAGGGACACTTCATTAAAAACTTGAAACTCAAACATTAGGTAGAAATAGTTTTATTAACAGAATAAGATCATGATTGAAACTCACAAAAGAAACTGACTTACACCCTCTTAACAGGACACGGTATGTTTCTGCGTGTTTTGTCATGCAGAAAAAACATTATTAGAACTACCTTATTTTCTCCATCTGCATTTAGTCCTTGACTTTGCTGACTTTAAACGTGCGCTGTCTAAACATTAAAACAAAATATATTTTATAAGACAGTACATCTTCATGATTATTATGTCAATAGTTAATGGTATAGTACAGTGTTTCCCAACCTTTTTTGAGCCGCGGCACACTTTTTACATTTAAAAAATCCGGGGGCACACCACCAACCAAAATGACACAAATGGCACTCTAACACAGTAAAGAACGGCTGGGGTTGGTGGCCTGCTGGGAGCAGCTGCTGGGAGTGCCGAAGCTGGGGAGGGGGCGGAGCCAGGCTACCCCCGGCTTCACCTCTCCCAGCAGCTGCTCCAGCCTTGAGGGGGCAGTGCCAAGCCAGCGGTGCCAGAGCCAGCACAATGCTGGCTTGGCACTGTCCCCTCAAGGCTGGAGCAGCTGCTGGGAGTGCTGAAGCCGGGGAAGGGGGCAGAGCCAGGCCGCGCCATGCCCCGATCCCTCCCCCAGCTTCAGCTCTCCTACAGGCCGCGCCATGCCGCGCCCCTCCCCCCAACTTCAGCTCTCCTACAGAGGAGGAGCATGAGCGTTGGACGGGCTTCAGTGTGCGGTGCTCCTCCTCCACGCGGCTTCAGCGAGCGAGGGGTGAAAGTCATGGTGGGAGTCATGGCGGATTGGAGGCTGGCTGGGAAAACGGCCGAAGGAGGCGGCGCCCGGTCCCTTCTTCTTTTCTTCGCCACTGCCCGGCCCTTCCTCCTCCCCCAAGCAGCAGGAGTTTGGCAGGAGGGGGGAGGAAAAGGGGCAGAGAGCTTTTCTCGCGGCACAGCAGGAGGTCCGTCACGGCACACTAGTGTGCCACGGCACACTGGTTGAGAAAGACTGGTATAGTATAGTATGGGATACACAGCATTGTATAGTATTGGGATGCACAGCTAGGCCTATTTTAAGAGTAACTCCCAAGCAACCAGAAACTACCTTTATCCAACATGATCCAACATTCCCCTTGGGTAACGGTTAATTAGTCTACTGTACTTTGAAAAAGTCCTGTATCGCCTCTTCCTTCCAACGGGGACGCAGGCTGCTCTGTGAGTTGGAATCCCCGGGCAGGCATTGCCGTGGAAACACATATAGACAGGCAGTCAGAGGCTATTTAACATTCCAATTTCTGGCCACCAGGGGGGCTGTCGCTTCCCCATTCTTTGCATACTTCCTGGAGATTTTTATGGCCTTGTAAATCAGTTAAATTCGTCTCCCCACAAAGTGGTACCTAAATTTCCTACTTGACAGATGCAACTGTCTTTCGGGCTGCAAAGGTCGACAACAAGCTACACAATTGGCCGGAAGCTCACTCCGACCTTCCTCTGGTCAACCCCGCCCAGTCCTGTCCTGCTAGTCAAAAATAAGGGACAGGGCCTGAAAATAAGGGACACAAATTTTAGGGCCAAAATAAGGGACGTCCCTTAGAATAAGGGACATATGGGAACCCTATGTACATATACTCTTGAATAGTATATGAGCACAATGAACATGTAGCCCAATCCCTGCCAATGTCCTCCCCAAACCCCATACTGCCCTCCACCCAAGCAATGCTTTCATTTGGGGATCATTTCCTCCTAGATTTGACAGGCACCCCAGTGTTTCTGACTCTTTTCATTGGTGTGGAATTTGCATGACCCCGCCCACTGCCTCTCCCTTAACTCTTTTTTATTCTCCTCAATGGCACACGGCAAACACGAATTGATCAGCCACTGAACAATCAAAGCAGTCTCCTGAAAAAGTCTAGGACAGCATTTCTCAACCTGGGGGGGGGGGGATCCCTGGGTGGGTTGCAAGGGGGTGTCAGAGGGGTCACCAAATATCATCAGTATTTTCTGTTGGTTGTGGGGGTTCTGTATGGAAAGTTTGGCCCGATTCTATCATTGCGGGAGAACATGCAGATCGAGAATAGGGCTCCACAGCCACCTAGGGAGCCACCACCAAGAGGGCCATCACCTTGGAGGACCATCATCCTCGAACTATGAGGGATGGCCTAAGTAAGTAAGTAAGATGTTAATATTTAAACACAATAATTAGAGGCAAGTTAATATGATATAAAGACGAACTTAATATAAGTTTTTACTGTATTAAAAAAATATAGGCCTGGGTCGGTTCGTCGGAATGCTCGTAAAATCGGATTAAATTCACTTTTGAAGCGGTTTCGAGGCGATGTAAACAACCCGGAAGTGAATTTGCCATTTCGAAGCCGCCGCTGCCATTTCCGGTAAGGAATCGACATTCGATTCCCGCCCCTCCCGAGGTGCTTTCCCCTCATTGGCTGTTTCACCCAGTTGGGAGGCAGATGTCCTTCCCCCCGCGTCAGAACTGGGGCGAGAGCCTTGTTTGACCCAGTTTGGATGCGGCTGTCGCCCCAGTTCTGACGAGGAGAGAAGGACATCCGCCTCCAAACTGGGTTAAACAGCCAATGAGGGGAAAGCACCTCGGGAGGGACGGCAATCTAATGCCGATTCCTTCCCGAAAATGGTGGCGGTGGCTTCGAAATGGCAAATTCACTTCCGGGTTGCTTACATCGCCTCGAAACCGCTTCAAAAGTGAGTTTAAGTTTGGATGGGGATGTCTTCCCTCCACGTCAGAACTGGGGCGACACCCGCATCCAAAGTGGGTCAAACAAGGCTGCCGCCCCGGTTCTGACACGGAGGGAAGACATCCCCATCCAAACTGGATCAAACATGCATGTCCGCCATTAACGAAGCCATTCCGAAATTTCGGAATTCGGGAAATTCCGAAATTTTCCCGGAAAATTTCTGAAGCCATTCGGATTCGCCCACTACATCCGGAACGAGATTTGAATATTTTTTCTTTGATCAAACAGGCCTATAAAAATAGTGTTGTGAATGCAGGACTGTATTATTTTTTAACCGGTTGACTGAGAGTCTCGGTTGCTTGAGTTCCAGTTAATTAAGAGTCTACTGTGTGCATATCTATCTATTCTATCTATCTATCTATGTCTATGTATATAATAAAAGTCAGTGTTTGCGGCAGTGCAGTGGTGCGGAGGGAGGAATATGTGCCAGCGTTTCGATTGGTTGCCACTGTGGGATTATTTGCATAAAGGACACTGATTTGCCAGCCTCAGAACTCCAACACTCTAAGGCACCAGACAGAGGGCATTGGTTGCCACTGAGAGACAATTTGAATAAAGGACTCTGATTGGACATCCTCAGAACCCCAACATTCTATGGCCTCAGACAGAGGGGATTGGTTGCCACTGAAATGGTATTTGCATAAAGGACTCCGATTGGCCATCCACATTCCAACATTCTAAGGTGACACATAGAGAAAAGGAAAGGCTTCAGGCAGTCAGACACTGCGGCCCACAGCAGTGACGGATCAGGACCAAACTTGCCCACTTCACAACGCAACCCTCACCCAATGACCAATACAGACCAAAATTAGCACACAGAGCCCCCTTGACCCACTCTACACCCTGGTGCTGTTTCAAGGAGGATGGACCACAGATGATGGGACTTGAAATACCTTCACTCACCTTCCGAGACCGCTGCAACCCTCATCCAGAGAATGATCAAGACCACATGTGACACACAGAGCCCCCATGACCCACTCTACATCCTGGTGCTGTTTGGAGGGGGATGGACCATGGCCGATGGGACTTGCTGTATCTTCACTAAGTTCCTGAGACCACTGTGAGCCACATTAACATCTGATAAGGAACAACTTTGGCACACAATGCCTTCCTCAAATAACCCGGGCACCGCCGGGTCCCCAAGCTAGTGTGTGTGTGTGTGTATATATATATACCCATCTATGTCTAAGATCTAGGGCTGAGCTGGTGTGTGGGAGCTGCCCGACCCATCCATCTCCCTCGGCACTAAATCACCCTCCTGATCTAGGTAGCAGGTGTCGGGCAGAGTTTAATTTGGAGGCCCATGAATGCCAAAGAGCTCATTCTCCAACACAGAGAGCTTTTCAAGGCCTCCGCTCGGAATCAAGAGCAAATCCCCCAGACATGGAGGGAATTGATGAGAAGGCGGCTGTTCGACAAAAATGAGATCCTTTCATCAAATGGCAGCGTCGCCAATAAATAAGGGGGGATTTGGCCAGGACGGGTCTCATTTGGGAGAGCTTCGCTGAGGTCACCAGCTGCGCCTCGGGAAGGATGGGGCGGCATCCGAAGAAGGGGGGCGCGAAGCAAACAGGACCCCCAAACACATGCGTTAAAGGCAAAGGGACTCTTTGTTGCCTCTCTGTAGGAGTTGCAGTTCTCCAAGGCAGGGAGACTCTTAAGGTGGCATCGGAAATGTGGGAAAGGGGCCCAAAGTATGTCCACAAAAAGAGAGGAGGAAGAGAGAGAGAATATGGAAAAAGAGAAGAAAATGAGAAGGAGAAGTAGGAAGAGATGGGGAGAGCAAAGGAAAAAGAGAGAGAAGAAAAGAGAAGAGAAGGAGGAAGAGAGAGAAAATGAGAACACGAGAAAAGAAAAAGAGAATGAGAAAGAGAGAGAGAAAGATAATATGAGGAAAGAAAGATGGAAGAGAAGAGGAAGAGAAGGAGGAAGAGATGGGGTGAACACAGGAAAACGAGACAAAGGAGAAGGAAAGAGAAGGCAGAAGAGAGAGGAAAAAGAGAATATGGGAAAAGAGGAAAAGAAGAAAAGAATGAGGAAGAGAGAGAAAGATAATATGAGGAAAGATGGAAGAGAAGAGAAAGAGAAGGAGGAAGAGATTGGGTGAACACAGGAAAAAACAAAAGAGAAGAAAAGAGAAGGAGGAAGAGAGAAGAAAAAGGGAATAGAGGAAGAGAAGAAAAGAGAAAGAGAAGGAGGAAGAGATTGGATGAACACAGGAAAAAGAGACAAAAGAAAAGCAAACTAAAGAGGAGGAAGAGAGAGAAAAGGAGAACATGAGAAAAAGGGACAGAAAAAAGAGAAGGAGGAAGAGAGAGAGAAAAGAGAATATGGGAAAAGATGAACAGAAGAAAAGAGAAAGAGAAGGTGGAAGATAGAGAGAATCTGGGAAAGAAAGATGGAAGAGAAGAGAAAGAGAAGGAGGAAGAGATTGGGTGAACACAAGAAAAAAGAAACAAAATAGAAGAAAAGAGAAAGTGGAAAAGAGAGGAAAAGGAGAATATGGGAAAAGAGGAACAGAAGAAAAGAGAAAGAGATGGAGGAAGAGAGAGAGAGAAAGAGATGGGAAAAGAGGAACAGAAGAAAAGAGAAAGAGAAAGCGAAGGAGGAAGAGATGGGGTTAACATAGGAAAAGAGAGAGGAGAGAAGGATAAAGAGAGAGTGAAAGAGACTATGGGAAAAGAGGGATGGATGGAAGAGAAGGAAAACAGAAGGAAAAGGAGGAAGAGATGGGGTGAGCACAGGAAAAGAGAGAGAAGAAAAGAAAAGGATAAAGAGAGAGAAAATGAGACTATGGGGAAAGAGGGATGGAAGAGAAGAAAAACAGAAGGAAAAGGAGGAAGAGATGGGGTGAGCACAGGAAAAAAGAGAGAAGAAAAGAGAAGAGAAGGATAAAGAGAGAGAAAAGGAGACTATGGGGAAAGAGGGATGGAAGAAAAGAGAAAGTGAAGGAGGAAGAGATGGGGGTGAACCTAGTAAAAGAGAGAGAGAGAGAAGGAGAATATGGGGAAAGATAGAAGAGAAGAAAAGAGAAGGATAAAGAGAGAGAAAAGGAGACTATGGGGAAAGAGGGATGGAAGAAAAGAGAAAGAGAAAGTGAAGGAGGAAGAGATGGGGGTGAACCTAGTAAAAGAGAGAGAGAGAAGGAGAATATGGGGAAAGATAGAAGAGAAGAGAAAGAGAAGGAGGGTAGATGAGGTGAACACAGGAAAAAAGAGACAGGAGAGAAGAAAAGATAAGAGATGGAGGAAGAGAGAGAGAGAAAGAGAATATGGAAAAAGAGGAATGTAAGAAAAGAAAAAGAGAAGAGAAAGAGAAGGATGAAGAGATGGGGAAAACCAAAGGAGAAAAGAGAAAGGACAGACAGAAAAGAGGGAAAAAGAGAAGGAAGAAAGGGGGAAAGAAATAAAATGGGAATTGTAGTTTGGAGAAGCACCAGCACTCTTTGGCAGAGAAGGCTAAAGACCTTGCCAAACTGCATCTCCCATGATCCCATCGTACTGAGCCATGGCAGTTGAAGTCAAACTGCATTAATTCTGCCCTGTAGATGGGCCCATGCACATTGGGTCACCACATGAGGCTGGAACAGGGAGGCAAGATGGGAAGAGCGAATGAAACTCCACTCCGGATCCTCAGCCAGGATCAATGCACCAGGCAGCCAGTAATTAATACAATTAATCAAAACAATGTAAACACCATGTATAACAACTATATATATATATATTTTGGCAACAAGCAATTAAAAAAACAGCTTTGGGCAACCGGTTGTGGGGTGCTCATTTGCGGACGGGATTTTGATACAACGATACAGTCAGGAGGGACCCCCAGAGGCCAGCTAGACCAACCCTATAGGACACCAGAGATTGAAAGAGAGAGAGAGCCTTCCAAAGAAGGCATGTCCACTGCCATTTGATGGTCTTATAATGCGTCCTAGGCTGGAGCTACACTGCCATATAATCCAGTTTCAGAATGCAGATTAGTTGAACTAGATCAGTGTTTTTCAACCTTTTTTGAGCCGCGGCACAGTTTTTACGTTTACAAAATCCTGGGGCACACCACCAACCAAAATGACACTCTAACGCAGTAATACATATAGTTAATATGTTTTTAATGTATTTACCACCAACCAAAATGACACAAAATGACACTCTAACGCAGTAATACATATAGTTAATATGTTTTTAAATGTATTTACCACCAACCAAAATGACACAAAATGACACTCTAACACAGTAATACATATAGTTAATATGTTTTAAATGTATTTACCACCAACCAAAATGACACAAAATGACACTCTAACACGGTGATACATATAGTTAATATGTTTTAAATGTATTTACCACCAACCAAAATGACACAAAATGACACTCTAACACAGTAATACATATAGTTAATATGTTTTTAAATGTATTTACCACCAACCAAAATGGCACAAAATGACACTCTAACACAGTAATACATTTATAGTTAATATGTTTTAAATGTATTTACCACCAACCAAAATGGCACAAAATGACACTCTAACACAGTAATACATTTATAGTTAATATGTTTTTAAATGTATTTACCACCAACCAAAATGACACAAAATGACACTCTAACACAGTAATACATATAGTTAATATGTTTTAAATAACCACAAAATGACACAAAATTTACACAGTAATACCATGTATTTACAAAATGACACTCTAACACAGTAATACATATAGTTAATATGTTTTAAATGTATTTACCACCAACCAAAATGACACAAAATAACACTCTAACACAGTAATACATATAGTTAATATGTTTTTAAATGTATTTACCACCAACCAAAATGACACAAAATGACACTCTAAACACAGTAATACATATAGTTAATATGTTTTAAATGTATTTACCACCAACCAAAATGACACAAAATGACACTCTAACGCTGTGATACATATAGTTAATATGTTTTTAAATGTATTTACCACCAACCAAAATGACACAAAATGACACTCTAACACAGTAATACATATAGTTAATATGTTTTAAATGTATTTACCACCAACCAAAATGACACTCTAACACAGTAATACATTTATAGTTAATATGTTTTAAAATAATTTACCACCAACCAAAATGACACAAAATGACACTCTAACAGAGTGATACATATAGTTAATATGTTTTTAAATGTATTTACCACCAACCAAAATGACACTCTAACACAGTAATACATATAGTTAATATGTTTTTAATGTATTTATACACTCAGTGTGAAACCTGGACCTGTTTCGATGAACACAACATAGATATCCTGGCAGGAATGGCAGAAATACACAAACTTTCCACACAGAACTCCCAACACCAAGAGAAAATACCATAAGAGTTTGGTGGGCATTGACCTTGGAGTTGTAGTTCACCTATATCCAGAGAGCACTGTGGACCAAAACAATTTTGGATCAGGACCAAACTTGGCATGAATACTCAAAATGCCCAAATGTGAACACAGATGGAGTTTGGGGGAAATAGCGTGAGCGTGTTCAGGAGGGGAGGGAGGAGGGAGGGAGACGTGACCCGTGCGGGCGCTACTGCGCAGACTTGCCCCAGAGCAAAGAGAGGCAAAGCGAGCAGAGCGAGGCTGGGAAGAAGGGAGCCCGAGTGGAGAAGAAAAAGTGTTCGGCAGGAGGGGGAAGAAAGGGTGTTGGAGGTTCCAATTTTCCACGGCCCACCTGATGATCACTCACGGCACACTAGTGTGCCACGGCACACTGGTTGGGAAACACTGAACTAGATTATATGAGTCTGCACAACTACATAATCCAATTTCAGAATGCAGTTTAATTTAATCTGATTATATGAGTCTACACTGTTGCATAATCCAATTTCAGAATGCAATTTAATTGAACTGGAGTATATGAGTCTACATGGCCATATAATCCAATTTCAGAATGCAGATTAGCTGAACTGGATTATATGAGTCTACACTGCCACGTAATCCAATTTCAGAATGCAGATTAACTGAATTGGATTGGGTTATATGAGGCTGAATCTACACTGCCATAAAAAATCTGGATTATGTGCTTTGAACTGGATTATATGGCAGTATATATAACATAACATAAAATGTGTGTGTGTTGTTTTATATAAACAAGTTTAAAGCACATAATGTGGATTATTTCATCTGATAATCTGGATTGTATGGCAGTGTATATAATATAATCTATATTATAATTTTATATATATATACACACACTATTGTTATTACTGTATATGTGTGTGGTATATTATATGAATAATATGGATTATTTAATTTAATAATCTGGATTATATGGCAGTGTATATAATATAATCTATATTATAATGTGTGTGTATATATGTGTGTGTGTGTATATATATATGAATAATGTGTGGGTATTATTTGAATAATGTGGACTAATAATCTGGATTATATGGCAGTGTATATAATATAATATAATATATATTATAATGTATGTTATTATATATGTGTGGTATATTAATATAATCTATATTATATTTTTATATATACTATTGTTATATGTGTGGTATATTATTTGAATAATGTGGACTATTTGTTCTGATAATCTGGATTGTATGGCAGTGTATATAATATAATATAATATATATATATACACACACTATGTTATTATATGTGTGTGGTATATTAATATAATCTATATTATATTTTTATATATACTATTGTTATATGTGTGTGGTATATTATATTAATAATGTGGATTATTTGATTTAATAATCTGGATTATATGGCAGTGTATATAATATTATATATATTATAATACCATAACTATCTATATAATGCAGATAATAGTATAATAATATAATACCAAAAATATCTATATAATATTATTATATGTGTGTATTATATTATATAATCCATTTCAAAGCACATAATCATGTGGATTATTTGATAATCTGGGTTATATGGCCATGTCGATCCAGCCTGCGTCCACACTGCCATATAATCCAGTTCGATGCAGTTCCATCTCCAGTGTGAAATTGGATTATACAGCAGTGTAGAAGGGGCCTTAGTCTCTGGAATAGCAGAGGACTAGTTTGCTCCATTGCATCTCTTCAAACACAGAGCAATGACTCTCAGGTTGACTCTTAACCTTCTCCTCTCCAAGTCAAACAGACCCAGTTCCCTAGAGCAGTGTTTCCCAACCAGTGTGCCATGGCACACTAGTGTGCCGTGAGCGATCATCAGGTGTGCCATGGGAAATTGGAACCTCCAATACCCATTCTTCCCCCTCCTGCCCACAGTGCTCTCTGGGTGTAGGTGAACTACAACTCCCAAACTCAATGTCAATTCCCAAGCAAACCCTTTCAGTACTTTCTGTTGGTAATGAGAGTTCAATATGCCAAGTTTGGTTCAATTCCATTGTTGCAACAGTTCAGGATGCTCTTTGTTTGTGTGTTAACTATGAATCCCAGAAACTGTAACTCCCAAATGTCAAGGTCTATTTTCCCCAAACTCCATCTGTGTTCACATTTGGGCATATTGAGTATTTATGCCAAGTTTGGTCCTGACCCAACATTGTTTGAGTCCACAGTGCTCTCTGGATATAGGTGAACTACAACTCCAAAACCCAAGGTCAATGCCCACCAAACTCTTATAGTATTTTCTCTTGGTTATGGGAGTTCTGTGTGGAAGTTTGTGTCTTTCTGCCATTCCTGCCAGGATATCTATGTTGTGTTCATTAAAAACATATTAACTATATGAAACAGGCCCAGGTTTCACACCGAGTGTATAAATACATTTAAAAGCATATGAACTATATGTATCACTGTGTTAGAGTGTCATTTTGTGTCATTTTGGTTGGTGGTTTGCCCCAGGATTTTGCAAATGTAAAAAGTGTGCTCAAAAAAGGTTGGAAAACACTGCTCTATTGTATATTCCATGGAAGCCTTTCAATATATATAGAGAGATAGTATGTATGTATATTCTGCATTTTAACATTCACTCTCAATGAAGTAGCCCTAGTCAAAGAGCCCAGGTGGAGCTCATGTGCAATCGGCCCAGGTGTTCTCTAATCAGGGAGTTTGGCTCTTTGCTGCCATCCCTTCCACTTCTATCCTTCCAGAAGGCAAAATATCCCTGGAATTACTGACTGGGATGGACTGGGTTGTCCTGGGGACATATGGGAGGAAGGCCAGCCTCTTCTGGGGACATTATAATGGCTCTCTTGATCAAAGAAGACCTCTTCCAGGTAGGACAAATATGGCTTCCTATGCTTGTCCTGGTTGTCTTTGCAGGATGGGCACCCTGCTATAACACCTTATAGGTAAAAGTAAAGGTTTTCCCCTGGCATTAAGTCCATTCGTATCCAACCCTGGGGTTGGTGCTCATCTCCATTTCTAAGCCCAAGAGCCAGCGTTGTCCATAGACACCTCCAAGGTCAAGTGGCCAATGGCATGACTGCATGGACCGCCGTTACCTTTCCGCCGGAGCGGTACCTATTGACCTGCTCATTGCTGAGCCTGAACCCCAGGTTTCGGCGGTGACCAGGGGAGCATTTGCACAGTTAAAACTTGTGTGCCAGCTGCACCCCGACCTTGGGAAGTCTGACTTGACCATCGTAGTCCACGTTATGGTTACATCCCGTATAGACTACTGCAACGCGCTCTACGTGGGGCTGCCTCTGAAGACTGTTCGGAAGCTGCAAATGGTCCAACGTGTGGCAGCAACGTTACCACATGTGTGGGTCATGTGGCCAGCATGACTGCATGGAGCACCGTTACCTTCCCGCTGGAGCGGTACCTATTGATCTACTCACATTTGCATGTTTTCAAATTGCTAGGTTGGCAGAAGTAGCACATTATATAGTATTATATTTATTATTATTTAAATTACATTGATAACCAAGGAACAAAAATGGTGTGACATAGTGATATATATATATATCATAATAATATAATGATAATGTAATAATATATAATTGTAATAATAAAATACAATTATTATATAATAATAAAATAACACATTATTTATATTTATCTATATATATATATATTATTTAAATTACATTGATAACGCGGGGGGAAATTGTATGACATCGCGTAATATATATATATATCATAATATAATAATGTAATAATATATAATTTTAATAATAAAATACAAGTATTATATAATAATAAAATAGCACATTATATATTATACTATTATTATATTTATTATTATTTAAATTACATTGATAACCAAGGAACAAAAATGGTGTGACATAGTGTAATATATAATAATAATAATAATAATGTAATAATATATAATTGTAAATAATAAAATACAATTATAATATAATAAAATAATAAAAAATATAATTATAATAATATAATAATATATAATATGCTATTTTATTATTATATTATAAGTGTATTATATTATTACAATTATATATTATTACATTATTATATTATGATATATATATTACACTATGTCACACCATTTTTGTTCATGGGTTATCAATGTAATTTCCTACTAGGTCTTATCATAAAAAATGGGAAAAGTTTATTAAACTGCCAAAACTTTGGGTTGTAGGATTTTTCGGGCTATATGGCCATGTTCTAGAAGCATTCTCTCCTGACGTTTTGCCTGTATCTCACAATCTCTGAGGATGCTTGCCATAGATGCAGGCGAAATGTCAAGAGAGAATACTTGTCCATATAGCCCTAAAACCTACAGAGGAAGCCGGCATTATCCATAGACACCTCCAAGATCATGTGACTGCATGGAGTGCCATTACCTTCCTACCTATTGATCTTCTCACGTTTACATGTTTTTGAACTGCTAGGTTTCCAGAAGCTGGGGCTAACAGCGGGAGCTCACCCCACTCCCCAGTTTCAAACCGGCGACCTTTCAGTCAGCAAGTTCAGCAGCCCAGCGGTTTAACCCACTGCGCCACCGGGAGCTCCATCAATAATAAATAATGGCATGCCTGTATAAAGTTCACACTAGAACCCAGAACAGCTCCGTCTTCCTTCCTTCCTATCCTTCTTTCTCAATCCCCCCTTTCTCTTCCTTCCTCTCTTTTACACTCACATCATTCCATACAGGAGTTGTCAATAATAAATAATGTCATACATATATAAAGTTCACACTAGAATCCAAAGCAGCTGGGCCTTCCTTCCTTCCTTCCTCAATCTCTTTCTCTCTCTATCTATCTCTTCCTTCCTTCTTTCCTTCCCCTCTCTTACACTCACACCATTCCATACAGGAGTTGTCAATAGTAGATGATTATATTAGTATCTACCTATCATCTGTCTCTATTTATTTATTTATTTATCTTTCTATCTATCATCTATATTTACCTATCATCTGTCTCTATTTGTTTGTTTGTTTGTTTATCTTTCTATCTATTGTCTATCATTTATATCTACCTAACTTTACCTATTTATTTATTTACCTTTCTATCTATTGTCTTCCTATCTATCATCTCATTTATTTATTTATTTACCTGCCTACCTATCTATCATCTCTCTATTTATTTATCTGCCTACCTATCTATCATCTATATTTATTTACCTACCTACCTATCTCTGTTTATTTATTTATTTACCTACTTATCTATCTCTATTTATTTATTTACCTACTTATCTATCTGTATTTATTTATTTACCTGCCTACCTATCTATCATATATCTCTTTATTTATTTATTTACCTGCCTACCTACCTATCTATCTATATTTATTTATTTACCTACCTACCTATCTCTATTTATTTATTTACCTATTTGTTTATTTACCTACTTATCTATCTCTATTTATTTATTTATTTACCTACTTATCTATCTCTATTTATTTATTTACCTGACTACCTATCTCTATTTATTTATCATATATCTCTTTATTTATTTATTTACCTGCCTGCCTACCTATCTATCTCTATGTATTTCTTTACCTACCTACCTACCTATCTCTATTTATTTATTTACCTATTTATTTATTTACCTACTTATCTATCTCTATTTATTTATTTACCTGCCTACCTATCTATCATATATCTCTATTTATTTATTTACCTGCCTACCTACCTACCTATCTTTATTTATTTATTTACCTACTTATCTATCTCTATTTATTTGTTTACCTACCTACCTATCTCTATTTATTTATTTATTTGCCTACTTATGTATCTCTATTTATTTATTTACCTACCTACCTATCTATCAATCTCTATTTATTTATTTACCTACTTATCTATATTTATTTATTTACCTATCTATCATCTATCTCTATTTATCTATTTATTTGCCTACAGTACCTATCTATCATCTATCTCTATTTCTTTGTTTACCTTTCTAATTATCATCTCTCTATCCTCTATATGTCTACTTATACATATATAAAGTTCACACTAAAATCCAGAGCAGCTCCTTCTTTCCTTTCTTTCTTTCTTTCTTTCTTTCTTTCTTTCTTTCTCTGCTTCTCTTACACTCACACCATTTCATGCAGGAGCTGTCAATAATAAATAGTGACATGCCTATATAAAGTTCACACTGGAACCTAGAACCATTAGGCCTTCCTTCCTTCCTTCCTTTTCTCTCTTTTACACTCACTCCATTCCGTATAGGATAGAATAATAGAATCCTAGAGTTGGAAGAGACCTCATCCAATCCAACCCCATTCTGCCAAGAAGCAGGAAAATCACATTCAAAGCACCCCCAACAGTTGGCCATCCAGCCTCTGTTTGAAAGCATCCAAGGAAGGAGCCTCCACCACACTCCAGGGCAGAGAGTTCCACTGCTGAACAGCTCTCACAGTCAGGAAGTTCTTCCTAATGTTCTCGTAGTTCGAAGCCATGGCTCCATTGCAATCTAGTCTCCAAGGGCAGCAGAAAACAAGCTTGCTTGCTTCCTCCTCCCTAGGCAGGGGCGGCTCAAGCGGTACGCAAATTACGCACTTGCGTAGGGCGCCACGTCCCCAGGGGCGCCCGCTCAGGTGCACAGGGGCAGCTCAAGACTTCCCCTCACATATTTATACATGACCCTCATCATGTCTCCTCTCAGCCTTCTCTTCTTCAGGCTAAACATGTCCAGCTCTTTAAGCCTCTCCTCATAGGGCTTGTTCTCCAGACCCTTGATTGTTTTAGTCACCCTCCTAGTTGTCAATAAGGAGTTGTCAATAATAAATAATGGCATACATAATATAAAGTTCACACTAGAATCCAGAGCAGCTTGTTCTTCCTTCCTCCGTTCTTCTCTTTCTCTCTCCTTCTCTTACACTCACGCCATTCCATGCAGAAGTTGTCAATTATGAAGAATGATATGCCTATCTAAAGTTCAGACTGGAACCCAGAGGAGCTCCATCTTTCTTACTTACTTCCCCCTCTCTCAATCTCTTCCTTCCTTTTCTCTCTTTTACACTCACACCATTCCATACAGGAGTTGTCAATAATAAATAATGGCATGCATAATATAAAGTTCGCACTAGAACCCAGAGAAGCTCAGCCTTCCTTCCCCTCCCTCTCAATCCCTCTCTTCCTTCCTTCCTTCCTTACCCTCCCTCGCAATCCCTTCCTTCCCCCTCTCTCAATTCCTCTCTTCCTTCCTTCTTTCCCCCTCTCTCAATCCCTCTCTTCCTTCCTTCTTTCCCCCTCTCTCAATCCCTCTATTACTTCCTTCCTTCCTCTCTCTCTCAATCTCTCTTCCTCTATCTCTCTCAATCCCTCTCTTCTCAATCCCCCTTCCTTCCTTCCTTCCTTCCCCCCTCTCTCAATCCCTCTCTTCCTTCTTTCCTTCCTTCTTTCCCCCTCTCAATTCCTCTCTTCTTTCCTTCCTTCCTCCCTTCCTTCCCCTCCCCTCTCAATCCCTCTCTTCCTTCTTTCCTTCCTTCTTTCCCCCTCTCTCTTCCTCCTTCTTTCCTTCCTTCCTTCCTTCCTTCCCCCTCTCTCAATCCCTCTCTTCCTTCTTTCCTTCCTTCTTTCCCCCTCTCTCAATTCCTCTCTTCTTTCCTTCCTTCCTCTTCTTCCTTCCCTCCCCCTCTCTCAATCCCTCTCTTCCTTCTTTCCTTCCTTCTTTCCCCCTCTCTCAATCCCTCTCTTCTTTCCTTCCTTCCTCCCTTCCTTCCCCTCTCTCAATCCCTCTCTTCCTTCTTTCCTTCCTTCTTTCCCCCTCTCTCAATTCCTCTCTTCTTTCCTTCCTTCCTCCCTTCCTTCCCCTCTCTCAATCCCTCTCTTCCTTCCTCTCTTCCTTCCCCTCTCTTCTCAATCCCTCTCTTCTTTCCTCCCTCCCTTCCCCTTCCCCTCCCCCTCACTTCCTCTCTTCCTTCCTTTCTTCCCCTCTCTCTCACTCCCTCTCTTCTTTCCTTCCTTCCTTCCCCTCTCTCTCAATCCCTCTCTTTTTCTCTTCCTTCCTCCCTTTTCTCTCTCTGACACACCATTCCATCCAGGAGTTGTCAATACTAAATAATGGCACACATAATCTAAAGTTCGCACTAGAACCCAGAGCAGCTCGGTCTTTCCTTTCTCTCCTTCTCTCCCTCTCTTACACTCACACCATTCCATGCAAGAGTTACCAATGACACACGCCTCTATAACATTGGCACTAGAACCCGGAGCGGGTCTCTCAGCAAGACCTCCCGACGCAGAACTCGAGGGAAGTTCGGACCAGAACCCGGCGCGGTTGCGACTCTTTCCCAAATGATGGGAATCTCCCATTTCCGCGCCCAACCGAGGGAGACTCACCTGGCGGGCCTCTTCTTCCTCCCGCTCTTCCTCCTGCCCGCATCTTCGGGGAAGCCAAGCCGAGGCGAGCCTCTGGGCGCTCAGGAGCCGCGCATCTTCCCCTCCTTCTTCCTCCTCCCCCTCTTCCTCCTCCGTATGCTTGCTATGATCCTTCTTCTGGGGGGGGGGGAGGGTCTGCGCTCTCCCCTTCCTCCTCCTCGCCTTCTTCCTCCTCGTCTTTGCCCCGACAAAGTGCGCGGGAGCCGAGCCGCGGAGCGCCCTCTTCCTCTCCCTCCTCCTCCTTCTCCTCTTCCCTCCTTCCTTGGCCGCGCCCTCTTCTCTCTCTCTCTCCTCCTCCTTCTCCCGAGGAAGGAGGGGGACCCAGCCTTGCCGCCATCCCTCTCCCCTCCTTTCCCCATTCCCTTCCCCTTTCCTCTCTCTTTCCTTCCCTTTCCTCTCTCTCTCTCTCCTTCTTGCTCCTTTGCATTCTCCTTCCTTTCTCTTTCCTTCCTTTCTTTTCCTTCCCTTCCTCCTTCCCTTCCTTCCCTTTTCTCCTTTCTTCCCGTTCCTTTCCTTCTCCTTTCCATTCTCCTTCCTTTCGTTTCCTTTCTCTTTCTCCTCTCCTTCCCTTCTCCATCCTTTCCCTTTCCTTCTTTTCCCTCCCTTCCTTACTTCCCTTCCATTTCTCTTTCCTTTCTCCTTCCCTCCCTTTCATTTCCTTTCTCCTTCCATTCCTTCCTCCTTCCTTTCCCTTCCCTTCTTCTCCTTCTCTTTCTCCTTTCATTTCCTTTCTCCTTCCCTTCCTTTCTCCTTCCTTTCCCTTCCCTTCTTCTCTTTCTCCTTTCATTTCCTTTCTCCTTCCTTTCCCTTCCCTTCTTCTCTTTCTCCTTTCATTTCCTTTCTCCTTCCTTTCCCTTCCCTTCTTCTCTTTCTCCTTTCATTTCCTTTCTCCTTCCCTTCCTTTCTCCTTCCTTTCCCTTCCCTTCTTCTCCTTCTCTTTCTCCTTTCATTTCCTTTCTCCTTCCTTTCCCTTCCCTTCTTCTCTTTCTCCTTTCATTTCCTTTCTCCTTCCCTTCCTTTCTCCTTCCTTTCCCTTCCCTTCTTCTCTTTCTCCTTTCATTTCCTTTCTCCTTCCCTTCCTTTCTCCTTCCTTTCCCTTCCCTTCTTCTCTTTCTCCTTTCCTTTCCTTTCTCCTTCTCTTCTCCATCCTTTCCCTTTCCTTCTTTCCCCTCCCTTCCTTACTTCCCTTCCATTTCTCTTGCCTTTCTCCTTCCCTTCTCCTTTCCTTCTCTTTCATCCCTTCTTTTACTTTCTCTTTCGTTTCCTTTCTCCTTCCATTCCTTCCCTTTCTCCGTCCATTCTTTTCCTCTCTTTCTCTTTCTCTTTCCTTTCCTTCTTAGGTTTCCTTCCCTTTCTCCTTCCCTTTCTTTCTCCTTTCCTTCCATTCCCTTCATTTTTCCATCCTTTCCTCTCTCTTTTCCTTTCTCTTTCCTTTCTTTTCCCCTTCCCTTCCTTCCCTTTCTCTCCCCCCACCCTCCTTTCCCTTCTCCTTCCCTTTCCCTTCTTCTTCTTCCCTTTCTCCTCCCTTTCCTTTCCTTTCCTTTTCCGCCATGATAGCCTCCCTCCCTGGACAGATAAGGCAGGGAGGGAAGGGCCTTGAGAGGAGACCCCCCCCCCCTTGAAGGGAGGAGTCCCCCTTCCCCTTTAAATCCCAGGAATCCGGGGCTCCTTCTCTTCCTTCTTTCGCCTTTGCAGGTCGCTGGGGGACCCTCCTGGGAAAGCCTGGCATCCGGGCGCGCGCACGTGACATCACGGAGCCAGGCGGGAGCGCGCACTGGAGGAGGAGGAGAGGAGAGAGGGAAAGCCTCCGGGGTTCTGTCCGCTCCGGGCTCTAGTCCGAACTACAATGATTTATCCCCCCCCATTCCATTGCCTTGGTTCAATGTTATGGAGTCAGGGAGGGTGTAGTTTGACAAGGTCCTGAGTCTTCTCTGGCAAAGGATGATGGGGCCTCAGCAAACTACAAATCCCATCAGGGCATAGCATTGAGCCCAAGCCATTCAATGAGAGAGGGGAGCTGACTGTCCCTGTGGATTTTAAACTGTGTCCAAATGGTTTTTAATGGAAGCCACTTCGAAAGATAAAGCAGGGTATTAATAATATTATGTTAATAATATTAATAATAACAATAATCTTTTCACAACATCAGGTGTAAAGCTCATGACTTAGATGAGTGCCCGTGATGTTGTGTTGTGTTACCATATGGAAGAATGCGTGTTATAATAATGATTTCACCAGGGTTACAAATTCTGCATGTCATCTATCCATGCACCCCTCCATCTATTTCTCCCTCCTCTATTCATCCCTCCATCTCTCCCTCCCTTTGTCCATCCCTCCATCTAGCCATCTAGCTAGCTATTTCTCCATCCGTCTATCTATCCCTCCATCTGTATCTATCCATCCACCCCTCTATCCATCCCTCCATTCCCCTATCCATCCCTGCATCTATCTATCCATCTCTATCCATCCCTCCATCTATATATCTATCCATCTCTCCATCCACCCATCCATCTCTCCGTGCATCTTTCTACTTCTCCATCCCTCCATCAATCCTTCCATCAACCCATCTATCTCTCCATCTATATATCCATCTCTCCATCCATCCATCTCTCGATCCATCCTTCTACTTCTCCATTCCTCTATCTATCCTTCCATCAGTCCATTTATCTATCTCTCCGTCCATCTATCTCTCCATCTCTCCATCCATCTCTCGATCCATCCTTCTACTTCTCCATTCCTCTATCTATCCTTCCATCAGTCCATTTATCTATCTCTCCGTCCATCTATCTCTCCATCTCTCCATCCATCTCTCGATCCATCCTTCTACTTCTCCATTCCTCTATCTATCCTTCCATCAGTCCATTTATCTATCTCTCCGTCCATCTCTCCATCCATCTCTCGATCCATCCTTCTCCATTCCTCTATCTATCCTTCCATCAGTCCATTTATCTATCTCTCCGTCCATCTATCTCTCCATCTCTCGATCCATCTCTCGATCCATCCTTCTACTTCTCCATTCCTCTATCTATCCTTCCATCAGTCCATTTATCTATCTCTCCGTCCATCTATCTCTCCATCTCTCGATCCATCTCTCGATCCATCCTTCTACTTCTCCATTCCTCTATCTATCCTTCCATCAGTCCATTTATCTATCTCGCCGTCCATCTCTCCATCCATCTCTCGATCCATCCTTCTCCATTCCTCTATCTATCCTTCCATCAGTCCATTTATCTATCTCTCCGTCCATCTATCTCTCCATCTCTCCATCCATCTCTCGATCCATCCTTCTACTTCTCCATTCCTCTATCTATCCTTCCATCAGTCCATTTATCTATCTCTCCGTCCATCTATCTCTCCATCTCTCCATCCATCTCTCGATCCATCCTTCTACTTCTCCATTCCTCTATCTATCCTTCCATCAGTCCATTTATCTATCTCTCCGTCCATCTATCTCTCGATCCATCTCTCGATCCATCCTTCTACTTCTCCATTCCTCTATCTATCCTTCCTTCAGTCCATTTATCTATCTCTCCGTCCATCTATCTCTCCATCTCTCCATCCATCTCTCGATCCATCCTTCTACTTCTCCATTCCTCTATCTATCCTTCCATCAGTCCATTTATCTATCTCTCCGTCCATCTATCTTTCCATCTCTCCATCCATCTCTCGATCCATCCTTCTACTTCTCCATTCCTCTATCGATCGTTCCATCAGTCCATTTATCTATCTCTCCGTCCATCTATCTATCCATGTCTCCATCCATCTCTCGATCCATCCTTCTACTTCTCCATTCCTCTATCTATCCTTCCATCAGTCCATTTATCTATCTCTCCGTCCATCTATCTCTCCATCTCTCCATCCATCTCTCGATCCATCCTTCTACTTCTCCATTCCTCTATCTATCCTTCCATCAGTCCATTTATCTATCTCTCCGTCCATCTATCTCTCCATCTCTCCATCCATCCATCTCTCCATCCAACTTTCTGTTTCTCCATCCCTCCATCTATCCTTCATCAATCCATCTATCTATCTCTCCGTCCATCTATCCATCTCTCCATCCATCCATCCATCTTTCTACTTCTCCATCTCTCCATCCACCCCCAACCATCTATCAATCCCTCCATCTATCCATTCAACAATCCATCTATCTATCTCCCCATCTATCTATCCATCGGTCTGCCCATCATTCCATCCATCTATCTTTCAATTTCTCCATCTCTCTATCCCTCCATCTATCCATCCATTCCTTCATCTATCTATCTCTCCATCTATCTCGCCAAATATCCATCAATCTATCCCTCCATCCATCTATCCATTCATCTTTCCATTTCTCCATATCTCCCTCCATTTATCTGTGTCTCTATCTATCTCTCCATCATTTCATCCATCTCTCTATCCCTTCATCTAGCTAGCTATCTTGCTATCTCTCCATCCACCTATCTATCCATTTCTTCACCTCTCCGTCCATCTTTCTACTTCTCCATCCCTCCGTTTATCCTTCCATCTATCTATCCATCCATGTATCCCTCCATCTATCTTTCCATTTTTCCATCTCTTCATCCATCTCTCTATCCACCCCAACCTTCCTTCCATCTATCCATCCCTCCATCTGCCTGTCCATCATTCTATCCATCTATCTTTCCATCTCTCCATCTCTCCCTCCATCTATATCTCTATCTCTCCATCTATCTCTCCAAATACCCATCAATCTATCCCTCCATCCATCTATCCATCCATCTTTCCATTTCTCCATATCTCCCTCCATTTATCTGTCTGTCTGTCTATCTATCTCTATCTCTCTCCATCCATTCATCCATCCCTCTATCCCTTCATTTAGCTAGCTATCTCGCTCTCTCTCTCCATCCATCTATCTATCCATTTCTTCATCTCTCCATCCATCTATCCATCTCTCCATCCATCTATCTATCTCTCCGTCCATCTATCTATCCATCTGTCCATTCATCCATCTCTCCATCCATCTTTCTACATATTCATCCATCTTTTTACTTCTCCGTCCCTCCATCTATCCTTTCATCAATCCATCTATCTCTCCATCCATCTATCTATCCATCTCTCCATCCATCTTTCTACTTATCCCTTCATCTAGCTAGCTATCTCACTCTCTCTCCATCCACCTATCTATCCATTTCTTCATCTCTCCATCCATCTATCCATCTCTCCATCCATCTATCTATCTCTCCGTCCATCTATCTATCCATCTGTCCATCCATCCATCTCTCCATCCATCTTTCTACATATTCATCCATCTTTTTACTTCTCCGTCCCTCCATCTATCCTTTCATCAATCCATCTATCTCTCCGTCCATCTATCTATCCATCTCTCCATCCATCTTTCTACTTATCCCTTCATCTAGCTAGCTATCTCACTCTCTCTCCATCCACCTATCTATCCATTTCTTCATCTCTCCATCCATCTATCCATCTCTCCATCCATCTATCTATCTCTCCGTCCATCTATCTATCCATCTGTCCATCCATCTATCTATCCATCTGTCCATCCATCCATCTCTCCGTCCATCTTTCTACATATTCATCCATCTTTCTACTTCTCCGTCCCTCCATCTATCCTTTCATCAATCCATCTATCTCTCTGTCCATCTATCTATCCATCTCTCCATCCATCCATCTCTCCATCCATCTTTCTACTTATCCCTTCACCTAGCTAGCTATCTCACTCTCTCTCCATCCATCTATCTATCCATTTCTTCATCTCTCCATCCATCTATCTATCTCTCCGTCCATCTATCTATCCATCTGTCCATCCATCCATCCATCTCTCCATCCATCTATCTATCTCTCCGTCCATCTATCTATCCATCTGTCCATCCATCCATCTCTCCGTCCATCTTTCTACATATTCATCCATCTTTCTACTTCTCCGTCCCTCCATCTATCCTTTCATCAATCCATCTATCTCTCTGTCCATCTATCTATCCATCTCTCCATCCATCCATCTCTCCATCCATCTTTCTACTTATCCCTTCACCTAGCTAGCTATCTCACTCTCTCTCCATCCACCTATCTATCCATTTCTTCACTTCTCCATCCATTCATCCCCCCATCTATCCAAATGGGGTTTCCCGTGAAACATCCACCTAGTAGAAGCTATGGCGGTTATTTGATGGCTGAGTCAATAAATAGTCTCACATCGAGGGATGAATGTTATCTTAACGATGCAGCCAGTTCCTAATTCCTTCTTAAATGACAAGGGTCTGCCAAGGGTCCTCCTAAGGATTGTCACGGCCAGTTGCCGGCCTCGCTCTCTTTTCCAGGAGAGCCTGGTGGGGATGGGAGGCGGTTGCATTTGCAAAATGTGAGGGGCTCCTTCCCATTTTTAAACAACAACGAAACAGAGTCAAAAATAAGTTCTTTGAATATCTTGTATTTCTTTCAAGAGTTCAATATTATTTCAAAGCATCCAATGAAGGTATATGGGTCTATGCAATATATAAATCAAAATTTAGAAATCCAAAAGACACCCAAATTCAATCTTGAAGGGAAATCCCAAAATAATATGTATAATCCACAAGGTATGGTGGTGTCTTAAACTCTATAACGGTCAACGGACACAAAAGAATATATCGGAGCACTATCCGTTTCGCTAAACATCCAGCTTCATCGGGACCGTGGACACTTTAGTACAGTGTTTCTCAACCAGTGTGCTGGGGCCCACTAGTGTGCCGTGAGCGATCATCAGGTGTGCCGTGGGAAATTGGAACCTCCGAGGAAGGGGGGGGGGGGTTCTAGTGTGTTGAAGTATAAAAACCCTAAGAAACCTACCTCAATAAAGGCACAAAATTACAAACACCCCCCTCCCCACCCGTTGTCTACTTGGTCTCTCCCTCTCCATGCATTGGGAAGGCCCACCTCCCTTTCCCCAAGTAGAGACCCCCTCTTGCCTCCTGGGGGTTCTGTGTGGGAAGTTTGGCCCAGTTCTATCATTGGTGGGGTTCAGAATGCTCTTTGATTTTAGGGGAACTATAAATCCCAGCAACTACAACTCCCAAATGTCAAGGTCTATTTCCCCTGAACTTCATCTACGTTCATATTTGGGCATATTGAGTATTCATGCCAAGTTTGGTCCTGATCCAACATTGTTTGAATCCACAGTGATCTCTGGGTATAGGTGAACTACAACTCCAAAACTCAAGGTCAATGACCACCAAACTCTTATAGCATTATGGGAAGTTTGTGTGGGAAGTTTGTGTCTTCCTGCCACTCCTGCCAGGATATCTATGTTGTGTTCATCGAAACAGGCCCAGGTTTCACACTGAGTGTATAAATACATTTTTTAAAAACATATTAACTATATGTATTACTGTGTTAGAGTGTCATTTTGTGTCGTTTTGGTTGGTGTGCCCCAGGATTTTGCAAATGTAAAAAGTGTGCCGCGGCTCAAAAAAGGTTGGGAAACACTGCTTTAGTATATTAAATCCATTCAATTGCATAGTATCCCCTGGTATCACAAATCCCCATATACACCCTTATCATTCCATATTCAAATGATACCATCCATTACTTTGTATAGGGTCGACTTTTGTCCATTGACCTTCATGAATGAGGTGGCTGTGTCCACATATTATATGCATGATTTTGATATTTGGTATGTATTTATATATTTTGGCTGTTTACTCGATATGATTCGTAGGTGGTCCCTCTGGTATAGAGTCGACCCTATAGAAAGTAATGGATGGTATCATTTGAATATGGAATGATAAGGGTGTATATGGAGATCTGTGATACCAGGGGATACTATTGTCTTCACTGACTTTATATATTTTGTATAATTTTCACAGACCGGACCCTATGCAATTGAATGGATTTAATATACTACAGTATCCACGGTCCCGATGAAGCTGAATGTTTAGCAAAACGGATAGCGCTCCGATATATTCTTTTGTGTCCGTCAACCGTTATAGAGTTTAAGATACCACCATACCTATTGGATTATACATATTATTTTGGGATTTCCCTTCAAGATTGAATTTGAGTGTCTACTCTTGGACCTTTGTCTTTTGGATTTCTAAATTTTGATTTATATATTGCATTAGCTGTACCCGGCACGTGTTGCTGTGCCCTATTTAGGAGATGCAAGAAAGTCTGAGTATGTAAGGGTTGGAATTGATGTTACTTGTGGTCTTGGTGGGGTCATGTGCGTATTGTGTTGTGTGTAGGTATTACTTTTTTGGTGAGTTAGTGGGTGTGTGGTGGCATTGTGGGTGGTAGTATGTTGTGGAATGCTTGTGTGGGTGGGGTGTTTTGGGTGTTTATGTGTGTTTGTAGAGTATCAGTGTAGTGTTGTGTTGTGGTTGGAGTATAGGTGGAGTTGGTTTTTGTTTGTGGTGGTGGTAGGTGTTGTGTGTGCCGGGTCCCGTAAGGTTGGGGGGATGGGTTGTGATAGGAAGTTGTGTTGTGTTGTGTGGGTAGGAATTGCTGGAGTATTGTGCCTGGGACATGTGTGTATTTGGAGGTGTGCGTGGGGGTGAGTAGTGAGTGCAGTCCTGGGTTTTGTGTTGGGGAAGTTGTCAGGTATTTGTGGGGTGTATTTTGTGTGTGTTGTGGTGACATAGTTGGTGATGTGGAAAGGGTGTGGCTTTTGCCAGTGGTGATTGTTGTGAATTTTGGTTGGGGTTGGTTTTTGTGTTGCAGGATTTTTTTTGTGGGTTTTGCAAGTTTGTGTTATTCCGGCGGTATATGTTTGTCAGTGGTGCCTGTGTCCCTGGTGCCCTATTTGTGTTAGTTTTATGTCCTCCTGGGAGTTGTTATGGCCTCCTGTGTTAGTTGGTTGTACTGTGTAGGTTTCAGTTTAGCAGAGTTATGTTTAACCTTCAAACACCAACTGTCTAAACTCAAATCACTCAGCATTCTATCCTAGCCTTGGCTGGCACTGCCCAGCGTTACTATGGTTACTCAGCCTCCCTGAATTTTGTGTGGGCCGATGTTGGCCAATGGGTTTCGCTGGCTGCCGCAGAGGATGCTGGGAAATGTAGTTTTTTTAAATCGTTGTTTTGGAGGCCTTCTAGGTTTTTGGGGGGAAGTTTTTTTGCTAAAAACCTTCCTTGCCTGAGGCCTATTTTTGTTGGCAAGTTTGGTGTCTCTGCGTTGGAAGGTTTATCAGTCATTCGACGACGGGACCTCCTTTATATAATAGATAGACCCATATATCTTCATTGGATGCTTTGAAATAATATTGAACTCTTGAAAGAAATACAAGATATTCAAATAACTTAATTTTTGACTCTGTTTCGTTGTTGTTTATCCTTCATTGGGAACCATCCCTCGGTTTGTTTGCTCCTTCCCATTTTTGCCAGGGAAGGGAAGGGTGCCCCAGGTGGGTTACCTGAGCAGAAAGGAATATATACAGCTATTATTTATGCCTGCCCTCGGCTTTTATTCCCGGCATTTCTCTCCCTTTGCAGTCCTGGCTCTGCTTTAACTAAATGTTGATTTATGGCCGTGAAGCCCAATCAACCCGAACTCTTCAGTTCTGCGCTCCCTGGTGGGTTTGGGGGTGACTAATGTCCCCCAAGGGAAGGTCCCTGGCAAGAGAAGGCCACGAGCATCAGAAAGACAAGGAAAGGCATCGGGGAAAGAGGGGGGACCCTACCCTTCATTCACCAGAAGGAGCCCTTTCCCCTATTAGAGGAAAGGCATTTGTTTTCTAGACAGTGGGAAGAGAAGAGGGAGAGGGAGGAACACATTGAGATGCAAGTGTGGACCAAAATAACAGAGAAATACACACACACATGTTCCTTAGGTGTGTTATAGCCCTGGACCCCATAAAAACAGAACAACATATATTCCACTGCCATATAATGCAGTTTGAACTGCATTGAACCACCTTATATGATCAGTATAGGCCCAGATAATGCCGTTTGGACCGCATTGACCTGCATTATATGATCGGTGCAAGCCCATATAATGCAGTTTGAACTGTATTGAACCCCATTATATGGTCACCACATAGACCCAGGTGATGCAATTTGAACTGCATTATATGGTCAATGTAAACCCGGATCGTTCAGCTTGGACTACATTGAATTG
>JARBWK010000014.1:45617958-45693878 GCA_030556195.1 Anolis apletophallus | reverse complement strand
GAAGAAAGAAGAAAGGAGGGAAGGAAAAGGGGAGGATAGCAGGAAGGACGGGAGAGGAAAGGAAGGAAAGGATAGAAGGATGGAGTGAAGGAAGGAAGGAAAGAGGGGAGAAGGAAGGAAGGAAAAAGGAAGGATAGCAGGAAGGATGGGAGGGGAAAGGAAGGAAATGATAGAAGGATGGGGTGAAGGAAGGAAGGAAAGAAGAAAGGAAGGAAGGAAAAGGCAAGGATAGCAGGGAGAAGGGGAGGGAAAAGGAAGGAAATGATAGAAGGATGGAGTGAAGGAAGGAAGGAAAGAGGGGAAAAGAAAGGAACACAGAAACACATTTGTTACCCAAGGAGCATAAAATATTTATACATAACTTTGGGATAAAATTGTCAAATATACATGCATATATACATGCACAGAAATATACAAATATACACATACACACATACATAAACACACCTGTACTTACACACATCAACACATATACACGCACATACATATATAAACACACATATACATAAGTACACACATATACATGCATACACATATACATAACTGCACACACAGTCCCCAAGTTTAAAAAATCCCACAGCAACGTGTGGCCGGGTCAGCGATGCAGTTTAAACTGGATTGAACTTGATCATATGGATTTATATTTCATTGATTTGTTTAGGTTTTTATTATATGTTATGTTTTAATTCTACTTATGATTTTGTAAGCATTGAATTTTACCCTGTTAATTGCCTTCAGTCGCCTACGGGCTGAGAAATACAAATACAGCAATTCTCTCGGCATTACCTCGCAAAGGAAGATTCTTAGGAAGGACTCATCCCACGCTTTTTACAAGCGCGCTGATGACTAAAAAGGCCAAGCTGAGATAGGCAAGTCCGGTTGCAGAAAGCACAGCAGAAAGTCTCCTTGGGTGATGTCGCTTCCAACTTGTGGTTCTTTCTGCGTTGTCGAGACCCGTTTGGCGTGTCTTCTCGAAAGGCCGCAGCATTGTGCATAGTGCATCTCCACGCCTTCCGATGTGAGGCCAGGGTGGACCATTGTTGGTGATCAATCTGGCCGAGCCTGAGATGTTGTTTCAGGGAGTCCTTATATCTCTTTTTTGGGGCGCCTCTCTTGCGCTGACCCGTGGCGAGTTCACCGTAGAGTAGTATCTTTGGGAGGCGGTGGTCCTCCATCCTAGAGACGTGCCCTGCCCAGCACAATTGTGTTCTCAATAGCATGGCCTCAACGCTGGTCATCCCTGCTTGGTCAAGGGCAGCAACATTCGTCACATAGTCAGTCCAGTGAATATTTAGGATTGTGCGCAGACAGCGCTGATGAAAGCGTTCGAGGAGTTGTAGGTGTTGGTAATAGGTGACCCATGTTTCAGACCCATAGAGGGGAATAGCAAAACACAACCAAAGGGTAGCCAGAGAAATGCAATAACCAGTATATTCTATATAAACCTAGGTCAATTATGCTGGCGTAATAACAGTCATAAATCAGAGATTCAACTTAGGTAAGTACCTATATTCAACACAAATAATATTGGCTCACATGAGAGTAAACAAAGTATTTAACAGGTAAGTACCTTATATCCAGGGGCGGTCTAAGGTTATTTTATATGGTAAGCGAACATTACTTTGGCGCCCCCCTTTGTCTCCTCCCCCTTTCCCTTTGCCTCCGCCCCCTGCCTGCCCAATTGCAGGCGCAGAAGCCGAAGCCTGTAAACACGTCACGTCAGCACTCCGTATTCGGCACGCAGGGAGCGGAGGCAAAGGGAGCTCCTGCAGGCCAGGCGCTGAAGCCGACGCAGCAGCAGTGAGGTTTGCTACGGCGGCGCGGCTGGAGTGGCGGCGCCCTTCCCAGAAGATGGCGCCCTTCCCAGAAGTTGACACCCTAAGCGGTCGCTTACTTCACGTATACGTCGAACCGCCCCTGCTTATATCAACGATGTAAATCAAAAATCATCAGGTAAGTACCTTACATCACAGTTCTATGCAGCTTACATGCAAGTGAGCAAAGACGTTGAATCTTGGAGGAATGTTCCTCAGTACATACTCCTTAAGGAGAAGCGCCACCTAGTGTTCACCACCAGAATTTTAGTTTTGTAAGTACTTTAGAACCATTTAGAATTATGATTGCACAGGCCTAATCTGTATCTGTATACCTTTATATGTATGTATGTGTGTATGCGGAGGGCGGAAGGGCGGAAGGGCAGATATGTGGCAGCCACTTTCACAGGCCAGGGCGGATATGTGGCAATCACTTTCACAGGCCACAGCGACCAGCGCGGGTGATGGGCCTGCACCAAACTTGGTACACATAACCCCCCTAACCCCCTTTACGTCCTGTCGGGGGACATGAGCCACGGATTATGGGATTTGTAGTACTTTCCAACACTTTGGTTCCCACAGACCACTGAGCCCACCAAAAAGGACCAATACAGACCACACTCAGCACACACAGCCCCCATGACCCACTCTACGTCCTGGTGCAGTTCGGAGGAGGGTGGACCATGGATGATGGGACTTTAAGTGCCTCTATTCACTTCCCAAGTCCACTGCAACCCTCATCCAATCACTGATCGAGACCAAACTTGCCATACATAACCCCCATGACTGCCTTTACGTCCTGGTTAGGTTTGGGGGAGGACTGACAATGGATGATGGGATTTGTAGTACTTTCACACCCCTCTGTTCCCACAGACCACTGTGGCCCCCAACAAACACTGATAAAGACCACACTTGGCACACAGAGCCCCAGTGACCCAGTCCACATCCTACTGAAGTTTGGAGGGGGACAGAACATGGATGATGGGACTTGCAGTACCTTCCCTCACTTCCCAATCCTGCTACAAACCTAATCCAATGACTTATCAACACCAAATCTGGCACACAGAGCCCTCATGACCCACTCTACAGCCTTGTGCATTTTTCTGTGAGACGGACCACGGATGATGGGACTTGAAGTACCTTCACTCACTTCCAAAAAACAATGCATCCCTCATCCATTCACCAATACAGACCAAACTTAGCACACAGAGCCCCCATGACCCAATCTACATCCTACTACACTTTGGGGGGGACCAGAGATGATGGGACTTGCACTACCTTCAGTAATTTCATGATACCACTGCAACTCCCAATAATGATGGATCAAGACCAAACTTGGCACACAGAGCTCCCATGACCCACTCTACATCCTGCTGCACTTCTCAAATAACCCGGGCAGGGCCGGGTCCCCAAGCTAGTAAATAATAAAGAAGAGACCTTCCCATCCACATGCCTGTGTGTTCAAGTCTTTGCAAATTTATTCAACTTGGAGACAGCATATACAGGCTGTCCCCAAATAATTTGCTATCTCCTACTCCTACCTCACCCTAGGTTTTTTTATCATATTATCGTGTCCACTCGGCCTGTCCACCCTATTCCCTGTGTGTGAATTTCCTGTATTTTATTTATTATTGTAATTGTGTTTTTATTATTTATTTATTTATTTATTTATATTCCACTCTTCTCACCCCGAAGGGGACTCAGAGTGGATTACAGTACACATACTTTGCAGACAATCCCTGCAGTTCAACATATGACATATATAGACAATAGGCATGGTTTCGAACCCAAAAATCATGATTCTAAAATCAAATGGGGGGGGGGTTATTAGTAATAGAAAGACTTACAAAAATTTTCCCAAAATTTCTAAAATGTAACAATTACTAACAAAATTCGTTAGTAGTTCGTATGCCAGCGCATGCGCATTCCAGATGGTTTGGCCTACAACTCCCAGAAATCCTAACAGCTGGTAAATTGGCTGGGATTTCTGGGAGTTGTAAACCAAAACTAGAATAAATCACACTGAATTCTAGATGGGACTCTCCAAATAGGAAGGAGGGAGGGGGTATTCTATTCTTGGAAGCAGCAAAAAAAGGAGGAGCCTCGCTGCCTCTCTCTCACCCCGATCCTGAGGGAGCGAGGGCCCAAGTTTGCCCAGGCTGAGAGGAAAAGGGAAGAGGCCTGAGGCTGTGAGGAATGGTGGGAGTTGAAGTCCAAAACACCTGGACGGCTGAAGTTGGCCCCTCATGAAGCCTCTTCAAGGCTTTAGATCCTGGCAGGCAGAAGGGGCAGGGAGAGCCGTCCACTCCTCCTGCCCTGCCAGGATCTAAAGCATCAAAGAGTATTGGGGTGAGAAACCAACCTAATGTATCATAGAATGAATGCTACTGTAAGTGCCCAATATTATAAGTAACCCAACTGGTCATATACCTACATTGCATGTGCATGCAATAATACAGCAGTAATAACAATGGGTATAAGAAGAGGTAAAATTCAAACCGAAGTATTCTGACTGTGGTCCCTCCTCAAGGGTGCAAACTGCAAAAGGCTCTTCTCTGAGCCCGGAAAAGCCAACAGCGTTTGCTGCCTGGGTGCACACACATACATATTCTTTGGGGGATTTGCTGCAGAATCCCGGGCTCATAGAGAAGATTCTGCAGCAAATCCCCCCCAAAGAATATGTATGTGTGTGCACCCAGGCAGCAAACGCTGTTGGCTTTTCCCGGGCTCATAGAGAAGAGCCTTTTGCAGTTTGCACCCTTGAGGAGGGACCACAGTCAGAATACTTCGGTTTGAATTTTACCTCTTCTTATACCCATTGTTATTACTGCTGTATTATTGCATGTGCATGGAATGTAGGTATATGACCAGTTGGGTTACTTATAATATTAGGCACTTACAGTAGCATTCATTCTATGATACATTAGGTTGGTTTCTCACCCCAATACTCTTTGATGCTTTAGATCCTGGCAGGCAGGAGAGGCAGGGAAGCCCGGAAAAATGTAAACAGAGAGGTTTCCTCAGAGTAAATCCACAAAGGAGGGCACTTCATCCAAAGTGCCCTCCTTTGCAGATTTACTTCTGAGTAAACCTCTCTGTTTACATTTTTCCGGCTTCCAGCCGAAAGAAGGAGCGAGTTTAGGGCTTGCCTTGCCATAATACTTATTGGCAAGGGAGGCGGGAGGGTGGTGAGAGAAGGAGGGTGCCCCCTTACGACCTAATAACGACACTTAAGAAAATCCTGGCCCCAGTTCTATAAAGAAAGTCCACTTCCTGGTTGGCATTCCAGATGCAGAAATACTCAAAAGTAGCATTTCTTACGAATTTCTTCCGAATCATTTCATTTTCATAACTTTTTTCTCATGCCTAATAGACAAACATAGGACATATATAGATGAACAGAGGCAATCTTCTGGCCAACAGGGGGAGCTGATGCACTCCTCATCTCTCAGCCTCCCTTTTTGTTGTTTTCTTCCACATTCCTCAGCGATTCCTGGAGTTCTTTAATGGCCTCATAAATCAGTCAAAATTTGCCTCCCCACTTTAATGTGGTACCTTTATCTCCTACTTGACAAATGCAACTGTCTTTCAGGCTGCAAAGGTCGACAGCAGGCTACACCTAAGGTCGAGCACCCACTTCGACCCGGGCAGGCCTCGAACTCATGACCTACTGGTCAGAGAGATCTTATGCAGTGGACACTTAGCCAGCTGCGCCACATTCCCAGTGCATTATTATTATTATTATTATCCTCATGAATTTTGTTTTGTATTTTGTATTTTACTGTGTTGTATTGTATTTTAGAAGGGCTTGGCCTCATGTTAGCTGCCCCGAGTCCCCATTGGGGAGATGGTGGCGGGATATAAGTAATAATAATAATAATTATTATTATTATTATTACAAACAAGATTGGTTCTGTCGGTTTGTCCATAACTTGAATTTGTATGTAAACCAGAATAGGTACATTTCTTAAGTGTAACTTCAGCCATATGTAATTGCTTATTATGTTTTGTGATTAATCACAATGCTTTAATTATGTTCCATTTGGAACAATGAAAATACATCCTTCCTATTGAATATTTACATTACGATTCATAACAGTAGCAAAAGCACAGTTATGAGTTAGCAACGAAAATAATTTTATGGTTGGGGGTCACCACAACATAAGGAACTGCATTAGGAAGGTTGCGAAACACTGACCTAGAGATTTCTAGAGCAGTGTTTTTCAACCTGTTTTGAGCCGCAGCACATTTTTTACATTTACAAAATCCTGGGGCACACCACCAACCAAAATGACACAAAATGACACTCTAACACAGTAATACATATAGTTAATACGTTTTTAAATGTATTTATACACTCAGTGTGAAACCTGGGCCTGTTTCGATGAACACAACATAGATATCCTGGCAGGAATGGCAGAAAGACACAAACTTCCCACACAGAACTCCCATAACCAAGAGAAAATACTATAAGAGTTTGGTGGGCATTGACATTGGGTTTTGGAGTTGTAGTTCACTGACATCCAGAGAGCACTATGGACTCAAACAATGTTGGATCAGGACCAAACCTGGCATGAATACTCAATATGCCCAACTATGAACACACATGGAGTTTGGGGGAAATAGACCTTGACATTTGGGAGTTACAGTTTCTGGGATATATAGTTAACACACAAACAAAGAGCATCCTGAACTCTTGCAACAATGGAATTGAACCAAACTTGCCATATTGAACTCTCATTACCAACAGAAAGTACTGAAAGGGTTTGCTTGGGAGTTGACCTTGAGGTTGGAAGTTGTAGTTCACCTACACCCAGAGCGCACTGTGGACTCAAACAATGTTATGTTACTGTTTGTTTTCTATCCAGGATCACAATGTTGGAAGGAGGCTCGCCACTTTAAGGTCCCTAAAACAGGCATGGGAAAACTTCGGCCCTCTGGGTGCTTTGGACTCCAACTCCCACCATTCCTAACAGCCTGAGGCCCTTTCCTGCTTAAGTGGCTGAGGGGGGAGGAAAAGGGCCTGAGGCTGCTAGGAATGGTGGGAGTTGGAGTCCAAAACACCTGGAAGGTCCAAGTTTGCCCATGCCAGCTTTCGACAGAGACCTCTTCCTCCCCCTTCCCCTTTGCGCCCTTTCTTCCCCCTCCTGCCCAACACTTACTTTTTCTTCTACACTGCCGCTTTTGATCCGAAGGGGCAGCGTGAGCATGTTCAGGAGGAGAGGGGGGAGGGAGGAAGATGTGACCCATGCGGGCGCTACTGCACAGACTTGCCCCAGAGCAAAGCGAGGCAAAGCGAGCAGAGCGAGGCTGGGAAGAAGGGAGCCCGAGTGGAGAAGAGAAAGTGTTCGGCAGGAGGGGGAAGAAAGGGCATTGGAGGTTCCAATTTCCCACGGCACACCTGACGATCGCTCACGGCGCACTAGTGTGCCACGGCACACTGGTTGGGAAGCACTGTTCTAGAGAACACATTTTAAAATCAAATCCATGAATAATAAAAGGTGCAAATATCAAAAAGGGGAGGAGTCCCTATCAGTTTGCATTCCTTTTACCCGGTCCCAGATTATTTTGGAGCAACGGCAGTGCCTCTGAGCATGGACAAAGCACCTACCTGGATGCTATTTGCAACCTACAGCTACAAAGCTGTAGGGATCTGTGTCTGCATTTTCGAAAACATTTTGTTGTTGTTGTTGTTGCTGCTGCTTTTAATTGCTGTTCCTTGCTTTGGAATCTCCAGATGTCAGCAGCCTCTATCTATATGTATTATATATTCATAAGGGAACAAACAAACCAAGTAAACAAACCATGCTGCTTAGTCACACCTTGGTTACAATGCAGGATTTTAGTTCGGGGGGGGGGGGGGGACGACACATATCATCTCCAAAAAGTGGGGGATGTTTTGCACATCCCAATGCAGTTTGTTTACAGAAGACGTTGATTGAAGCCCCGCATTTAATCCAAGGCCACTTTCACCAGGAAATGTGGTACAGAGATCAATCTTTTTTGGAGACCGACAGATGCCTCAATTACTATACCTGCTACAATACCTGATATGCATTCCCACAATGCATTTCTTGCCTGGATTTCTCCCTACAACTGCAGAAAAGGCTATAAACCAGTGTTTCTCAACCTGGGGGGTCGGGACCCCTATGGGGGTCGCAAGGGGGTGTCAGAGAGTTGCCAAAGACTATCAGAAAACACATTATTTTCTATTGACCGTGTGGGTTCTGATTGGGAAGCTTGGCCCAATTCTATCGTTGGTGCGGTTCAGAATGCTCTTTGATTGTAGGTGAACTATAAATCCACACAACTGCAATTCCCAATGTCAGGGTCAATATTTTTCCCCAAACCCCTCCAGTATTTTCTGTTGTTCATGGGAGTCTGGTGTGCCAAGTTTGGTTCAATTCCATCATTGTTGGAGTTCAGAATGCTCCTTGATTGTAGGTGAACTATAAATCCACACAACTGCAATTCCCAATGTCAGGGTCAATATTTTTCCCCAAACCCTCCAGTATTTTCTGTTGTTCATGGGAGTCTGGTGTGCCAAGTTTGGTTCAATTCCATCATTGGTGGAGTTCAGAATGTTCTTTGATTGTAGGTGAACTATAAATCCACACAACTGCAATTCCCAATGTCAGGGTCAACATTTTCCCCCAAACCCCTCCAGTATTTTCTGTTGTTCATGGGAGTCTGGTGTGCCAAGTTTGGTTCAATTCCATCATTGCTGGAGTTCAGAATGCTCCTTGATTGTAGGTGAACTATAAATCCACACAACTGCAATTCCCAATGTCAGGGTCAATATTTTTCCCCAAACTCCTCCAGTATTTTCTGTTGTTCATGGGAGTCTGGTGTGCCAAGTTTGGTTCAATTCCATCATTGTTGGAGTTCAGAATGCTCCTTGATTGTAGGTGAACTATAAATCCACACAACTGCAATTCCCAATGTCAGGGTCAATATTTTTCCCCAAACCCCTCCAGTATTTTCTGTTGTTCATGGGAGTCTGGTGTGCCAAGTTTGGTTCAATTCCATCATTGGTGGAGTTCAGAATGTTCTTTGATTGTAGGTGAACTATAAATCCACACAACTGCAATTCCCAATGTCAGGGTCAACATTTTCCCCCCTCAAACCCCTCCAGTATTTTCTGTTGTTCATGGGAGTCTGGTGTGCCAAGTTTGGTTCAATTCCATCATTGCTGGAGTTCAGAATGCTCCTTGAGTGTAGGTGAACTATCAATCCACACAACTGCAATTCCCAATGTCAGGGTCAATATTTTTCCCCAAACTCCTCCAGTATTTTCTGTTGTTCATGGGAGTCTGGTGTGTCAAGTTTGGTTCAATTCCATCATTGGTGGAGTTCAGAATGCTCTTTGATTTCAGGTGAACTATAAATCCGAGCAATTCCCAAATATCAAGGTCTATTTTCCCCAAACTCCACCAGTGTTCACATTTGGACGAGTATTTGTGCCAAGTTTGATCCAGATCTATCATTGTTTGAGTCCACAGTGCTCTCTGGATGTAGGTGAACTGCAACTCCCAAACTCAAGGTCAGTGTCCACCAAACCCTTCTGGTATTTTCTGTTGGTCATGGGAGTTCTGTGTGCCAAGTTTGGTTCAACTCCATCGTTGGTGGAGTTCAGAATGCTCTTTGATTGTAGGTGAACTATAAATCCCAGCAACTACAACTCCCAAATGACAAAATCACCCTCCGACAATCCCACCAGTATTGGGTGTATCAGGTATTTGTGCCAAATGTGGTCCGGTGAATGAAAATACATCCGATATTTTACATGATGATTCATAACAGTCGCAAAATTACAGTTATGAAGTAGCAACGAAAATGATTGTATGGTTGGGGGTCACCACAACATCAGGAACCGTATTAAGGGGTCGTGGCATTGGGAAGGTTGAGGGCCACTGCTATAAACCTTGCAAAACTACAGCTCCCATTATTCTATCCTGTTCAAGCAGTGCCAAATGGCACTCGTTCTACAATGAAAGGCCTGTGTTCCTAGGTACCCAACAACAGTCGTCTCTCCCTTAACCAAAACTCTCAAGCAACTGGCAAAAGACATAACACTGTGATACCAAATTTGAAAAATATTCCCAGGCACAAAAATCATATTGCATAAAAATCAAAGTAAAATCAATATTAATTGCCGTTTAACTAATATTGCGCCAAAGCATACTGCAGTCACAAAGCTGTCTTCATAATACAGTCAGGCTTTGTTTCATTAAGTTGGTCTTAATTTGCCTTTAATGGCTGTTTTTTTCAATGTTAACATGATACGATGGTCTAGTTTAGGGTATGGCGTTAGCTCAGCCTATTTCTTAATGATAACTCTCAAGCAACCGGAAACTGCATTTATCCGGCATCGACTGAAGCCGGCCTCTAGGAAATTGCTTTCCCGTAATGAAATTGCCCACAAGAACTATCCTTGCAAGTGTTAATAATGTAAATACAAGCAATTAGCATCCGAACATAGGTTGCGATTGTCAATTTCAGTGATAATCTAATCCTGATATTCAACGATGCGGGCATTATGTGAGTAATTAGAACAGTTACATTTAGGAAACTGCAATACTCGTAATCCCTCCACAAATTGAGGCTACTCCAATAACTTTGCCATCCTTGTGTACCTATATATATGTAAGTGTATGTGTGTGTGTGTGTACGCATTTCTTAATTTGTATGTGTCAAAGCAATAATTCAGCAGTCCTCCTGATTGATTGATTGATTGATTGATTGATTGATCAATCTACCTAACTACCTATCTCTATCTCAGTGTTTTGCCAACCTTTTTTGAGCCACAGCACATTTTTTACATTTACAAAATCCTGGGGCACACCACCAACCAAAATGACACAAAATGACACTCTAACACAGTAATACAGATAGTTAATATGTTTTGAAATGTATTTATACACTCAGTGTGAAACCTGGGCCTGTTTCGATGAACTCAACATAGATATCCTGGCAGGAATGGCAGAAAGACACAAACTTCCCACACAGAACTCCCATAACCAAGAGAAAATACTATAAGAGGTTGGTGGGCATTGACCTTGAGTTTTTGGAGTTGTAGTTCACCTATATCCAGAGAGCACTGTGGACACAAACAATGTTGGATCAGGACCAAACTTGGCATGAATACTCAATATGCCCAAATGTGAACACAGATGGAGTTTGGGATAATAGACCTTGACATTTGGGAGTTACAGTTTCTGGGATTTATAGCTAACACACAATCAAAGAGCATCCTGAACTCTTGCAACAATGGAATTCAACCAAACTTGGCATATTGAACTCTCATTACCAATGCCCACCAAACTCTTACAGTATTTTATCTTGGGTATGGGAGTTCTGTGTGGGAAGTTTGATTCCATTCCATCATTGGTAGAGTTCAGAGTGCTCTTTGATTGCGGGTGAACTATAACTTCCAGCAACTACAACTCCCAAATGACAAAATCAATTGTGTTCATCGAAACAGGCCCAGGTTTCACACTGAGTGTATAAATACATTTTAAAACATATTAACTATATGTATTACTGTGTTAGAGTGTCGTTTTGTGTCGTTTTGGTTGGTGGTGTCGCCCCAGGATTTGGTAAATGTAAAAAAAGTGCCACAGCTCAAAAAAGGTTGAAAAACACTGGATATAATTTAATACAAACAAAACAATACCCCATTCAAATTATTATCCCGAAGGCCCAAATGTAGCAGTAGAGAGCATTAACACCCATCTATCCTCATAAGATGTAACTGGAGCAGATCTCAAATGGAATAATCTGGCATAAAGGGATGGTGCGATGAGGCTCTCAGATTGGGTAATCCAATATTAGACCCCGAACTTTGCCCAGCGCTTGCCCTTTGCGGAAATGGTTTCCCCTTGCAGGAAAACATGCCATTCTCTGCTTGTGGAAGCCCCGAATGCCTTCATCCTTCAGTTAAATTCCGTTTATTATTACATTTCCTTCCACCCGAAGCTCTCTGGGTGGTTCTCAGAGCACAAGTGGAAACTGTAAAGTGCAGAAATGTAATGGAACATGACAGGGAAACCTATAAAAGTTTAAACTAACAGAATAAATCCAAAGTAAAAGCAAAAAGCCGCCTTTGGAAATTGCCCAGATCCTTCATCCAATCCAAAATAATGGAGCTGAGTCACTGGAATAAACCGCATGGCACGGCCACGATCCAAGGGACAGGTCCTCGCCTGCCAAGGATCTCTCCCGTTGCCTTTGGTCAAGGAATCTCACAACCAGGGGCGGTCTTACCTATACGCGAACTACGCGGCTGCGTAGGGTGCCATCTTGGACGCAGCAGTGTGGGGCGCCATCGTGGGGCACCGCGCCACTGTTGCAAACCTCCCTGCTGTGCTGCTATCTGCTTCAATGCCTACAGGAGCTTCTGGGCATGCGCGAAAAACGTCCGCGCATGTCCAGAAGCTTTTGCAGGTGCTGAAGCCAAAGCCTAATCAGGCTTAACAGGCTTCAGCGCCTGCAGGAGCTTCTAGGCATGCGCAGAGGTTTTTTGCGCATGCGCAGTGGCCCGGAGCTCAACTTCAGCTCTGGAGCCACTGCGCATACACCAAAAAATCTGTGCATGTCCAGAAGCTTTTGCAGGCGCTGAAGCCAAAGCCTAAACAGGCTTAACAGGCTTCAGCGCCTGCAAGAGCTTCTGGGCATGCGCAGAGGTTTTTCGCGCATGCGCAGTGGCTCCGGAGTGCAACTTTAGCTCCGGAGCCACTGTGCATGCGTGAAAATCTCCCTCTCTCCCCTTACTTTTTTCCTCCATTCTTCCTCTTCTTTCCTCCCTTCCTCCCTTCCTCCCTTTCCTTCCCTTTCTCTCCTTTCCTTTTTCTCCCTCTCTCCCCTTCCTTCTTTCCTCCATTCTCCCTCTTCTTTCCTCTTCCTTCCTTCCTTTTTCCTCCTTCACCCTTTCCTTCTCTCCTTCCTTTTTTCTCCCTCTCCCTTCTTTCCTCCTTTCTCCCTCTTCTTTCCTCTTCCTTCCTTTCTTTCTCCCCCTCACTCTTTCCTTCTCTCCTTCCTTTTCCCTCCCTCTCCCCTTCCTTCTTTCCTCCATTCTCCCTCTTCTTTCCTCTTCCTTCCTTCCTTTTTCCTCCTTTTCACCCTTTCCTTCTCTCCTTCCTTCCTTTTTCTCCCTCTTCCTTCTTTCCTCCATTCTCCCTCTTCTTTCCTCTTCCTTCCTTTCTTTCTCCCCCTTCACTCTTTCCTTCTCTCCTTCCTTTTCCCTCCCTCTCCCCTTCCTTCTTTCCTCCATTCTCCCTCTTCCTTCCTCTTCCTTCCTTTCTCCTCCTTCACCCTTTCCTTCTCTCCTTCCTTTTCCCTCCCTCTCTCCCCTTCCTTCTTTCCTCCATTCCCTCCCTCCCCTTCCTTCCTCTTCTATTCTTTTCCCCCAAGTCTTCCTTTCCTTCTCCTTCCTTTCTTTTCACTCCTCTCTCTCCCCCCCTTCTTTATTTTCTTCTTTTCCCTTCATTATTTTACTTTTTCCTCACTCCCTTTTCCTTTCTTTTCCCCACCCTTTCCTTTCCTCCCTTCCCATTTCCTTCTTTATTTTCCCCTCCTTGTCTCTCCCCTGCTTTTCTTTTCTTCCTTTTCCATAGTTTGTTCTTCTTTTCTTTCTTTCTCTCCCCCTCCCTCCTTTGTTTCCTCTTTCTTTCTTTCTTTCTTTCTTTCTTTCCCCCCTTCCTTCCCTCCTTCCGTCTTCTCTTCCTTCCCAGAGTCCTGAGCGTGCCTTTTGCAGAGCCAGGTCTGAAGTGTCCCGTCATTCTGCCGGGCGAATCCTTTTCTCATCGTATGTACGTATAGACTCACATTGAGTTGAATTCAGTCTTAAAATATAATATACATATTATATGGCTCTCACTGAGATACATTTCCAAATATTTTGCTTTCATGGCTCTCTGAGTCAAAAAGGTTCCCGACCCGTGGTCTAAGGCATTCCTCTATCGACCCATCATCTACCTACAGTATATCTATTCATCCATCTGTATTCATCCATTTCTCCATGCATCTATTTATCTATATTCTATTCATCCATTCATAGCTCTATTCTTCTATCATCCCTCTCTATCCATCCATTCATCTTTCTATCTATCCACCTATATCTATACATTTGTCTATATTTTTATTCAGCTATATATCAACCCCTCTCCATCTATCTAGCCATCCCTCTCTATCTCTCTATCCACCCATCCCTTTAACCATCCATCCATCCCTTCCTCTATCCCAGTGTTTCCCAACCTTTTTTGAGCCGCGGCACACTTTTAACATTTAAAAAATCCGGGGGCACACCACCAACCAAAATGACACAAAATGACACTCTAACACAGTAAATAACGGCTGGGGTGATGACCTGCTGAGAGTGCTGACGCCGGGGGAGGGGGGGGGAGTCAGGCCACGCCATGCCCCGCCCCGTCCCCCGGCTTCAGTGCGCCCATAACTTCGCCAGCCTTGAGGGGGCAGTGCCAAGCCAGCATTGTGCTGGCTCTGCCACCGCTGGCTTGGCACGGCCCCCTCAAGGCTGGCGAAGCTGTGGGAGCGCAGAAGCTGGGGAGGGGCGGAGCCGGGTCCGCACCATGCCCTGACCCATCCCCACGGCTTCAGTTCTCCCACAGCTTCGCCAGCTTTGAGAGGGCAGTGCCAAGCCAGCATTGTGCTGGCTCTGCCACCGCTGGCTTGGCACTGCCCCCTCAAGGCTGGCAAGCTGTGGGAGTGCTGAAGCCGGGGGGAAGGGGCGGAGCAAGGCTGCGTCATGTCTCCCCAAACACTGCTCTATCCATCCCTCTATCCATCCCTCCATCTTCCTATCCATCCCTCTATTCATCCATCCATCCATCCTTCTATCCATCCTTCTATCCATCCATCTATCCAACCTATCTATCCCTCTCTCTCAGCCCTGCTTCTAAGGCCCGACGACTCGAGGCGGTGAACAAGCGGCAACAAGTGCCCACATACAATACATCACAAGATAAAAACAGTCATATAAAAACATATGAAATTACCAGCTAAAACTACAAAATGCAAATCTCAGCTCCACAATCTTAAAATCGGTTTCCGTTTCGTCATCATAGAAATCCGTGATCTCGATTAAAGTTTGTCTGCAAATGCCTGCTCGAAAAGCCACGTCTTGACTTTCTTACGAAATGTCAGGAGGGAGGGGGTCGATCTGATGTCACTAGGAAGGGAGTTCCAAAGCCGAGGAGCCACCACTGAGAAGGCCCCGTCTCTCGCCCCCGCCAGGCGCACCTGCAAAGCAAGCAGGACTGAGAGCAGGGCCTCTCTGGATGATCTTAAGCATCTTGATGGTTCACAGGGAGAGATGCGTTCGGACAGGTAAGTTGGACCAGAACCGTTTAAAGCTTTAAAGGCCCAAACCAGCACTTTGAATTGTGCCCGGTAGCAAACTGGTAGCCAGTGGAGCTGGCACAACAGGGGAGTTGTGCGCTCCCTGAGTTTCGCTCCTGTTATCAACCTGGCTGCTGTCTGTTGGACCAATTGAAGCTTCCGAGCAGTCTTCAAAGGCAGCCCCACGTAGAGAATGTTGCAGTAATCTATATGGGATGTAACCAGAGCATGGACTACCGTGGCCAAGTCAGACTTCCCAAGGTACGGGCGCAGCTGGCACACAAGTTTTAGCTGTGCAAATGCTCCCCTGGTCACTGCCGAAACCTGGGGTTCCAGGCTCAGCAATGAATCCAGGATCACACCCAGACTGCGAACCTGCGCCTTCAGGGGGAGTGTAACCTCATCCACCACAGGCTGTAACCCTATGTCCTGTTCGGCCTTTCGACTGACCAGGAGGGCCTCTGTCTTGTCTGGATCTAATTTCAATTTGTTCACCCTCATCCAGTCCAACACAATGGCCAAGCACCGCTTCAGGACCAAAACAGCCTCCTTAGTAGCAGGTGGGAAGGAGTGATGGGGTTGGACGTCATCTGCGTACATCTGCGTACAGATAACACTGCACCCCGAAACTCCGGATGACCTCCCCAGCGGTTTCATGTAGATGTTAAACAACATGGGAGATAGTATTGAACCTCTATCTCCCTATCCATCCCTCTTTTCATCCGTCCATCCTTCTATCCATCCCCCTCTCTCTAGTCCATCCATCAATCCCACTATCCATCCCTTTCTGTATCCATCCCTCTATCAATCCCTCCATCTCCCTATCCATCCCTCTATACATCCGTCCATCCTTCTATCCATCCATCCATCAATCCAATGTTTCCCAACCAGTGTGCCGTGGCACACTAGTGTGCCGTGAGCTATCATCAGGTGTGCCGTGGGAAATTGGAACCTCCAATCCCCTTTCTTCCCCCTCCTGCCAAACACTTTTTCTTCTCCACTCGGGATCCCTTCTTCCCAGCCTCGCTCTGCTCGCTTTGCCTCCCTCTGCTCTGGGGCGAGTCTGAGCAGTAGCGCCCGCACGGGTCACGCCGTCCTCCCTCCCCCTCCCCTCCTGAACATGCTCACGCTATTTCCCCCAAACTCCATCTGTGTTCACATTTGGGCATATTGAGTATTCATGCCGAGTTTGGTCCTGATCCAACATTGTTTCAGTCCAGAGTGCTCTCTGGATGTAGGTGAACTACAACTCCAAAACCCAAGGCCAATGTCCACCAAACTCTTATAGTATATGCTCTTGGTTATGGTAGTTCTGTGTGGGAAGTTTGATTCTATTCCATCATTGGTGGAGTTCACAATGCTCTTTGATTGCGGGTGAACTATAACTCCCGGCTGTTGAGCAAGTCCTTCGTGTGTGTCTTTCTGCCATTCCTGCCAGGATATCTATGTTGTGTTCATCGAAACAGGCCCAGGTTTCACACTGAGTGTATAAATACATTTAAAAACATATTAACTATATGTATGACTGTGTTAGAGTGTCATTTTGTGTCATTTTGGTTGGTGGTGTGCCCCAGGATTTTGTAAATGTAAAAAATGTGCCACGGCTCAAAAAAGGTTGAAAAACACTGCATCAATCAATCAATCCCTCTATCCACCCCTCTACCTATCCATCCCTCTATCCACCCTTCTATTCATCCTTCTATTCATTCTTCTATCCATCCATTTCTCTATTCATCCATCCCTCTATCTATCTCTCCATCTCCCTGTCCATCCCTCGAACCATCCCTCTATCTATCCATCCACCAATCCTTCTATCTATTTATCACTCCCTCCCTATATCCATCCATCCCTCTATCCATCCCTCCACCCCTTATTCATCCGTCCATCCATCCATCCCTTCCTCTATCCCTCCTCCTATCCCTCCATCCCTCTCTCTCTACCCATCCGTCTTTTTGTGTTTCTCATGGTGCTTGAGAAGACCGTGTTGGCGTTGCCCTTGACTCTCTTGGGATGCCGTTCCTGTTTGCTTGGCATCAAAGGAAGGGGAACGTTTGGGAGAGGCAAAGCCAAGGCCAGGGATCCGTGCCTCATCTGGTGCCTTTGTTCACCTTGAGACGGCTCTTTGGAGCGGAGGAAAAGCAAGGGAGCATATGGCGCCTTCCCCTGCCATCCCCACTCTGCAGACTTGGCAGCCCACAAATAGCACAGAAGTGTGAATTTCTCTCATAGTCAAGGGAAGAGGAGGAAAGCAAGGAATATATGGGTTAGTTCTTTGTGAAATTAATATATACAGTATATATACATATCTCCCAATTCGTCTGACGGAGCGCTTAATAAAACATGCGGCACTTGGCGAGGCTCAGGAAAGTGTCAAAACAGAACCGGAAAAACTTCCAGCTGCAGAAATGTCTTGGAAGGCTTCTGAATCTGATAACGAAGCTTGAAATATTGATGCGATGCAACCTCTCGCTTGCTCCCGAGGAACGATTCCCAGCTATTTAAAGCGTTCAAACAGAAAGCGAGGCGTGAGATGTAATCGCCGGTCTCTGGGGCATCTCTGAAATCTTAGATCTCCTTTTAAAAGCAGACGTCTCCGAAAACCTGTTGGCATCTGATGCGTGACTCAGTTCTCTTTCTAAAGTTGGCGGGTTCGCCTTCAAATGCAGGAAATCTGTCCTCCTTTCCTCTCTTTTAGTATATAGGGTCTTTCTCGGCATACATTGTTTCCCATTGTATTTGTCTTCCTTCTTGACCGATGCAGTTGCACAGCAGCCCCATTCTAGGTTTCAGCTTCCCTTTGACTTCTCCGGTTCCTGAATTGCGTCCAGGTTTCTTCAATGGGCATTTGCCATGGCCTTCCTCTGACTTGCTCAAGGTTATTCAATGGGTTTCTATGGCTTCATATAATTTATTATTATTATTGCATGGATTTTAAACTCTTATTTATTTATTTACTAGCTTGGGGACCCGGCGGTGCCCGGGTTATTTGAGGAAGGCATTGTGTGCCATAGTTTGTCATTGGTGTGGGCCACAGTGCTCTAAGGAAGTGAATTAAAGTACTGCAAGTCCCATCATCCATGGTCCATCCTTCCTCAAACTGCACCAGGATGTAGGGTGCATCTTGGGGGGTCTGTGTGCCAAGTTTGGTCTTGTTCTGTCATTGTTGGGGGCCTAGTCAGGAAAATCAAGTTGAGGAAGGCTAACAGTATCCCATGAGCTGAGGCATAGTCAGGAAAATCAAGTTAAGGAAGCCTTGCTGTCAATTTTGGGCCTGGTCTGTGATTTATAGGGGCTGCAGTGTTGTTTGGGAAGTGAATGAGGTGAAGGTACTGCAAATCCCATCATTCATGGTCCATCCTGCCCTAAACCACACCAGGTTGTGAAGTGGGCCATTGGTCCCTTGTTTGCCATGTTTGGTCCTGAGCCGTCATTGCTGTGGGCCACAGTGGCTGAGTGCCTGAGGCCTTTTGCTTTCCCTCTGAGTCACCTTAGAAGTGTATTGGGTGAAGGTACCGAACATTCCATTTCCAACAGAAAAAACTGTCAACTGGCTAACTTCAACTCCAGCCATTGATGCCTGCCTCAGGCCCTTCCCTTTCCTCTCTGTGCTGTGTTGGAATGTTGGGTGGCTGGCTAGTCAGAGCCATTTATGCAAATAATCCCGGAGTGGCAGTCAATCAAAACGCTGCCACATATTCCTCCCACCGCTCGGCCGCAAACACTGACTTTTATTATATACATAGATTGACAGTATTTATATTCCGCCCTTCTCACCCCACAGGGGACTCAGGGCCGATCACAATGCACATATACAGGCAAACATTCAATGCCATAGACCAGTGTTTCCCAACCTTTTTTGAGCCGCAGCATGCTTTTTACATTTACAAAATCCTGGGGCACACCACCAACCAAAATGACACCAAATGACACTCTAACACAGTCATACATACAGTTAATGTTTTTAAATGTATTTATACACTCACTCAGTGTGAAACCTGGGCCTGTTTCGATGAACACAACATAGATATCCTGGCAGGAATGGCAGAAAGACACACATGAAGGTCTTGCTCAACAGCTGTCAGTCTCTCTCTGTGTTTAGCTTTTCTCGCAGTCACCCGGTCCTCAGGGAAAACGTACCCAGTCCTCAGGGAAGCCCACTGGGAAAGAGAGCAGCCAGCTGGAAGCACAATCTGAGGCAGAGAGTTCCACTGCTGAACAGCTCTCACAGTCAGGAAGTTCTTCCTAATGTTCACCCTCCTACACAGACATGCTTTTCTGCCTGCGCTGTTGTGCTCTCTCCTTCTCTCTCTCTCTCTCCCAAGGCTGGCGGAGCCGCAAACCAGGAGAATGGCTCCCCGCAAGGAACAGGCCCTGCCTGGGAGCCAGGTTTGGCCGGCTCACATCTCCCGCCGGGCTCGGCGGAGCCATGAACCGGGAGAAAGGCTCCCAGGGAGGGCCTGGGCACCTCGGGGAGCCTTTCTCCCGGTTTGTGGCTCCACCGAGCCCGGTGGAAGATGCGAGATGGCCAAACTCGGCTCCCAGGCAGGGCCTGGGCCCTGCAGGGAGCCTTTCTTCCAAGGCTCCCCAAGCCTGGATTGGCCGCCTGGCTGGTGCACGGAGGGGAAACGGCCGAAGGAGGCGACGCCCCAGCCCCTTCTTCGCCGCTGCCCAGCCCTTCCTCCTCCTCCTCCTCCAAGCGGCAGCAGCTGGCAGGAGGGGGAAGAAAGGGGGGGGAAGAGAGGTTTTCCCACGGCACACCAGGTGATCGCTCACGGAACACTAGTGTGCCACGGAACATCGATTGGGAAACACTGCCATAGACACACAACATATATAGACAGACACTCAGAGGCTATTTAGCATTCCAGCTTCTGGCCAACAGGGGAGCTGTCACTTCTTCATTCTTTGCATACTTCCTGGAGATTTTTATGGCCTTGTAAATCAGATAAATTAGCCTCCCCACAAAGTGGTACCTACATTTCCTACTTGACAGATGCACCTGTCTTTCGGGCTGCAAAGGTCCACAAGAAGCTACACAATTTTTGGTCGGGAGCTCACTCCGACCTGGACTGGCTTGGAACTCATGACCTTTCAGTCAGTAGTGATCTTAATGCAGCTGACTCCCAGCCAGCTGCACCACAGTCCCGGTCAGGCATTCTAGATCAGGCATGGGCCAACTTCGGCCCTCCCTCTGAAGAAATTGTGGGAGTTGGAGTCCAAAACACCTGGAGGGAGGGGCCTGATTGAGATGCATCTCTTGCCTAGTTCTCTGCTTGCAAGGAGAAACCAATTGGGTGAAAAATGCTTGGACATGCCTTGGTGTTTTTATGGTGGCCAACGCTCTCTGTCCGCCCGCAGTCCCCTTTTGCTCCAGGCGAGTCCGAATGCCATGTCAGCTCAGCAGGGAGAGGGAGGAAGGAAGGGGGCATCTGAGGTTGTCAAGAAATAGGGGAACACTCCTCTTTGAGGTTGCCAAGTGGGCTTCTTGCTCCCTTGTGCTCCCCAGAGAGACAAAGCACTTTCTATTGGAACACAAGGAGGAGGACAATGCGGCGGCTCATGGCCTAAGATCTACAGAAATACTTGCAGGAACACCTCAGCAAGCGAGAGTCCAAAAGTGGCAGGCTAAAAGCCAGAACCTCAATCTGTGGCTGAGACTGGATGAGAAACTCCCTCCTGGACCTGGAAGGCGATGAACAGACTGCGCTCTGGCACCATGAGATGCAGAGCCAATGGGGCCACAAAGTAGAATCCATGACATGCGAGCGCGGAGGAGAGCAAACCACAGGCCACCTATTGCAATGCAACCTGAGCCCTGCCAGATGCACGATGGGGGACCTCCTTATAGCGACACCAGTGGCCAGCTTCTGGTCAAAGGACATTTAGTACAACCAGGAGCGGACTCAGGTAATTTAAAATGCTAAGCAAACATTATTTTGGCGCCCCTTCACTCTCCGGCCTCATGGAGGGTGCGCATGTGCGCCAGGGGCACATGTGCGGAACTAGCTGTCTCCGCGCATTTGAACCCGGCGCACATGTGCACCCTCCACGAGGCCGGAGACTGAGGAGGGTTTTGCAGCCGGAGGCAGAGCCTTCTGCCTCCGGCTGCAAAAGTTCCTCCTTTTCAGCCTTGTGTAGGGCGCGATTCTCGTCTCCATCCAGCTGGAGTCATGCGCACCAATGGCACATGCGAGGAAGTTCTGCACATGTGCCATTGGTGCGCGCGACTCCAGCTGGAGACGGCGAATCGCGCCCTACAAGGCTGAAAAGGAGGAACCTTTTTGTGAACTAGCTGGATCCGTGCATGCGCCCCCAGCACACATGCGTACCCTCCACGAGGCCGGAGATTGAGCAGGAGGGTTTTGCAGCCGGGGCAGAGCCTCCCACCTCCAGCTGCAAAAGGTCCTCCTTTTCAGCCTTGTGTAGGGCACGATTCTCTTCTCCGTCCAGCTGGAGTCGCGCGCACCAATGGCGCATGCGTGGAAGTTCTGCGCATGCGCCATTGGTGCGCCGACTCCAGCTGGACGGAGACGAGAATCGCGCCCTACACAAGGCTGAAAAGGAGGAACCTTTTGCGCCGAACGAGCTGGTTCCGTGCATGCGCCCCCAGCGCACATGTGCACCCTCCACGAGGCTGGAGACTGAGGAGAAGGGTTTTGCTCTGCCGTGGCTGCAAAAGGTTTCTCTTTTTCGGCCTTGTGTAGGGCGCGATTCTCATCTCTGGCCAGCTGGAGTCGCACAGCAGCAAAGGCACACATACGTGGAACCTAGCAGCCGGATGCTCCCCTGACCATGTGGCGCCCTATGCGGCCGCTTACTTTGCTTACCATTAAATCTGCCCCTGAGTACAACGCCAAGCTTTGAACGTTGTGGTTTTTGTATGTGTTCTAACTGTATTCTCAATTTGCTTCTGACACGATAAATATGATTCTATGAAATGCATCCAGCTCCTCAGTCACAATAACAATCAACATTTTTGACACTTTTCAAGTCTTCCCAGGACTTTGCATACATTATCTGCTTGTAATCCTTTTGCCGGCTCTGTAAGTTTGATCATTGCTGTTGTCATCATTATCCTCCATCCGAGCGGGAGGAAGTTGGAGGTGAGGAAGAGAGGGACTCCTCGGAGGTAAAGAAATGGGTTTTGTCGCGGAAAGGAGCTTCGTTTCCACTGTCTGCCAATTCCCTTCTGGTCTGCATTCGATAGGGTTCCCATATGTCCCTTATTCTAAGGCAGTGTTTCCCAACCTTTTTTGAGCCGCGGCACACTTTTAACATTAAAAAAATCTGGGGGCAGCTGCTGGGAGTGCCAAAGCCGGGGGAGGGGGCGGAGCCAGGCTGCACCATGCCCCGCCCCCTACCCCCGGCTTCACCTATCCCAGCAGCTGCTCCAGCCTTGAGGTGGCAGTGCCAAGCCAGCGGTGCCAGAGCCAGCACAATGCTGGCTTGGCACTGTCCCCTCACGGCTGGAGCAGCTGCTGGGAGTGCCGAAGCCGGGGAAGGGGGCAGAGCCAGGCCGCGCATACCCTGCCCCTCCCCCAGCTTCAGCTCACCTACAGGCGCGCCATGCCCTGCCCCCTCCCCCAGCGTCAGCTCTCCTACAGGCCGCGCCATGCCCTGCCCCCTCCCCCCAGCTTCAGCTCTCCTACAGAGGAGGAGCAAGAGCGGGGGAGGGGCTTCAGTGGGCGGGCTCCTCCTCCACGCGGCTTCAGCGAGCGAGGGGCGAGAGTCATGGTGGGAGTCATGGCGGATTGGAGGCTGGCTGGGGAAATGGCCGAAAGAGGGGGCGCCCCGATCCCTTCTTCTTTTTCTTCGCCACTGCCCGGCCCTTCCTCCTCCCCCCCAGCAGGAGTTCATCAGGAAGGGGGGGAGGAAGGGGGGCAGAGAGCTTTTCTCGCGGCACAGCAGGAAGTCCTTCACGGCACACTAGTGTGCCACGGCACACTGGTTGAGAAAGACTGTTCTAAGGGACGTCCCTTATTTTGGCCCTAAAATTTGTGTCCCTTATTTTCAGGCCCTGTCCCTTATTTTTGACTAGCAGGACAGGACTGGGCGGGGTTGACCAGAGGAAGGTGCGCGCTGTGGTTTCCACGGCAATGCCTGCCCGGGTATTCCAACTCGCAGGGCAGCCTGCGTCCCCGTTGGAAGGAAGAGGCGATACAGGACTTTTTCAAAGTACAGTAGACTAATTAACCGTTACCCAAGGGAATGTTGGATCATGTTGGATAAAGATAGTTTCTGGTTGCTTGAGAGTTACTCTTAAAATAGGCCTAGCTGTGCATCCCAATACTATACAATGCAGTGTATCCCATACTACACCATTAACTATTGACATAATAATCATGAAGATGTACTGTCTTATGAAATTTATTTTATTTTAATGTTTAGACAGTGCACTTTTAAAGTCAGCAAAGTCAAGGACTAAATGCAGATGGAGAAAATAAGGTAGTTCTGATAATGTTTTTTGTGCATGACAAAGCATGCAGAAACATACCATGTCCTGTTAAGAGGGTGTAAGTCAGCTTCTTTTGTGAGTTTCAATCATTATCTTAATCTGTTGATAAAACTATTTCTACTTAATGTTTGAGTTTCAAGTTTTTAATGACGTGTCCCTTATTTTTGTGAAAAATCCCGTAAATGTCCCTTATTTCTTATATCAAAAAATGGCAACCCTAGCGTTCGATCTGCTGGGGATGACATTGAAAGTTCTGAATAGATTGGGACTGCAATACTTATGAAGATGAGCCCCAGATAGAGCCCATCTGCAACCTAATTGGTTTGACCTGTGGCAGGGAGTTCCAACATTCCTGCACATGTGGTCTGGCATGTCTAGCACAAAAGGCTGGGATTTGGCATCAAAAGACCTCCAGCCATTTCTACCTCTCTGTTTTCTTGCCTCACTTGACCTGAAGCCATGGACTCTTTGTGCACGGAGTTGCATGCGGACAGGCCAACAGGGGCAAGCCCTGAGCAGTTTGGAAGACATAGTTTTCCAAGGATTTTCATGTATTTGGACTCTCCTCTGGTTGTTAGCAAAAAGGACTTTTTCTCTTATAGTTTTCCCAAGGACACAGATGGACTTTCCCCAAAGCATATGGATTTGATGCTTTTCAAGATCATATGGACTTTCTTTCTATTCTTTGCATATGAAATAATTATGAGATATTGGTAGTGGTATTTCCCTGCAACCCTCCCTTTCCATGTAACCATTTTCCTGCATGTTTTCCCCCTCCCCATGTGTAAAATAATATGAAGAAATGCTACATGTTTGTGAAAGGCCCAGCTGTTGTTTTGAGATCAGGATGAAACCACATTCTTGGCTGCACCCTTTAATCCAATCATTGAAACAATTTGCATGACAGAGGACTCTTTCTGGTTTTGGAGAAGTTTCTTCTTTCCCTTCTCCCCATTTTTGAAAGACTCCTTTTGTTCCATAAATGCTGGACCCTCTGAGATTAGCCTCGTCCCGCGTTTATAGAACCTATGGCATAACTATATTTCATATTTCATAACCGGCTGTCACGGTTGGCCTCGGAAACCAGCACATAGCTACAGTTATTTCATTTATTTACCGTCCAGAAGACTAAAATCTCTCATGGGAAATCTGCATATGGCCCTTTGTCAACAAGGAGGGTCGTTAAGGACAAATTCCTGTTTCTCACCAAGAACAAAAGAATTCCTTTGGCCCGAAAGGTCAAAGCCTCGGCTCTTCATTAACATATGGACATGATCTAATCAAGAAAACTCCAGCTGCTCTTTGTTTTGAATACATCCCTGTCCCTCGCTTCCCATATGCAGTAGGAAAAGCAGCATAAAAGCTGAGCAATGCAAGTCAATGCAAAATATAGGTATTACAGGCAATAATAGAAACTGCTCTAGTAAATACACAAACTATTTTATAATATCCAAGATATACATGAATTATACAATTATCAACATTGGAGTATCGCATTCATCATTTTAACACAAAAGCGGTGAAAGGGCCCACATGGAAGTAAGCCAAGACGCCCAGGCTCCGGTGAGAGAGTAATCGAAAAGGCTCAGGCACAGTCCCGGACGCCTTCCCCAAAGTAAATATATCCAAATAATAGATGCAAGAGTGGTCTCACGGATGGTGCAAGTTCAGAGGGGAGGGCGTCATGGGGCCGACGAACAAGGGTCCCGCGCGGCTTCGTTTCACCCCCTAGGGGCTTCCTCAGGGCCGGGGGCGTGGCCTAGATGCCAAAATCTTGCGAGCGTCTCGTGTTTGGTCACTAGAGTTACAGCAATGTGAGTCAATTACAATACAGATATAACATAAACTTAGTAATTACAAGAATCGCTGCCAGGAAAAGGGGACAGCCAGGGTCATTGGGAAAATACATAACAGCAATATAATACAAGAGAGACAGGCAGGTACATACCAGAGCTGGAAACAACAGGAGCACCGCAGGTGGAAACAGTATCCGTAGATACTGGGCTAGAAGCATGGAGGCTCAGAATAATGGCGCTGAAATAGCAATAGACACAGGTGTTCTAACTACAATGATGGTGTTAAAGCTACACTAATAGTTCACTGACGGATAATTTGTCATTGAGCCCCTGGGGGGTCTCGCTTCCCATTCGCCAGGGCAAAAGCGGCGCTATTTCACGATTGGTTCCCGCTACAGCTGGCTTCCAAGGTTCCAACCAATCATCATGAAGCCTACAGCGTGCAGGGGGCGGGAAAGTTTAAATCTGACAGTTCTGTAAAATGTATAAAAATGGCATATGTTTGAATGTAACTTTGTGACTGCTTTGCAACAAGGAAACTGCAGTGGTCATCCTTCTCAGCTGACAAGAATAAAAAAACTTAAGTGGCCTCTTCTTCCGGACTTCTTTGGTGAGATCATTTGGGAAAGGGATTTTAAGTTTGCTTTTAAAAACTCGCCAGAGGTTCTGCTGAAATCCTCATTTTAGGGGTACTTCTGGGGCCTCTAACCTCCTGGGCCAGGCTGTTCTAAGTATTTCGGTAACACTTAGAGCAGTGTTTCTCAACCTTCCTAATGCCGCGACCCCTTAATACAGTTCCTCATGTTGTGGTAACCCCCAACCATAAATTTTTTTTGTTCCTACTTCATAACTGTAATTTTGCTATTGTTATGAATCGTCATGTAAATATCTGATATGCAGGATGTATTTTCGTTCACAGGACCAAATTTGGCACAAATACCCGATATACCCAAATTTGATTACTGGTGAGGTGGGGGGCAGGGGGATTGATATTGTCATGTGGGAGTTGTAGTTGCTGGGAGTTATAGTTCACCTATAATCGGAGAACATTCTGAACTCCACCAATGGTGGAATTGAACCAATCTTGGCACACATGACCAACAGAAAATACTGGAAGGGTTTGGTGGGCGTTGAACTTGAGTTTTGGAGTTGTAGTCCATCTAAATACAGAGAGCACTGTGGACTCAAACAATAATGGATCTGGACCAAATTTGGCATGAATATTAAATATGCCCAAATGTGAACACTGGTGGAATTTGGGGAAAATAGGCCTTGACATTTGGGAGCTCTAATTGCTGGGATTTATAGTTCACCTACAATCAAAGAACACTCTGAACCCCACCAATTATAGAATTGGGTCAAACTTCCCACAGAACCACCATGACCAACAAAATACTATGTTTTCTGATGGTCATTGGCGACCCCTCTGACATCCCCACACGACCCCCCCAGGGGTCCCGACCCCCAGGTTGAGAAACACTGACTTAGAGAATCCATTCTGGACAACTTTGAAGGCTCAAATAACCTCTCTGCCTTTCAGTACTGAACTGTTTGTTGTGTTATTATTATTTTTGTGTATTTCAAGGTTATTGTTTCTATGGCTTAATTTGCCTGGTAAGTTAATACGGCATGACATGGTATTGCATTTATTTATTTTAATGCTATTAATAGTTGAAGGTAACGGTTTCCCCCTGACAGTAAGTCTAGTTGTGTCCAACTCTGGGACTTTGGTGCTCATCTCCATGTCTAAGCCAAATAGCCAGCGTTGTCCATAGACATCTCCAAGGTCATGTGGCCAGCATGACTGCATGGAGCACCATTACCATTACCTTCCTGCCAAAGCAGTACCTATTGATCTACTCACATTTGCATGTTTTCGAACTGCTAGTTTGACAGAAGCTGGCATCTTCACTGCATAATGGATGCAGTGTGGCACCACATTAAATTGCCATAGCTCTATATGATGGGATCCTGGGATTTTTAGTTTGATGAGACACCAGACTTTGCAAAACTTCAGTGCTCATGATCCCAAGGTAAGGAGCCAAGGTGATTAAAATGGTGTCAAACTGCATTAATTCTATAGTATACATACATCTACTTTACACATTCCTAGCTATGCAGTGCAAGCGCTAAATGTTGGGGAATTGCAAAGATGGATAACAACAGGTGCATCTTTGCAATGCACATTGCTGGTGTTGCAATGCACAAAGGGACTTGTTTCTTCTGGGGCCAATGGACATCAGTCTTGTGGGGGTTTTTTCTTGTCAGGAGTGACTTGAAAAACTGCAAGTTGCTTCTGTTGTGAGAGAATTGGCTGTCTGCAAGGATGTTGCCCAGGGGATGCCCGGATGTTTTGATGTTTTACCATCCTTGTGGTAGGCTCCCCTCATGTCCCTGCATGAGGAGCTGGAGCTGACAGAGCTCACCTGTGTTCTTCCTGGATTCAAACCTGTGACCTGTGACCTAACAACAGGTGCATCTTGGCAATGCGCATTGCTGATATTGCAATGCACAAAGGGACTGGTTTATACTGGGGCCCCTGGGGATACGGCGCCCTACGCAAATGCATAATTTGCGTACTGCTTAAGCCGCCCTGGACTGGGGCTGATGTACATTAGTCTTGTGGTGTATCAATAGAGATGCGCATCAGTGGTGTCTCCCAAAATCAGCCCTTTATGGAAGTGTTTCCCAACCAGTGTGGCATGGCACACTAGTGTGCCGTGAGCGATCATCAGGTGTGCCGTGCGAAATTGGAACACTTTTTCTTCTTCACTCGGGCTCCCTTCTTCCCAGCCTCGCTCTGCTTGCTTTGCCTCGATTGGCTCTGGGGCGAGTCTGCGCAGTAGTGCCCGCACAGGTCACGTCTTCCTCCCTCCCCCCTCCCCCCCTGAACATGCTCACGCTGCCCCCTCGGATCAAAATGGCAGCAGAAGCGGCAGTGGAGAAGAAAAAGTAAGTGTTTGGCAGGAGGGGGAAGAAAGGGCGCAAAAAGGAATGGGGAGGAAGAGGTCTGTGTCAAAAGCTGACATGGGCAAACTTGGACCTTCCAGGTGTTTTGGACTCCAACTCCCACCATTCCTAGCAGCCTCAGGCCCTTTTCCTCCCCCCCCCTCAGCCACTCAAGCAGGAAAGGGCCTCAGGCTGTTAGGAATGGTGGGAGTTGGAGTCCAAAACACCCAGAGGCCGAAGCTTTCCCATGCCTGTTTTAGGGACCTTAAAGTGGTGAGCCTCCTTCCAACATTGTGATTCTGGATAGAAAACAAACAACAACATAACATAACATTGTTTGAGTCCACAGTGCTCTCTGGGTGCAGGTGAACTACAACTTCCAAACTCAAGGTCAATTCCCAAACCCTTTCAGTACTTTTTGTTGGTAATGAGAGTTCAATATGGCGAGCTTGGTTCAATTCCATTGTTGCAAGAGTTCAGGATGCTCTTTGATTGTGTGTTAACTATAAATCCCAGAAACTGTAACTCCCAAATGTCAAGGACTATTTTCCCCAAACTCCATCTGTGTTCACATTTGGGCATATTGAGTATTCATGCCAAGTTTGGTCCTGATCCAACATTGTTTCAGTCCACAGTGCTCTCTGGATATAGGTGAACTACAACTCCAAAACTCAAGGTCAATGCCCACCAATTCTTACAGTATTTTCTCTTGGTTATGGGAGTTCTGTGTGGGAAGTTTGTGTCTTTCTGCCATTCCTGCCAGGATATCTATGTTGTGTTCATCGAAACAGGCCCAGGTTCCACACTGAGCGTATAAATACATTTAAAAACATATTAACTATATGTATTACTGTGTTAGAGTGTCATTTTGTTTGGTGGCGTGCCCCAGGATTGTGTAAATGTAAAAAATGTGCTGCAGCTCAAAAAAGGTTGAAGAACACTGCTTTATGGGATATGGATATTACAGGGTTGGTGCAAGTCTTGTTACCAAGAAGATGTTGTTGTTGTCATTGTCGTTGTTGTCGTCTTTTCTTTTGCATCCCCATTACCTCCTGCCAGTTGAACAGTGCTGATTTCCCCTCCTTTATTTATCTCACCCTTCTTCCTCAATTTCACTCTCTGGAGCGTGTTTGCCGGCATTGCAACCCTGTTGTGCCAGATATTATTAATCATAATTGCGAACAAAATGAAGGAAAGGTGACTGTTTCCCCCCCTTTTCGGCGCGCGAACGGCTGCGGCTGCTGAAGCTCATTTACCCTTTGAAAGCAACATAAAACGCAGTGCCCCCTAACTCAGTTAGCAGCCGGCTCGGCAGCCGGCGCAAACAAATAATTTTTAAATATACCCTACAGAAGAGACAAACACTGTCGACGTTGCCTCCTCGGGGACCGAGCCGTGTTTTTCCTCCGTTGGCAAAAGGAGGAAAATAAAAATGTTAAAAAGGAGAGCATGTAATATCAAGGTAAACAATAAGGACGATTCCATTATTTGAGCTTGGAAACTGAGTGTTGTCACCGCGCAGCCGGGAAGATAAACCCCTCACATCTAAGAGAGATGCTTTCAGAGATTCAAACAGACTGACAGAACAAAACAGCGAGGAAACAATGAATATGTACATATTTTTCAATACGTGTGTTCTTTTTGTTTTGGATAGGGGAGACACGAAGATATGGATCCGTAATTTCCATAGCAGATTATTTCCTTTCATCGGTGAATGTAGTGCCCAAGGAGCAGTGGGTACGTTCCGGGCTTTAGTCTGAACTTTACTCCAATACTCCAATATCTGCTTTGTGTCTCAATCAGAGATATAAAAGAGGAATAGCAAAGGTAGAGTGGGTTGTTGTAGGTCAGGGCTGTCCAACTGGCGGCCCCGGGGCCGGATCCGGCCCCGTAGCCTGTTGGACACGGCCCCACCTATGCCCTCAGCCGCCATTTTTAAATTTTAAAAAATCGTTTTTTTTAAATGGCGGCCGGGGGAGGGGAGGCGGGGCAAGGAGGAGGAAGAGAGCTAGCTCCTCCTCCTTTGGTGCCCCCCTCCCTACCTAGGGCGGGAGCCGCGAAAAAGAGGGCAGAAGGCGGCGCCAAGAGCAGCGCGTCACAGGCCTGGCGTGACGCTGTTCTTGGCACCGCCTACTCCTCCTTTTCGGCGGCCCCCGGCCTAGGGAAGGGAGGGTGTTGAAAAGGAGGAGTAGGCGGTGCCAAGGGGCAGCGTGTCACGCCAGGCCTGTGACGCGCTGCCGTTGGCGCCGCCTTCTGCCCTTTTTCGGCGGCTCCCTCGGCCTAGGAAGGGAGGGGAGGCGCCGAAAAGGAGGAGTAGGCGGTGCCAAGGGGCAGCGCGTCACGCCAGGCCTGTGACGCGCTGCCGTTGGCGCCGCCTTCTGCCCTTTTTCGGCGGCTCCCGGCCTAGGAAGGAGGGGGGCACCGAAAAGGAGGAGAGGCGGTGCCAAGAGCAGCGCGTCACGCCAGGCCTGTGACGCGCTGCTCTTGGCGCCGCCTACTCCTCCTTTTCGGCGGCTTTAGGAGGGGCGGGCCTGGGCTGGGGCGGGGCCTGGGGCGGGGCCGAGTGGCCCCGCAGGTCATCAGTGACCTCTTATCCGGCCCTGGACCTGCCAGAAGTTGGACAGCACTGTTGTAGGTTTTTCGGGCTGTCTGGCCATGCCCGAGAACAGGGGTGGGCGATTATTTTTTCCAAGGGGCCACACGAGAGCCAAAAAATATTATGGAGGGCCGCACGTAAATATTCATATATTAGTATTAATATCATAATTATTATAGTATATATATAGACATTATAATATATTGAAATTATATAATATAACATTACATTATATTAGTTATTATATTATTATATTATTATTATAAAATTATTATAAAATAATAATAAAAACCACTAAAATTAAATTAAATTCAAGAAGACACGGTGCGAACCAAGATGGAATGGCCCAATGGATCCGGCCCAGAGGATGGCAAAGTGGACCCAGCCGCCGCAGCAGCAGAGGAGAGCATAGCAGCAGGCGATCGGGGACTGCAGGCCTCCGCCCGCTCTCGCCCCCAGCCGTTCCCCAGCTGATCGTCCTGTTACGATCAAGTCTTCCAGGTCGCCACAGCGATCAGCTGCCTCAGATCGCTGAATGCTCCAGGGATGGCAGGCACTCCAAAGCCACCGCTCCTCCGGCCTGTCTGCCGACACAGGCCCCACGGAGCCTGTGATGGGATGGCGGCAGCGGCACCCCTTCCTCTTGGCCCTGCCCCTGACGCCCTTCTCCCCGGGCCAGACAGAAGCGGCTGCTGGGCTGCATCTGGCCCATGGGCTGTAGGTTGCCCACCCCTGTTCTAGAAGCATTCTCTCCTGATGTTTCACCTGCATCTGAGGCAAGCAAACTCAGAGGTTGTGAGGTTTGTTGGAAACTAGGAAAATTGGGTTTGGAAACTAGGAAACTAAGAAAACTAGGAAAACCTCACAACCTGCTTGCCACAGATGCAGGTGAAATGTCAGGAGAGAATGCTTCGAATCTAGAACATGGCCAGACAGCCTGAAAAACCTACAAGAACCCAGTGATTCCAGCCATGAGAGTATAAGTAAGGGTAAAGGTTTTTCCCTGACATTAAGTCCAGTCGTGTCCGACTCTGGGGGTTGGTGCTCATCTCCATTTCTATGACGAAGAGCCGGCATTTTCCAGAGACGCCTCCAAGGTCATGTGGCCAGCATAACAGCATGGAGCGCCGTTACCTTCCCGCTGAAGCAGTACCTATAGATCTAGTCATATTTGCAAGTTTTTGAACTGCTACGCTGGCAGAAGCTGGAGCTAACAGCAGGAGCTCACCCCCCATTCCCTGGATTTGAACTGGCAACCTTTCGGTCAGCAAGTTCAGCAGCTCAGCAGTTTAACCCACTGCACCACCAGGAGCTCAGAGGAATACAAATGCATATATCATCATAATCATCATCACCACCTGCTGAGGCTTATTGTTATTACTAGCCTGGGTACCCAGCAATGCCCAGGCTATTTCAAAAATTTTATGTGCGGGAAGTTTGGCCCAATTCTATCGTTGGTGGGGTTCAGAATGTTCTTTGGTTGTAGATGAACTATCAATCCCAGGAACTACAACTCCCAAATTCAAGGCCTGTTTTGTTCAAACTCCAAGAGTGTTCACATTTGGGCATATTGAGTATCCGTGCCAAGTTTGGTCCAGATCCATCCTTGTTTGTCCACAGTGCTCTCTGGATATAGGTGAACTATAACTCCCAAACTCAAGGTCAATGCCCACCAAGCCCTTGCAGTATTTTATCTTGGTCATGGGAGTTCTGTGTGCCAAGTTTGGTTCAATTCCATTCTTGGTGGAGTTCAGAATGCTCTTTGCTTGTAGGCGAACTAGAAATCCCAGCAACTACAACTCCCAAATGTCAAGGTCTGTTTATTCCCAAACTCCACCAGTGTTCACATTTGGACATACTGAGTTTACATGCCAAGTTTGATCCAGTTCTATCTTTGTTTGAGTCCACAGTGCTCTCTGGATGTAGGTGAACTACAACTCCCAAACACAAGGTCAATGCATACCAAACACATCTAGTATTTGCTGTTGGTCGTGGGAGTTCTGTGTGCCAAGTTTGGCTCAGTTCCATCATTGGTGAAGTTCAGAATGCTTTTTGATTGCAAGTGAACTATAAATCCCAGCAACTACAACTCCCAAATGACAAAATCAAAACCCACCCCCCTCAACCCCACCAGTATTCAAATTTGGCCGTAGAAACAATCCTATGAAGAGGAGGCAGGCAGCAGATTGTGGGGATCACATGGGAAAAAATCAGTTTCAATTAATCTCATCCCAAGCAAGTCAATGGGGGATGAAGCATTTCCCCTCTTCTGGACACGCTCCGTCTTCAGGTTCCCAGCCCATAATTCAGCGACATGAAAGTCCACATAAACACCGAGCTGCTGCCTGTCGGTAAACATAAAGCACGCAGATGGTGGCCGTCCATCTTCATAAGACGATGGGTTTGTCACATCCCTTGCGAGGGCTTTGATGCCTCTGAGCCTGGCGCATGAAAGAGACAAGGCCATGGCATGTCCAAGGCTGGCATCTGTCGGCTTCGAGGGGAAGCATATGCTCCCAATGTCCCAGTTTGGCAGGAGATCGGGTCCCGATTCTTCCTCCGCATTCCCACTTTCCCCCATCTGCTTTGGAGGAAGCCACGGTTCTTCCTTCCTTCCGTCATTCCTTCTTTCTTTCCTTCCTTCTTCATGCTTTCCTCATTCATCCTCAGCTTGCTTCAGATGCAAAATGGGTTCCAAGTGCATTCAATTAATCGCATCGCTTACAGCAGTGTTTTTCAACCTTTTTTGTGCCGCGGCACATTTTTTACATTGACCAAATCCTGGGGCACACCACCAACCGAAATGACACAAAATGAGACTCTAACACAGGAATACATATAGTTAAGATGTTTTTTAAATGTATTTATACACTCAGTGTGCAACCTGGGCCTGTTTCGATGAACACAACATAGCTATCCTGGCAGGAATGGCAGAAAGACACAAACTTCCCACACAGAACTCCCATAACCAGGAGAAAATACTATAAGAGTTTGGTGGGCATTGACCTTGAGTTTTGGGAGTTGTAGTTCACCTATATCCAGAGAGCACTGAGGACTCAAACAATGTTGGATCAGGACCAAACTTGGCATGAATACTCAATATGTCCAAATGTGAACACAGATGGAGTTGGGGGGGAAATAGACGTTGACATTTGGGAGTTACAGTTTCTGGGATTTATAGTTAACACACAATCAAAGAGCATCCTGAACTCTTGCAACAATGGAATTGAACCAAACTTGGCCTATTGAACTCTCATTACCAACAGAAAGTACTGAAAGGGTTTGCTTGGGAATTGACCTTGAGTTTGGAAGTTGTAGTTCACCTACACCCAGAGAGGACTGTGGACTCAAACAATGTTATGTTATGTTGTTGTTTGTTTAATATCCAGAATCACAATGTTGGAAGGAGGCTCACCACTTTAAGGTCCCTAAAACAGGCATGGGAAAACTTCGCCCCCCTGGATGCTTTGAACTCCAACTCCCACCATTCTTAACAGCCTGAGGCCCTTTCCTGCTTACGTGACTGAAGGGGGGGAGGAAAAGGGCCTGAGGCTGCTAGGAATGGTGGGAGTTGGAGTCCAAAACACCTGGAAGGTCCAAGTTTGCCCATGCCAGCTTTCGACGGAGACCTCTTCCTCCCCCTTCCCGCCCTTTCTTCCCCCTCCTGCCGAACACTTACTTTTTCTTCTACACTGCCACTTCTGCCGCCATTTTGATCCGAGGGGGCAGCGTGAGCGTGTTCAGGAGGGGAGGGGGAGGAAGAAGGTGTGACCCGTGTGGGCGCTACTGCACAGACTCGCCCCAGAGCAAAGCGAGGCAAAGCGAGCAGAGCGAGGCTGGGAAGAAGGGAGCCCGAGTGGAGAAGGAAAAGTGTTCGGCAGGAGGGGGAAGAAAGGGGATTGCTCTTGTGTTATAGTGTGTTTATTGTATTGATGGGCGTGGCCTCATGTAAGCTGCCCCGAGTCCCCTTGTGGAGATGGTGGCGGGGTAAAAATAAAGTGAATAATAATAATAATAATACTATAGCAAAATGTGCTGCAGGATGTCCCACAAAAACAATGGGGTTTTTTCCAGCTTAATAAACTTTTCTCATGTTTTTAGGATAGAACCATTTAGGAAATGACATCTGTAACCCATGAACAAAAGTTGATTTTTTCATGTCAGCAGCAACTTGAGAAACTGCAAGTCACGTCTAGTGTGAGAGAATTTGCTGTCTGCAAGGATGTTGCCCAGGGGACATTGCCCGGATGTTTAATGTTTTACCATCCTTGTGGGAGGCTTCTCTCATGTCTCTGCTTGAGGGGCTGGAGCTGACAGAGGGAGCTCAACCCTCTCCCCAAATTTGAACTGCTAACCAGTTAGTCAGTAGGCCTGCTGGAACAAGGGTTTAATCCAGGAACGGGCAAACTTGGGACCTTCCAGGTGTTTTGGACTCCAACTTCCACAATTCCTAATAGCCTCAGGCCCCTCAGCCGCTTAAGCGGGCCTCAGGAATTGTGGGAGTTGGAGTCCAAAACACCTGGAGGGCCCAAGATTGCCCATGCCTGTTGTTAACCCATTGGGCCACTAGGGGCTCCCATGTGACATACGGTAGTGTAATCTGCTCCGGTTTATGCACTGGGTTCAGCACTATGGACAGCTCCTCCAAAGAGCAATGTAATACAACCATTTCTTCACATTTACAGTTTTGACCTTTGCAGATTTGAATATCCATGTATTTTATTTTTAAAATAGCCTCTATAGCAGTGTTTCTCAACCTGGGGGTCGGGACCCCTAGGGGGGTCGCGAGGAGATGTCCGAGGGGTCGCCAAAAACCATCAGCAAACACAGTATTTTCTGTTGGTCATGGGGGTTCTGTATGGGAAGTTTGGCCCAATTCCATCATTGCTAGGGTTCAGAATGCCCTTTGATTGTAGGTGAACTATAAATCCCAGCAACTACAACTTCCAAATGTCAAGGTCTATTTCCCCCAAGCTCCACCAGTGTTCACAGTTGGGCATATTGAGTATCTGTGCCAAGTTTGGTCCAGATCCATCAGTGTTTTAGTCCGCAGTGCTCTCAAGATGTAGGTGAACTACAACTCCCAAACTCAATGTCAATGCCCAGCCAAACCCTTCCAGTATTTTCCGTTGGTCATGGGAGTTCTGTGTGCCAAGATTGGTTCAATTCCATTGTTGGTAGAGTTCAGAATGCTCTTTGATTATAGGTGAATTATAAATCCCAGCAACTACAACTCCCAAATGACAAAATCAATCCCATATCGGGTATTTGTGCCAAATTTGGTTCAGTGAATTAAAATACATCCTGCATATCAGATATTGACATTTATGATTCATAACATTACCAAAATTACAGTTGTGAAATAGCAACAAAAATAATTTTATGGTTGGGGGTCACCACAACATGAACTGCATCAAGGGGTCACGGTATTAGGAAGGTTGAGAAACACTGCTCTATAGGCATCTCTTCCAGGCCGTCCACTGTGACTCTATAGATGACCAAAAAAAAGAGAATGAGTCAATATGTTTCAGCAGATATTTATTTATTTTATTTATTTATTTATTGGGCTTCTATGCCGCCACTCCCGGGGGGCTCGGGGAGGCTCACAAGCGCCGGATAAAACAGCAAAAAAACATTGCACATTACATTATTTATTTATTTATTTATTCAAACTTCTATCACCGCCACTCCCCAGGGGCTCGGAGCGGTTCACAAGTCTGGATAACAGTACATTGAATAACGGACAGACAGACAACATCAAAAGAAAGAGAGGGGGGAAAGGGGGGGTGAGAGGGTGAGAACAGAAATGGAGATCAAGGCGAAGCAGAGGGGGAGCTCAGGTGGACCAGGGCGGCTCCACCTTGCCGTCGAAAGAAGGAAGCATAGGAGGTCTCGAGGCGATCACTCGCGGTTGGCCACAGAGGTGGAGGATGGCCAGGCTTCCTTTGTCAAGAGGTCTAACCGAAGGAGTCAGACATGCTGATAGAGTGTCCTTCACCAATTTCGGGCCGGTCTGGGGGAGTTCACACCACTTGGTATTCGAGCTCCAGAAGATTCTGGGTCAAAACGACCTCTGGGGTCTGGGCTCGCGTGGGGCGGGTCCCCTCTTACCCAGGTGGTTGGTGGGAGGTATGGAGGGTCCAGGGGGTCGGTGGCCCCGAAAGGGGGTCGGCCCATGTTGATGGTCCCTGGGAGAACTGGGGGGGGGAGATATGCTATTCCTCGGCCTCCGGCGCCGTCCCCTCCGGCGGCGCTGTGGCTTCTCCTGCAAGGCGCCTCCAGGGTTAGGATCCCCCAACCCTGGGCGCAACCTCCCTGCATTACTCTCTGAGCTGGACACCCCAAGTCTAGCTTCCCCTTGGCCTGGTCTGTAGTCCCACTTCCGGCCATCTGCAGGTGGCGGGGCGGACTGTAGGCCGGTCTCAGCAATGGGGATCGGTGATATCCGGTCGGCTCGGTGCCGGGGCCGCTCTCTGGAGACCCTCGCCAGGACCCCGGAGATATTAAGCGCCTCCGTCGAGGGCCCCATGTTTTATGACATAGCATAAAACACAATAAACAACAGCGTTAAAAACCTGGAATGCAATACAGCACAACAGGTGACTAATTACATACAAGGCAGGCTGCGCACAGGTCGGACCTACAAGTCGAAAACTTGTTGGAATAAGTAGGTCTTGCAAGCCCGCCTGAAGGGGAGCAGTTCCTGGATGTCGCGCATTTCAGTGGGAAGGGCATTTCATAACGTGGGTGAAAGTAAGAACTAACACCTTGAAAGTGATCCGGAATTAAATTGGCAGCCAGTGCAGGTCTTTCAGGATCGGTGTTATATGGCAGGTCACGGGCTCCCCCATGAGCAGCCGGGCTGCAGCATTCTGCACTAGCTTAAGTTTCCGGATCGCGGTCAAGGGTAGGCCAATGTAAAGAGCGTTACAGTAGTCAAGTCTTGAGATGACCGTGGCTTGGAGTACCGTGGCTAGGTCGTTCAGGGACAGATGGGGGGCCAAACGCTTTGCCTGTTGCAGATGGAAGAATGCGATTCTGCTGACATTGGAGATTTGAGTCTCCATAGACAGCAGAGGGTCCAAATGGACACCCGACATTTTACTGATGGTGACGGGCGTCGTGCCTCGCCATCCAGGGTCGGCAGTTGGATTTCCCTATCGCCCGGACGACCCAGCCAGAGGATCTCCGTCTTTGTCGGATTCACCTTCAACCTACTGGCTCGCAGCCATCCAGTAACGGCTTCAAGGCACAGGTGGAAATTATGGGGTACGGAGTACTTTTTAGAAAAGGAGGTGGAACCTTTGCAAAAGAATGCATTGTTAGCTCAGGTTTTTCTGTAAACGGTGCAACCGGCATACATTTGCTGAGAATGAATTCGATGTGAAAGTCATCAGCCTGTGTTAGGAAACCAGGGAACTTAAGCCATTAAAAATAAAGGCTTCTTTTTCATGTATCTGAGAAATGGAAGGTTGGTCGGTTCGGCTCCAAAGGTGCCACGACAACATGGGTTTCGCCGCCTCTGAATGAAAAAGCGGTTTCCCTGAATGATTCATTTGAGGCCATTTGTGCTACAAGGCTTTTTTTCACTACGAGAGGCATTCGTTCTGCCCTTAAGAGAAGGCAATGTAAATGAGTCAATGGAAACCTGGGAGGCAGAGCAGGGAAAGGGGAGCAAGGGACACGGGGACTTACAGCTTCCATGGACATGTATTCAAGGGAACACAACCAAAGAAATGAAGTGAGAGGCCTGGAGAAAGGTGGGCATTGAGTAAGAGGAAAGGCACGCTTTCCTCTTACTCACCGAGAGGAAATGTCATGGCAGGTGCAGGGCAGTCTTGGAGGCCTTGGGCTGCCATTCCCAGCATTGGGACTGTTAAGTTTCCAGATCACTGACAAGGGCAGGCCAATGTAAAGGGCATTACAGTAGTCCAGTCTCGAGATGACCATGGCTTGGAGCACCATGGCCAGGTCATCTCTGGATAGGTAGGGGGCCAGACGCCTAGATTGCCGCAGATGGAAAAAGGCAGTTTTGCTGACGGTGGAAACCTGGGCCTCCATCGACAGCAACGGGGCTAAGACGACCCCAAGGCTCTTAACTGAGGATGTCGGGCATAATTCCTCGCCATCCAAGCTAGGCAGTCGGACCTCCCCACCCACCGGGCAGCCCAGACACAGTATCTCTGTCTTTGCCGGATTCACCCTCAATCTACTGGCATGCAGCCAGGGCCGGATTAGCGGCCTGTGCTGCCCAAGGCCGCCCGGTCTAAACGCTGCCCCCTGGGACCTCTTGGGGGGGGTGGGGCTGGCGTGACACACAAGCCGCCGCCAGAAGTCCCGCCCCTAGGGCGACTCACGCGGCTTCCCCCACTGCCGCCGCGCTCGCACCAGCGCACCTCCTCCCTTCACTTAAGGAAGGAGTGACGCCCGCCCGCGCGGGGCGGCGGCAGGAGAAGCCGCGTGAGTCGCCCTAGGGGCGGGACTTCCAGCGGCACCTTGTGCGTCACGCCGGCAGGGGCTCTGCCCCTCCTCCCTTCAGTGAAGGGAGGGGGGCGAAACTGGCGAAAAGGAGAAGGCGCCACTGGAAGTCCCGCCCCTAGGGAGACTCACGCAGCTTTCGCCGCTGCCGCCCCGCTCACCCGTGCCCCAAACACGAGCGGGGCGGTAGTGGGGAAAGCTGCGTGAGTCTCCCTAGGGGCGGGACTTCCAGCGGCGCCTTCTCCTTCTCGCCTGTTCCGCCCCCTCCCTTCACTGAAGGGAGAAGGGGCGGAGCCGCTGCCGGCGTGATGCACAAGGCGCCGCCAGAAGTCCCGCCCCTAGGGCGACACGCAACTTCCCCCACCACCGCGCTCGCACCGGCGCACCTCCTCCCTTCACTGAGGGAAGGAGTGGTGCCCGCCGCGTCAAACGCCCTAGGGGCGGCGGGACTTCCCCCCGGCTCCTTGTCCCGCGGGAGGGCGCCACTCCTTCCTTCACCCCTTCCTTCAGGGCCGGAAATGCCGCCCCCAAAATCTGCCCCCCGAGGCCATGGCCTAGTCTGGCCTTATGGGTAATCTGGCCATGCATGCAGCCAACCAGTAACGGCTTCGAGGCACTGTTGGAAACAAGAGGGTACGGAGTCTGGCCAGCCTTCCATCTTCAGAACGAGCTGGGTGCCGTAGATTGAGGGTGCAGCGGCATTCTGGACGAGCTTAAGTTTTACTGATAACATTCCAGCCCAAAGCTTCGTACCAAACCAGCAAGTGGTCGCATATAAATGTTGAATAATAAAGGGCAAAGAATGGCACCTTGAGGGACCCCACAGGTAAGTGGATCCCTCTCGGAAACCATACCACCTCTTTCCACTCGCTGACCCCGGTTGTGGAGGAAGCACAACAGCCATTTCAAGGCTGTTCCCCTGACTCCAGCAATGGCAAGGCGGTGGGCCAAAAGATTGTGATCGACCGTGTCAAAAGCTGCTGTGAGGTCCAATAACACAAGCAGCGCTGAACCTTCCTTGTCCAGTTGGCAACGAAGCTGATCTGAAATGGCGACCAACACAGTCTTCATCCCGTGCCCCAAGCAGAAGCCGGACTGGAAAGGGATCTAAGTCGGCTGTGTCCTCAAGGAACTGCTGCAGCTGCCCCACTGCCGCCCTCCCAATCACCTTGCCCACGAACAGCCTTCACAGTGTGTCTTTAACTTTCTGTACTGCCTTGGCAACCCCTGTAGCTCTGTGGCAACCCCTCTAAGCTGTTTCTTAGAGCTGCTGGGAGCTGCAATCCAGCAACATTTGGTGCATGATGATATGCAATCCCCGTACCAATATGACAGGACAGAGTGGAGGAAATGAACCTTCCTATTCAATCCCACCGCTGCCACCAAATACAATAAGTTGATGATTTTGTGGGTGTTTAAAACCCAATTAAAACAAAACTCTCTCTGGCTACCACTACACTTAAAGAAACAGTTCGCCCCTTGGCGTATTTGTGGCTTGAATGGGTTTGAATGTACTGGACGCACACACAGGCTTTGTACTCCGAGGTAACACTGAGGTGATTCTTCTTAATTCCACGCTGCCACCATTAGTTTTAGATTTCTTTCAGGAAACTGCTTTTACAGAGGCACTCGTGAGACTGATGTTTTGAACAGTAAAAACAATGAAGTTTATTGAAGAGAACTGACAAGATAGGCACTAAGCTTAATGGTTTCAAATGTTGGTACAAAAGCGTATGGTTTCTTTAAAATACTCAAATCTTAGTTACAGATTTCAACTCCTTTCTCCTTTCTCCTTAGTTTACTCCTTAGTTTTCAACTCCTTTCTCCTTTCTCCTTAGTTTACTGACAGGGTCTCCTCTCTAGTATCAGGATCTCCTCTCTGCCTAGTAAAACGTATCTCCAACTCAGATAGTCCAACTCTGGCACTATCTAGCTACACCTCTTCCCTGATAGTTGTAAGGTTTACACGCTAACTAACCTCGCTATCCACCTGTTCACTCAGGCTTCTTCTTACTAACATTAACTAACCTCTAGCACTCCTTCTCCTTCTGACACCCACAACCAACTTCTCTAACTCCCAGCCAAGAACTGACTTAACCACCAACTGACTGCCAGATTTCAAAACGCCCCCTCACCTGGCCTTTGTTTTCTTTTTCCAAGTTAGGTGTCACGATGCAAGGACTCGGCCGGCCCCTTAATCACACACACAGAGACGGTATTCAGCTAACTATTTATTGAATAATAAAGAACAGGTGAAAAGGTAATTGTCCATAAAATTGAGAAGTTCAATCCACAAGGTAAGAGTCTGTAGTAATCCAAATCCAATAGCTTGGCAAAAGCTTGGTCAATGGCTTGGCAAAAGGCTTGGCAAAAGGCTCCGCAAAGCAATGCGGATCAAGGAACAAGACAAAGTTCAATCAGGGCCCAAGAAACTTCTTGGCAAGGCACGAGCCGGCAACTTGGCTCCGTGGTCCTGCACTCGCTTCACTCCTCTTAGATTAGAAGTGGCCAAGCTACTGAGGATCCGTTCCCACGGATCCTATACTTAATCCCCTTGGCGATGCCCCCGACGCCTAGGCTTCTGCGCCAATCTGTGCTACGGATCTCGCGCTTCTCTGGTGCTCTAGGCTGCGGTGCCAACCCCTCCTGCTGGACTCGATGCTTTCTCTCCTATCGAAGCCCGACCTTGCCTCCCAGCACCTGGTTCACTATCTTCATGAGAGACAAACTCCCTTTCGGCTTCCATGGCCTCATCCTCCACTGTTTCCCTGATTGTCTCCTGCGACCCAAAACCACCTGGCTTCTCATAACAATCATCACTATCAACACTTTCGGAGTCAGCCTGACCTTCCCAGTTATCGTAACCGTCAGGCCATCCATCGTCCCAGGCCAGGCTCTCTGTGGGAGAGGAAGGCCCAGCTAGCTCATTAATCCCTTCCTCCATTTCCTCATCAGCTGCGGCTGGCTCCAATGCAAGTGGGACCCCCGGTGCTGCCCCCTGCCCCCCAGGCACAAAAGAGAACTGGGTTGCTACACTAGGCTCCGCCTCCTTTCCTACCAGCCAATCCTAACTCCCTCATTTCTCTTCAGGCTGCTCTATATCAGGGGTGGGCAATTATTTTTTTAAAGGGGCCACCCGAGAGCCAAAAAATATTATGGAGAGCCGCACCTAAAGGCGGAACTACATTCTAATCTACTTTATTTATTTATTTACTATATTTACTATATATTACACATCATTAATATTAACATATTAATATATCAAGAAATATTCATATATTATTAGTATTAATATCATAATTATTATATTATAGTATATACTGTATATAGACATCATAATATATTGAAATTATAATATAACATTATATTATATTATTTATTATATTAGTCAGGAAAGCCAAGAGAGATTTTGAGGCACATATAGCTAAAAATATTTAAAAAAACAACAAAACAACAAAAACTTCTTTAAGTACATCAGAAGCAGGAACCCAACTAGAAAAGCAGTTGGGCCACTCGACGACAATGGTCAGAAAGGGAAAATCAGTGAAGACAAGGAGATTGCTGAGCGGCTAAATGACTTCTTTGCCTCCGTTTTCACACAGGAGGACAGACAACATATGCCTGCAGCTGAGTCAGTTTTTTCAGGGAGGGAATTAAATGAATTAAACCAGATAGAGATAAACAAGGAAGATGTTCTCACATGCCTTACTAAACTAAATGTCAACAAATCACCAGGTCCAGACGGCATCCACCCCAGAGTTCTTAAGGAACTCAAGTGAAATTGCTGAACTTCTAGCTAAGATATATAACCTTTCTCTAAGATCAGGCACTGTACCCGAGGACTGGAGGAGGCAAATGTAACACCGATCTTCAAGAAAGGATCCAGAGGTGATCCAGGAAATTATAGACCAGTCAGTTTAACCTCAGTTCCAGGCAAAGTGATGGAAACCATTATTAAAGAAAATATTACTAGGCACATAGAAGAACAGGCATTGCCGAAAGAAAATCAACATGGTTTCTGCAAAGGCAAATCATGTCTTACTAACTTGTTTGAATTCTTTGAGGGTGTAAATAAACACATAGATAAAGGGGACCCAGTCGATATTGTTTACCTTGACTTTCAAAAGGCTTTTGACAAAGTCCCTCACCAAAGGCTCCTAAATAAGCTCTTCAGCCATGGAATCAGGGGACAGGTCTTGTCCTGGATTGGAACCTGGCTAAACTGTAGGAAACAAAGGGTGGTAATAAAAAACATTTCTCTGGGTGGAAAGAGGTGAGAAGTGGCGTACCCCAAGGTTCAGTTTTGGGTCCGTTACTTTTTAATTTATTCATTAACGATCTGGATGTAGGAGTGAATTCTGAGGTAGCAAAGTTTGCAGATCTAACACTAAATTGTTCAGGGTAGTTAAAAATGAAACTGACTGTAAAGAGCTCCAGAAAGATCTCTCGAAATTGAGTGAATGGGCAACAAAGTGGCAAATGCATTTTAACCTAAACAAGTGTAAAGTCATGCACATCGGGCAAAGAACCCCAACTACACCTACAAATTGATGGGGTCAAAGCTTTCCGAGACAAACCAGGAAAGGGATCTTGGGGTTTTGGTGGACAGCTCAATGAAGATGTCAACCCAGTGCGCAGCAGCAGTGAAAAAAGCAAATTCTATGCTAGGCATGATCAGAAAGGGAATCGAAAATAGGTCGGCAAATGTTGTATTACCTCTCTACAAATCGATGGTAAGGCCACATTTGGAGTACTGTGTAGAATTCTGGTCTCCGCACCTCAAGAAGGATATAACGGAACTGGAAAAGGTACAAAGAAGGGCAACAAGAATGATCCAAGGGATGGAGCGGCTCCCTTATGAAACCAGGTTGCAACGCCTTGGTCTTTTCAGCCTTGAAAGACGGCGTTTCAGAGGTGACTTGATCGAAGTGTATAAAATCATGCATGGGATAGAAAAGGTGAATAAAGAAAAATTATTTTCTTTGTCACAAAACACTAGGACTAGAGGGCACTCCCTGAAGCTCCAAGGTAGGAAAGTTAGGACTAATAAAGGGAAATATTTCTTCACCCAGAGGGTCATTGGGTCATGGAACTCACTTCCAGAAGAGGTTGTGACAGCTGTCAGCCTGAACAACTTAGACAGATTCATGGATACCAAGTGTATCGGTAGTTACTGAAAAGGACATTCAAGTGCCACCTCGGAGTTGGTTGAGGTAGGCAGGATTTCCCTGGGTACTGGTTGTCGGGGTCGGGAGCAGGTCAGGGTTTTGCCCTCCCTTCTGCTCGAGATCCCCGTGTACAACTGGTGGGCCACTGTGTGATACAGAATGCTGGACTAGATGGGCTGAGGTCCGATTCAGCATGGCTCTTCTTATGTTCTTATGTTATTATAAAATTATTACAAAATAATAATAAAAACTACTAAAATAAAATAAAATGAAATTCAAGAAGACAAGGTGTGAACCAAGATGGAGGCTGACATCCTCAAGAGAGGAAGGATCCCAAGATGGAATGGCCCAATGGACCCAGCCCAGAGGATGACAAAGCGGACCCAGCCGCCACCACAGTAGAGCAGAGCAGAGACGATCGGAGGCTACAGGCCTCCGCCCACTCTCACCCCCAGCTAATTGCCCTGCCAGTGCAATCAGCTGCCGCAGGTTGCCGACTGCTCCCGCTGCAGGCCCAGATCACCTCCCGGGATGGCAGGCACTCCAAAGCCGCCGCTCCTCTGATTGTTCTCCAAAGCGGCGGGCTGTCTGCCGATGCAGGCCCCACAGCCCGTGATGGGATGATGGCAGCGGCAGCCCTTCCTCTTGGCCCCACCCCTGACACACTTCTCCCTGGGCCGGACAGAATCGGCTGCCGGGCCGCATCCGGCCCGCGGGCCGTAGGTTGCCCACCCCTGGTTTACACGCCAACTAACCTCGCTATCCACCTGTTCACTCAGGCTCCTTCTTACTAACACTAACTAATCTCTAGCACCCTTTCTCCTTCTGACACTCACAACCAACTTCTCTAACTCCCAGCCAAGAACTTACTTAACCACCCGCCCCCTCTCCTGGCTTTCCCCCCTTTTTCCAAGTTAGGCTCCGCCTCCTTTCCTACTAGCCAATCCTAACTCCCTCGTTTCTCTTCAGGCTGCTCTATAGGCACGTCTCCTTTGGGAAATGAGAATCCTAAAATGGATGCCAGCATGGCATCTTTTTAAGATGGCTGCCACTGTCTTGGGCCTACTTTTTCAGGCTTTTTCCTAGCCTTCCATGTAGGATTCACTTCACCTTGCCTTCTGTCTACACCAGGGGTGCTCACTCTTTTTCAGCATGCGAGCTACTCTTAAAGCAACTAAGTCCAAAAGATCTACCTGCCTGTCGCCTCGTAGGGCCTTGGCACACTTGACCTCCCTGAACAAACCACACAGCTCTGAGGTACAACAAGGTTTTATTGTGCAGGAAATAAGGAAAGCGTGAAGGCTGATACAAAGCCTTATAGTAGCAGCAACCAGGAACAGCAGGTAGGTATAGTCCTGCAGCGGGGATCCAAGCCGATGCAAATATAGTGTCTCTGGATAGAATCTATCCGGATCCGCAAACGGAGCAACTTGGAAAGCAGGGAATTAAGCAACAGAGTCTTTTCAGGAACTCGGCTTGAGCAGGACGCAGGCAGAGTCCAGCGAACCAAGGCAGCCCGTTGGAAAGGGCGGGTGTAGCTTAAGGCAGGCCGGCAACGGCCAGGGCTTCAGAGTAGCATCTTCCTTTGGCAAAGTTGATCCGAGATGATTCCCATTGTAAGGGGACCACAGATATAGGGTTCGCTGACCAGTTCCGGTGCGTCGAACATCAAGCCCAATGATTGATGAGAAACTATATGTTTATTGTTACCTAAGGCCCATCGGAATGCACTGCCAATTACCGGACGCAGATGTTCTGTAGAGAGTACTTTATGGCCTCTCTGAAGCGCCTTGCAGTAGGGAGGCTAAGTTTAGGTAACCTTGGGGAAAGCTATCTGCGCATTCCGTGCCAGTTTCACACGAGAATGCAAAGAGGCCCTGATGGGGCCTGGAGAGCATCAAACTGACTGGTTAACTGTTTTACAGCCCTGATGGCTTAATGTAGACCCAAGCAAAAATGATGCCTGAAGTCCCTGTGGTGTGACACTGCCCCCGCCACCATGCGCTCCAAGCACGCTCCCACCGCTGCACGCTCTTGCCACTGTGCGTGCTCCTGCTGCTGTTTTCCACCCGAGCAGCGCTTCCTCCGCTTGCGGGGCATTGCAAGAAGGAGAAAGCACGAGGCGGGGCATCCAGAGGGAGCGCTCCGCCCTGCCTGTCTCGCCGGCAACAGAGGCTGCACAGCTGCTTCTGGACGAGAGAGAGGCAGGGCGTTCCTCCAGAGGCCCCGCCTCATGCTTCCTTCTTCCTGCAATGCCCGCAGGTGAAAGAAGCACCATGAGAGCGAAGGCTGCAGCAGGGAGCACGCATGCACGCAGGGTGTGCGCACGCATGGCAGGAGCGCCCCATCCGGCTGGTGAGGCCCGAAGATCACCTGGAAGAGGGCCGAAGATCTACTAGTAGCTCGCGAGCTACCTAATGAGCACCCCTGGTCTACACTCTCATTAACTTCTGCACCTGACAAATCATCTTCAGACAGTTTCTCTGAGAAAGACTGTGACGGCCCTCTCCCAGGAATGTGACCTTGTGAATCTTCCCGAGGCAGCTCGGGCCTCGCGTCTGAGTTTAACTTTGGCTCAGGCAAACCCTCACCCCCTTTGACAACAGACCCAGGCTCACCATCAGCAACACCATCCCCATTCCCATCGTGAACATCAGACACAACCACAGGTTGAACAGGCTGACATACAACACCCAGGCACACAAATGCTCCTGACAAAGCACCGCTAAGACTGGGCAAATGCACAAAATAACATGGGAGCGCTCCCCTTCTCCTCCAACCCAATAGAGATTTCAAGTAGTCGTCTGGATTTTCACCCGCAGCGCCTATATCCTTGTACCCAGAAGTCCTGAATAGATCCATGCTCTCCATTAAGCGGCGACGTGTGCACGTGTCCCTTCCCCTCTTTTTCATTCCATGCGCCTCTTTTCATTTCCAATCCCTCTCCCCCACATCCTCCCACCCACTGCCATTGTCGTTGGATGAGAGAAGGCCCACAAAAGCTCTCCAAAGCCCAGCTTTTGTCCTCTCTCTTGCTGATAGAATAAGAGCGGCTCCTCTTCGCAACCCCGCAGATGGCTTATGAAGCCTCTCCCATCCATGCGCTTTTGCTCTCAGCATTGGAGTGGGATGCATTGAAAGGTTGGTTTCGTTCCCGTCTGCTTTTGAATCTGGCTTTGCTGTGATTTTTTTCCAAAAACCCATTAACTGGAGGTGATGCAGAGGGCCTCACGAGGCATTGTATGTCTGTGGATAATAAAGTTGCTTGCGGAAAATAGATGGTGGGGATGGGGTGTTCATTAGAGTGTGTATAAGGGAGCAAAGGTCAACCAAGGATGGCTCTACACTGTAGCTTTAATGCAGTTTAATACTGTTACCGAGCAATAGAAAGGGCCCTGCCCAGATGGGGATCAGAGCCCAAAATGCCTCTAAACGCGAGGATCACAAAAGAAACCAATCCGGGTAAATTCTAAGGCTAGCGTCGAAACCTCTTGTAGATTTAAACTGATCCTTGACCACTTCGTGGAGACACAGCCTAAAGCGTGCTTTCCACTGTGAGAGGATCTATTTCCAATTACGCTGCCACCATATTAATTCTCTGGCTACCGATGTGAGGGTTTATCTTGATGCTTCTATGTTGAAATGATATGACTGAGAGGGTTTCATGAAGGAACATCAAACAGTTTATTTTCACAAACGGGTTCAATGCTTAGTTGGTTTCAGACTACAAAGAGGTACAGACTTGAAGTTTCAAACCATATAACACTGGGGTATAACTTCCCCTGACACTGGAGTACAACTTCCCCTGACACAGCCACACGGGCACCAGCAGTTCTACTACTTAACTGCTTACTACCGGGTTACTCTCAACCCTAACTAGGACTAAACTTGTCCCACACTTGGGTTTCCCTAAACCCCACACAGAGTTCTGCACTGCACACTTGCAGCTCTAACCGACAGCTGCTTCTTCACCAACTGCCAAAACCAACTGAACAAATTCAAACCTCTTCAGCATTCCAAGCTAGCCTTCTGGCTGGCTCCGCCCACCGTCACCATGGCAACACATTCCCCCAGGAGGGAAATGCCTCCATTATCACAGTTAACCCTTTAGGGTCTGTCTAACACTTACCCCCGTATTCCAACAATAAAACAACACACACATTTTGACTTCATTACACCGAGCAATAGAAAGGGCCCTGCCCAGATGGGGATCAGAGCCCAAAATGCCTCTAAACGTGAGGATCACAAAAGAAACCAATCCGGGTGAATTCTTTTAAGAAGCGCTAAAATTCCCACTAAAAAGTCCCATTAAAATCCCAAATGCAATTGCCTCACCCAGATCCGAAGCGTGCACACCGAGAGAAGAGTCTTTATCAGTTGAAAAAGGATGCAAAGCCAGAGTCCCGAGGTATCCAAAAGGCTAACATGTTTAATTGAGGCAAATACAGGTGTATATATAGCAGAAAATCCATTCATATTCAAAATTGGCGCTCGCTTGCGACGTGCGCTAACAGCTGATAGGGCGTGACATCAGAAGCACAGCTGAGTGGGAAGCCAGCCGGCATTTCTGGCCACTCATGGGCTAGCGCTACCTGTGAATCAGCCAATCGGGGCCGGGGCATCACGAAGTGGCGAGGCACAAAGAAACAGTGGGGTGGGGTGAAATTCCTGTGATTCTAAGATGTCCTAGGGGGAAATCGAGCTTCCCTGGAAACTCAAGTCTATCCCAGCTATTGTTTGAGTTTGAATTTTTCAACTGTTCTTTTGTCCTGGGCCGAAACTCTTTGTGTGGGGGAGTTTTGGTCAAACAGAGAGCATGGTTTCTTTGTTTCAAATGTCTGGTCGGTCTCGCAGGCCGAGGGGATGTTGGGAACTCCCTGCTGCAGGATTTTGGGCCAGAACCTTGCTGGCTCGACTCCAATACCACTTTACCTGCCACAGCTCAATGCTATGGAATCGTAGGATTTAGCATTTGTTGTGGCACCTGCATTCCTTGTCATGGAAAGATTTGTAAAACTACAACTTGAGATATGGCGGCTAAAGTAGTATCAAACTGCATTAAATACGCGGTGTAGATGCACCCCTAAGATATGGCTTGAGTTTCCCTGATCCAAAATGCTTGGAACTAGAAGTGTTCCAGATTTTTTGTTGGATTTTGGATGTACCTGAATTTGCACAACATACATAATGAGATCTCTTGGCGATGGAGCCCAAATCTAAACATGAAATTCATTTATGGGTTGCTGTGAGTTTTCCGGGCTGCCTGGCCATCTTGTTTACTTACGGTCTTGATTCTGGTGTTATTGGACCATGGCTTTTAAAGTACCCGGGGCGCAGTGAAAGATGTTATTCCACCCTGCTGCTTTCGGACTCTAGCACTGCAATGACTTACAGTGTTGCTAAGTTCTGTGCTGCTGCCCTCAATATCAGACGGCCAAGCTACCTTTATGCCTTCACTTATTGACTTTATAGCTTCAAGTGCTAAATAATAGCTTCCAGACAGAGGAAACCTCCAGGAAACAACAGCCAAGCTACCTTTATGCCCTCACTTATTGACTTTATAGCTTCAAGTGCTAGTTAACACCTTCCAGACAGAGGAAACCTCCAGGAAACAACAGCCAAGCTACCTTTATGCCCTCACTTATTGACTTTATAGCTTCAAGTGCTAGTTAACACCTTCCAGACAGAGGAAACCTCCAGGAAACAACAGCCAAGCTACCTTTATGCCCTCACTTATTGACTTTATAGCTTCAAGTGCTAGTTAACACCTTCCAGACAGAGGATACCTCCAGGAAAGAACAGCCAAGCTACCTTTATGCCCTCAGTTATTGACTTTATAGCTTCAAGTGCTAGTTAACACCTTCCAGACAGAGGAAACCTCCAGGAAACAACAGCCAAGCTACCTTTATGCCCTCACTTATTGACTTTATGGCTTCAAGTGCTAGTTAACACCTTCCAGACAGAGGAAACCTCCAGGAAACAACAGCCAAGCTACCTTTATGCCCTCACTTATTGACTTTATAGCTTCAAGTGCTAGTTAACACCTTCCAGACAGAGGATACCTCCAGGAAAGAACAGCCAAGCTACCTTTATGCCCTCAGTTATTGACTTTATAGCTTCAAGTGCTAGTTAACACCTTCCAGACAGAGGAAACCTCCAGGAAACAACAGCCAAGCTACCTTTATGCCCTCACTTATTGACTTTATAGCTTCAAGTGCTAGTTAACACCTTCCAGACAGAGGATACCTCCAGGAAACAACAGCCAAGCTACCTTTTATGCCCTCACTTATTGACTTTATAGCTTCAAGTGCTAGTTAACACCTTCCAGACAGAGGAAACCTCCAGGAAACAACAGCCAAGCTACCTTTATGCCTCTCACTTATTGACTTTATAGCTTCAAGTGCTAGTTAACACCTTCCAGACAGAGGAAACCTCCAGGAAACAACAGCCAAGCTACCTTTATGCCCTCACTTATTGACTTTATAGCTTCAAGTGCTAGTTAACACCTTTCAGACAGAGGATACCTCCAGGAAAGAACAGCCAAACTACCTTTATGCCCTCACTGATTGACTTTACAGCTTCAAATGCTAGATAACACCTTCCAGACAGAGGATACCTCCAGGAAACAACAGCCAAACTACCTTTATGCCTCCACTGATTGACGTTATAGCTTCATAGCTGTAAAGTCAATACTAGTTGCAACATTCACACTTGCTTTAACAGACAAGGGTTCTTTATCCCATCCTGGGCATTATTCCACGGATATATATAGACCCCCTTACTTCACTGTCAACAGAACCTCTGAAGATGCCATTAGCCACAGATGCAGGTGAAACGTCAGGAGAGAATACTGCTGGAACATGGCCATACAGCCCAAAAAACCTCACCCAAGTTCAGCATAGAATCATAGCCTTGGAAGAGACGTTAAGGGCCATCAAATCCTATTGGGCCATGCAGAAAGTCCCCCTTTGATCCCTCCCGACAGATGGCCATCCAGAAAATCCTGTTGATTCAGTGCATCTGCAAAAGCAAAAGACTCCCAAGAGCAAGGACGGGAATCATGCTATATTCCAAGAGTATAGCTCCCAGTGTTGCCGAACAATAGAATATAGGGGACCCTTCCCGTGAGGGGACAGAGCCCAGGCCACCCCTAAAATGCGAGGATCAAGGCCCAAAGTCTGGGTGATCTTCCCAAAACTACAAATCCCACAATAACCCGAATCAAGCTCACCCAAACCGGAAGTACGCCAAGAACTGAGAGAAGAGTATTAATCAGCTGAAAAAGGATGATAGCAGGACACGCTGGTTCCAAAAAGCTAACATGTCTTTAATGGGTTGTACACACAAATATATAGAAAAGCAGTCATTTACATTTGAAGTGCGCGCCTTCCCTGCTTACGTGCGGCTCCAGCTGATAGGCTCAGATGTCAAAGTCAGCTGGGCCAGAAGCCGGCCGGCGCGCCTGAGCCAATCAGAAAGGTACGCCTAAATTTGAATTAGCCAATCCTGGCCGGCTGCGCAAGGCGGGAAAGGGCACAAAGGAACGGATGGTGGAAGAGGAAGTTACCTTTTGTTGGGAATGTTGCCTTGGGGTGGGCGAGCGTCCGTTGGAGCTACGAGCCCACCTTAGCTATTGTGAATTTGAATTCCTTAATGGCTTTCTTTGTCCATGCCGAAACTTCCTTTGTCTGGGAGTTACTGGCTGAGCGGGAAAGATGGTTTCTTAGTTTAAATGGTCCAAAAAATGTCTATTTGGGTTGGCTGTGAGGTTCCGAATCTCACAATGAAACAACCATATTTTTGGTAATATGGCAAAATGTCCAGGCATATACTCAATCAATGGCCAAGCTCCGATGTTGACAGAAACATATGCGGGGAGACCTGAGTAAAGATTGCAGGGCGGTCCCTGCAAAGGAGCCCAGCATCTCCCAAGAATATTATTTGTGCAAGGGAAAATGGATGGAAAGGAAGGTTATTGCGTTCTGTTAAACTCTGGAACTCTCTGGTTGAGTGCGTTATCTTAAATGTTACAGTGACACAAAAGGGGAACACATAAGGACACAATATAGACAAGACAGACCAGAGATCCCCCAGCAATCATCCCAGATTATTCCCATGCAGCCCCCCTTCCCAGAGAAAACGATCTTTAAAACAATCAGCAAAATGCTGCTTTCCTTCTGGGAGTCGTAGTTCCTCCAGATGTAACCACTGTCCTTGGAAACTACAGAGTCTTGAGGCATAGCTGTTCCTGGGGTGCGGTAGGATGGCAAAGTCATTGAGAGTATATGGGGCAGAAAGGGGAAAAGGCAGGAAATGTCCAACTGGGGAAGTGTCCTTGGAAACTACAAAGTCCGCAGTGCAAGGGAGAAGGTCTGTGTGCAATCCTGGGCAAGCCCACTTGTATGGGGCTAACCCAGAGAAACAGCAAGAAAGTCCGGGTTACATGAGGTCCTTGGCGAACTCCTTATCCCAGCCCTCAAAGACCCGGGTTGCGGGTTCGAAGCCTCCCTACTCACATGGATCCCTCCTCAGAGGCTTCCTGGGGGCGACCTACCGAGGCAGAGGCATCTCCTCCCCCGAGTCCATGGATGCACTTTTGGGCTCTCTGACTGTTTCCAGCCAGGGAAAGGACCTTGAGTCCGTTCAGGAAAGAAATGGTTGGAAATGGGGGAAAAGTGAGTCCTGGTCCTTGCATACTATGTCTCTCAATGTGGCAGAAGGCTGGGGACCTGCTCCCCCCCTTCAGGATCCTTTTTAGTCCAAATCGCTAACTTGCTGCTGGTTTTGGGCACAGATTTGCTGTAGAGAAAGTGGGACTTTAATGCGAAAAAGGTGGGGGCCGATTATCCTCAGATGAACTGAGAGCGCAAGAGCAGCTGAGTGCGAGCGGCTGCTTTTCCGGGCTTCCCCCAGGCCGGAGAGAGTTAGAGAGAGAAGAGGAAGGAAGAAGAGAGGATGGGAGAATCGGCAGAGTGGTTTGGGGCAAAACGGGGCAAATCGGTGAAACTTTCAACTTGTGGATACTGAATTCATTGATTCCTATGGGGTTCTCTTAACCGCGGTTCGCTCCTCCCCCTCCCCTCCTGGGAAGCGCTCCCCCCTCCCTCACCATTCCAAGATGGCGACGCGTTGGGAGCGAGGCGGGAGCGATGTGCGTCCGTCTTCGCGGGGGCCCCCTAGCGACCCGAAGAATCGGACCAGTCAGAGAAGGATGGAAGAAAAGGTAGGAGGGGTAGTGGGTTGATTTTGGGGGGTTTGTTTATTGTTTTGTTTATGTTGTTGGGGTTTCTTTTAGTTTTGGGAGTGGGGAGGCATTTGGCTTAGTGGCTGGCGGAGGTACTGCAGCGGCCTAGCATTAGGCCTATAGGAGGTCGCCAGGTGGTTGTGGCTTGGAGGCACAGGGGAACGTATTTGCTTCTGTCTTGATGTGGTTCGCTTATGGGGTGGAGTATGTTCTTAGAGATGTGTGGGGCTGAGTGGACGCTGGGAGAAATGTTCTTGCCTATTGTTATGTGTAGTATAAAGTTGCTTAGAGATGTTTTGGTGCCTGGGCTCTGTGGAAGGCAAGGGAGGGAAATGTATTTGGCTTTTGTCTTGCTATAGTCTGTTTATGGGGTTAAATGTGTTGTTGCCATGTGTGGGGTTTTGGTGGATGCTGGGGAAAAATGTCCTGATTTATTGTCATGTGCTGTTGTGCTATTTGCTGTGCAAATGTGGTGCAGATGGGGTAATGGGAGGCAATGGTGGCTGGGCTTGTTGGGAGGGACGAAGTTGATGCAGTAGTGTGTGGCACAGAGGTGGGGCAGAAGGAAAAAAAGGTCTGGTGGTGGTGCGACTTGGGCCATGGGTGGAAAGGGATGCTGGGAACTCTCTGCTGCTTGATCTTTTGGGTTTGGGACTTCCTGATTCGGCCTCACCAGCATGCTTCTCCACTGATGGGAGTTGTAGTCCAACTTTATTTCTGCCCTGGTTTAGGTTCCCTGCAGAGCTTCGCTTGCTAGTTTTAGCCCCGAAGAGTAATTTTCGAGGCAGAATAATGGTGCCTTCATAAAGGATTAATGGAGGGAGCCCTTGAGTCTTGGAAGGACCCTTGGCTTCCTTATTACGGCTCCTGACAAGAGACCGGCAGAAGCCTCCGCTTTTATTGAAACTGGAAAGGTCAGCTCTGTTGTGTGTCTCCATGGCGAGAATAATATTCTAAAACATACATACAAACACAGAAGCTGCGGAGGGAAGAGGATTTTTTATGGAAAATTGGGCAGAGGGAATAAGAGAAGCACAGTTTGCAAAGTCCCAAATATATTATATATAGAGAGGCAAGCACATTTCTTTCAGCTTTCCACACTCACAAAGGGGCGGACTCATAAGTGAAACAGGAAAAAATAAAATCACGCCTATACACTGAGAAGAGACAATAAAAACTCAACAAGAGATCTGAAATGCAGCAAAATCAGTTGTCAAGTCTTTTGCAGCTGAAGCTCCTGGTGGATGTCAATTTGGTGTCAATTCATCCAGTGGTTTTTCAGTTATGTTAATCCCACAAACGAACATTACACACACACATACACACTAGCCGCCCCCGGCCATGCGTTGCTGTGACCCAGTCCAGGCTCGGATTAACAACTTTTTGCGTCCTAGGCCACACTTTGGAATCACGCCCCCTTTAAGCCAACCTCTACCGCCACCCCCCCACACACACACACACCACTCAGACCAACACTTGGCTGGCTTTCGCCGTGGTGCCTCCAGAGCAGAAGAGAAAGGCGAGTAGGCACCATCCCACCACCTCCAAGGTGCCCATTCCCACCGGCTGGAAAGCATCGTTGTGCTCTGAAGGTCTCCTCGGGAGGCTTGGGGAGAGCGCAGCGGGTGCAAACTCGCTCCAATGGCGTGCATGAGAGAGAGAGAGAGAGAGAGAGCATAAGAGAGAGAGAGAGCACGCGCGCACGCGTGCACGAGAGAGAGATGTCCACTTGCCGTGCGCTCCCGCAGAGCAAAGGAGGATTCACATTGGGGTTTGTGTGGCTTTTGTTCGGCTGCTCCCAAAGGCAGGAGAGCCAGACCCTGGCCTTGATCCTTCCCTCTGATAACGAACAGAATTTGGGGGCCTTGCCATGAAGACAGGCCAGTTTAGACCCACCAAAGAGGACCGATGTTGAAACCTGGTGAGGAAGGAAGCAACCAATTCCATTTTTCCTAAAATGTCTTAATTTAAACAGATCTCACCAAAGCCTGAAGAGGGTGCCATTGAGGTTTTTTATTCAGTCCAGCTGGAAGGGATCACAGCCGCAATCATTCTTCCATGCCGCAATGCAGCTACATTGGTGAACATCCCTTTTATAGGGTTACAGATTTGAATTTCCCTCTTCCCACCCCTGCTGCTGATTGGCAAATGTCATCACTTGCAGGCGGGGCACAGGCTGTCCCTGTGCATGGCCCCAGCCAATGAGGGCGAAGAAGGAGGAATAATGAGAGAAGGGGTGTTCCTGAGTGTGCCATGAGGCTGGGCTTCAGCCCAAACCAGTTTTTCTGAGTTGCAGACAAAGGCCTTATAATCTGTGATTTCCTGTTGGCCAAGCAAGACCAAAAATCCTTTTGTGTGAGTTTCAGTAAATTGGAGGGTAAACAAAGAGCCTAGGGTGTAAGATAAGGTCTTTGCCCTTATTCTCTTCCTTCCTGTGGTAGGAAGGGAGATATCAAAAAGGTGCAATATTGACTGGGTGGCTGGGACAATGATAATCATTTTGAGGGGCAAATGAATGTATGGTTAATGAGTCACAGGTCAAGAATGTAGCTTGGAAACCTTGCACAGGGAGCTAGAGCAAATGTGGCTTTTTAAAGTGGCGATCCCAATATTTTCACTATATTACAGACATGAAAAACACATAAGGAAAAATCAGGGGTCATGTAGGGAGAGCACACCACCTTTGAGCATCCCTCCCTTCAACCCCCACCCCCACCCCACCCCCAGACCAAAGAGATATAAAGTTTATTATCTTCACAAGGAAAAAGGTCCATGAGAGAGAGAGAGAGAGAGAGAGAGAGAGAGAGAGAGCAAACCAGGTCCATATGTAGGTATACGTACTGAGGGAGAGTTCATATGTTCTTGGAAAGAGTCTCTGAAGCACTGGATTTGGGAAAAAGTCATGAAAATAAGTCCTTGGAGGTAGAAATGAACTATAGACCCCAAGCCATCTTGCCTTCCTGGGGCTCCTTTGGATTAGCACAAGGCAAACCCACATGGAGCACAGGCCTCTGGAATCTATAAATCATAAGAAATGTCCTTAAAACTGAACGGAAAGGGAGATAACTTGGTGTGTTTGGGTGATAGAAAACATGGCCATGTGGGGCCAAGAGGAGAGCCTTAGGTTCCCACATGGAGAGGAAATAGGGGATTAATGGACCACTCCCGTCTGGTGTCCTGGGTGAAACTATGAATCCCTTGGTTCTGAACCATCTTTAGACAGAGGCCTGGGGGTGGGTCACCCCTGATATCACCTCCCTCCCACGGCTCATTTTGGCCAAGCAGGCCGCCCCGGTTTGGTCCGAGACCGCAGGAGCGAGCCTGGGTTGGTGTGGTCTTCTGCTGGGGACCTGGGAGAGGTCCACCCAAGCAACGCCCTGTCTCTCCCCTCTCCCTCCCTCCCTCTCTTCCTTCTTTACTTTCTTTCTTTCTTTCCTCCTAGTTGCCTCCTACTCCTCCTTCTCCCCTCCCTCCCACCGCCCCCTCCCGGACTCTGCCACTCGGCTCTGGCTGCAGGAATTTAGTCTGCGGCTGGGGGAGCAGGCGAGTCGCCATGGAGACGGCTTCCCGGAAGCCAGGAGGCCAGGCCAGCCAGAGACCGCGGGCATATCAATGCGAGGGCCCGCCGCAGCCCAGAGAGCGAGAGACGTACGGGACGGAGCAGAGACTTTGCCCTCCCTCCCTCCACCCTCCTCCTCCTCCCTCCCTCCTCAAGCCGCGCAACTAAGGGTGATTTAATTTTTTTCTTTAACTTATTATTTTAATGTATACCCGGCGTACTAGACGACCCCCAGCTTTCCATAAGATTTTCCAGGCATAAAAAGTCATCTAGTACGGAATATACAATATATATGGGTGTTTGTGTATATATGTGGTTTTGCATATCAGTTATTATGAGTGATGGTCACTCATTGGCCTAAGAGGTGTATTGTGTCCAAATTTGGTATCAATTGGTCCAGTGGTTTTTGAGTTATGCTAATCCCACAAAAGAACATTACAATTTATTTATTTATATATACTAGCTTGGGGACCCGGCGGTGCCTGGGTAATTTCAGAAAGGTATTAGTTGGTTTTTAGCCGTTATTTATGTAGCTCGCAGTGGTGTCAGGAAGTTAGTGAAGGCACTGCGAGTCCCATCGTCCATGGTCCACCCTCCTCCAAACAGCACCAGGATGTAGAGCGGGTCATGGAGGCTCTGTCTGCCAAGTTTGACTGTGATCCATCATTATTGGGAGTTGCAGTGGTGTCATGAAATTACCTAAGGTACTGCAAGTCCCATCATCTGTGGTCTGTCCTCTCAACTGCACCAGGGTGTAGAGTGGGTCACGGGGGCTCTGTGTGGCAAGTTTGGCCTTGATCCATCATTATTGGGAGTTGCAGTGGTGTCATGAAATTACTGAAAGTACTGCAAGTCCCATCATCCATGGTCCATCCTTTTTAGAACTGCAGCAGGATGTAGAGTGTGTCATGAGTACTCTGTGTGGCAAGTTTGGGCTCGTCCGTCATTTGTATGGGCTCCAGTTTTCTGTGGGAAGTGAAGCGGGTGAAGGTACTGCAAATCCCATCATTTGTTGCCCATCCTGCCCTAAACCACACCAGGTTGTAAAGTGGTGGGCCTCTGTGTGCCAAGTTTGGTCCTGATCCGTCATTGGTGTGGGCCACAATGCTCTAAGGAATTGAGTTAAAGTACTGCAAGTCCGTCATCCATGTTCCATCCTCCCTCAAACTGCACCAGGTTGTAGAGTGGGTCTTGTAGGTTCTGTGTACCAAGTTTGGTCTTGTTCTGTCATTGTTGGAAGCCGCAAAGTGTTTTGGCTTTAAACTCCCACCATGCCTGACTGCCTCAGGCCTTTTCCTTACCCCCCCCCCCCCCCGCCACTTTAGAGTGTCGGAATGTTGGTGGTGCTGGCCAATCAGAGGCGTTATGCAAATAATCCCACAGTGGCAACCAATCAGAAAGCAGGCACATATCCACAAACACCTCCGCATACATACAAACATTCTCTTTTAGTATATGTATAGATGTATAGATAGATATGACTGGAGTTACACTTCCAAAATGCCCCTGTTCCAAATTACATACAAATTCAACTTAAAAACAAACCCACAGAACCTCTCTTGTCAGTAACGTGGAGGCTGCCTGCATTTTGTTGGATGTGGATAAATGGAACTGTGGATACGGGGGGGTGACATGTATTAGGAGCAAAGCATAAATCTTCAGCAAGATTGAGGCGATAACTGTTGTCGCTGATTGGCACAAATGGGCCTAATTTGGAAATAGGGCCACGCCCCCAAAAGAAGCAAGAACTCCACCAATCGTGGGAAGAAGAAAGCACTGAACCAATGCAATGGAGATTTATTTATTTATTTATTTATTTATTTATTTATTTATTATTGAGGCTTCTATGCCGCCGACTCCCGGGGGCTCGCGGCGGCTCACAAAGCCAGGGGCATAAAACAGGATTAAAACATAAAACAATTGAGCAATTAAAACAATAGCAGGACAGGCACTAATACAAACGGAGCAGCAACAGGTGCCAGCACAGTACCCAAAGTACACGGGCCTACTCCAAAGGCCTGCCTGTACAGATGGGTTTTACAGGCCCGCCTAAATGGGAGTAGATCCCTCAAGGCCCTGGTTTCAGCCGGGAGGGCGTTCCACAGCGTGGGGGCTATGACGGAGAACGCCCTCCGGCGGGTGGATGTCAGGTGTGCCGACTTTGCTGATGGTATTTCCAGGAGGTTGGCATCCTCTGACCGTAGTGATCTCGCTGGGCAATAAGGAGTGAGGCGGTCCCTCAGATACGCTGGCCCCAGGCCGTACAAGGCCTTGAAGGTGAGAACCAGCACTTTGAAGGCGATCCGGTGCTCAATAGGTAGCCAATGCAGATCCTGCAAAACAGGTGTTATTCGGCAACCTGCTGGCGTGCCAGACAGGAGCCGGGCGGCAGTGTTCTGCACCAGCTTGAGCTTCCGGATCGACGACAGAGGAAGGCCAACATAGAGCGCGTTACAGTAATCTAGCCTAGAGATGACCGTGGCTTGGATCACCGTGGCCAGGTCGTTCCGGGAGAGGTAGGGGCCAGCCTCCTTGCCTGGCGGAGGTGGAAAAAAGCAGCCTTGCTGACCATGGAGACCTGGGCCTCCATGGTCAGCTGGAGTCAGATGGACCCCCAGGCTCTTCACAGACGGCGCTGGGCACAGCGCCGCACCGTCAGGGTCGGAAGCCGGGCACCCACCCCGCCCGGGCGACCCAGCCACAAGATCTCCGTCTTCGCCGGATTCACCCTCAACCTACTGGCTCGCAGCCATCCAGTGACGGCCGAGGCAACGCTGAAATTATCAGGGACGGATTCTGGCCTGCCCTCCATCCTCAGGATGAGCTGGGTGTCATCAGCGTACTGGTGACAGACCAGCCCATAACTCCGCACCAGCTGTGCAAGCGGCTGCATGTAGATCTCGGCAACAGTGGATCTGGAGCAAACTTGGGACACAGACCCATCATGCCCAATTTTAAATACTGAAGGGGATTGACTGACAGGATGATGGGAGTTGTAGTCCAGCCACATCTGGAGCAGTGTACGCATCCCACCAACAGTGGATCTGGACCAAACTTGGCACACAGACCCATCCTGCCCAATTTGGAATACTGGTGGGATTTTGGGGTGACAGGATGATGGGAGTTGTAGTCCAGCCACAGCTGGAGCAGTGTACGCATCCCACCAACAGTGGATCTGGACCAAACTTGGCACACAGACCCATCCTGCCCAATTTGGAATACTGGTGGGATTTTGGGGTGCCGGGATGATGGGAGTTGTAGTCCAGCCACAGCTGGAGCAGTGTACGCATCCCACCAACAGTGGATCTGGACCAAACTTGGCACACAGACCCATCCTGCCCAATTTGGAATACTGGTGGGATTTTGGGGTGCCGGGATGATGGGAGTTGTAGTCCAGCCACAGCTGGAGCAGTGTACGCATCCCACCAACAGTGGATCTGGACCAAACTTGGCACACAGACCCATCCTGCCCAATTTGGAATACTGGTGGGATTTTGGGGTGCCGGGATGATGGGAGTTGTAGTCCAGCCACATCTGGAGCAGTGTACGCATCCCACCAACAGTGGATCTGGATCAAACTTGGCACACAGACCCATCCTGCTTGTAGTCCAGCCAAATCTGAGAGTGCTATGAGCATCCCACCAACAGTGGATCTGGACCAAACTTGGCACACAGACCCATCCTGACCAATTTTAAATACTGAAGGGGATTGACTCAGGATGATGGGAGTTGCAGCCCAACATCCAGAGAGTGCCATGAACCCCACCACTTTGGATCTGGACCAAACTTGGAACACAGATCCATCCTAGGACAATTTTTAAATCTAAAGGGGATTGAATCAGGATGATGGGAGTTGTAGTCCACCAACATTCAGAGGGCACCATGAACCCCTACAACAGTGGATCTGGACCAAACTTGGCACACAGACCCATCGTAACCAACTTTAAAAATACTTGAGGAGTTTGACCCAGGAAACTCCCAGGTTTCCACGGCAGTTACAGTGGAGTTAAACTACGAGGGCGGGTCAATAAGTCGGTGACTTTTTGAATGAAACACAGGTTTTTGGATTAAAAAATCATTTTATTTTTCAACGTCGTCTCCTTTGAGCTCTACACACTTTGTCCAACGTTTCTCCAATTTTTTTATCCCTTCCAAAAAAATAAGATTTGTCAAGGTCATCAAAATAGGTATTTCTTTGTGAGATGATTTCATCGTTGGAGTCAAATCTCTTTCCGCCAAGCCATTTCTTCAGGTTTGGAAACAAGAAATAGTCACTCGGGGGCTAAATCCGGAGAATAGGGCAGATGAGGGAGCAATTTGTATCCCAATTCATGGATTGTTGCCATGGCAACTGCACATGTGTGCACCCTTGCATTGTCCTGGTGCAAAAGAACTATTTTCTTGGCCAAATGTGGTCATTTTTTCCCAAATCCTCATTAAATAGACCCAATAAGTTGCATAATATTCGCCATTGATTGTTTTACCCTTTTGAAGGGAGTCAATGTGGATTATACTGCGTGCATCCCAAAAAACGGTCGCCATGACTTTATTGGCTGACAAACCCACCTTGGCCTTCTTTGGCACCGATTCACCCTGAGAAACCCACTATTTTGACTGCTGTTTGGTCTCTGGTGTGTTGTGGTGGATCCATGTTTCATCCACGGTTACAAAACGGCGCAAAAACCCATCCATATTGCGGTTGAACAACGCCAAACACTCCTGCGAAATTGTCACACGATTGCGTTTGTGGTCGATTTTGAGCAAACGCGGCACCCATCTTGCGGAAAGCTTTCTCATACACAAGTGATCATTTAAAATTGAAACCACTGAGCCACGTGAGATGCCTATGGCTTCCACAATCTCTCGCACTTTCCATCTCCGATCGGCCAACACCATATCGTGAATTTTTTCCATTGTTTCGGGTGTCGAGACCTCAACTGGGCGTCCAGAACGTTCGGCATCTTCCGTGCTTGTATGGCCACAATGAAATTCAGTAAACCACTTTTTTTACCATTGAAATTTTTACCATTGGGTGCAGAGTCCCCATCGTATTTTTCAAGCTTAGCCTTGGTTTGAGTGATGGGTTTTTTCTGCCAAAATTAATGCTTAATGCGCACACAAAATTCACGCTTTTCCCATTTTCTCCTCAAATCACGCGGTAGTCTGCTATCAATGGCTGCCAAACACAAACTAAATGACGCAGCTTGTTCAAATTTTGACATGAGTCAACTGACCGGTGCCTGTTGACGGGAGCAGTGTTGCCCTTTCAGTTCAGAGGCGGTAAATTCGAAAAGTCACGGACTTACTGGCCCGCCCTCGTACATTAATTCCACAGTGCAGATGCACCATTCCCAGATCAAACTTTAAACTACCTAGAAACTTTAGCTCAGTTGATTCTGATTTGTGGTTGCTCTAATTCCAACAAAATACCAAATTTGGGACACTCGAACTATTATGGGATTGTGGCTATTATGCAGTGAAATGCGGGCACCTTTGCTCCTCTGGGGCAACTCTCTTCAGGCAGGAGTTGTTCGTTCCGGCCCATAAGCTGTTGGCAGAGCGCACAGTTTCCGACACTCTGCTCACCTTTCATATCACATACACTCATCTGGAAGAAATGGAGGAAAGCTGTTGCATATTTCATAAGGAAAACTCCGAAAGTGGTAAAATAAACTATCAATATGTGCAGGCGCGGGTCTCCTGCTATTAGGAGATGGAATAATTTTGCCCCCCCCCCTCCAAAAAAAGGCAAGTGGGCCATGGTTTCCCTCCAGCCATTTCCCGTTCCCCCGATTCCAATGTTCGTCACGCAAACAGAGCATTTTCTTATCTATCTTTTTTTTTTTTGGATCACTTACATTTTCATCTTGGATGCTGTAAATTGTTTAGATAGGTTTGCATTAAGATGTCTCCATTTTTATCCCCTGTTTTCCCCGACACATGTCGCCGGCATTACATTTTATTCCTAAACTGTCTGGTTTAATTTACACTCTTGGCGGGATCGTCCTGAGCAAACGGTGTGCTTTTCACAAATGGCACACACACACATACATATCTATATAAAAATGTAATGTTTGTTTGTGGGATTAACATAACTCAAAAACCAGCATTATATGTGTGTGTGTGTGTGTGTGTGTGTGTAATGTTTGTTTGTGGGATTGACATAACTCAAAAACCAGCATTATATGTGTGTGTGTGTGTGTGTAATGTTTGTTTGTGGGATTGACATAACTCAAAAACCAGCATTATATGTGTGTGTGTGTGTGTGTGTAATGTTTGTTTGTGGGATTGACATAACTCAAAAACTAGCATTATATGTGTGTGTGTGTGTGTGTAATGATCGTTTGTGGGATTGACATAACTCAAAAACCAGCATTAGATATGTGTGTGTGTGTGTGTGTGTGTAATGTTTGTTTGTGGGATTGACATAACTCAAAAACCAGCATTATGTGTGTGTGTGTGTGTAATGTTCGTTTGTGGGATTGACATAACTCAAAAACCAGCATTATATGTGTGTCTGTGTGTAATGTTTGTTTGTGGGATTGACATAACTCAAAAACAGCATTATATGTGTGTGTGTGTGTAATGATCGTTTGTGGGATTGACATAACTCAAAAACCAGCATTATATGTGTGTGTGTGTGTAATGTTTGTTTGTGGGATTGACATAACTCAAAAACAGCATTATATGTGTGTGTGTGTAACGTTCGTTTGTGGGATTGACATAACTCAAAAACCAGCATTATATGTGTGTGTGTGTGTAATGATCGTTTGTGGGATTGACATAACTCAAAAACAGCATTGTGTGTGTGTGTGTGTGTGTGTGTAACGTTCGTTTGTGGGATTGACATAACTCAAAAACCAGCATTATATGTGTGTGTGTGTGTGTGTAATGATCGTTTGTGGGATTGACATAACTCAAAAACAGCATTATATGTGTGTGTGTGCGTGCGAGCGTGTAATGTTTGTTTGTGGGATTGACATAACTCAAAAACCAGCATTATATATATATGTATGTGTGTATCTCACTCTCTCTCTCTCTCTCTGTAATGTTTGTTTGTGGGATTGACATAACTCAAAAACCAGCATTATATATATATATATGTATGTATGTATGTATGTCTCTCTCTCTGTGTGTGTGTGTGTGTGTGTGTGTGTCTATGTGTGTAATGTTTGTTTGCGGGATTAACATAACTCAAAAACCACTGGACGAATTGACACCAAATTTGGACACAAGACACCCCTCAGGCCAATGAGTGACCATCATTCATAAAAACACTGGAAAACACAGCAGAAGAGACTTTAAAAGCCAAAAATTAAAAATAATACATTACAATGCATGCACAAAACCACATGCATGCACCGGTACGCGGAGAACATGCAGGTCAGAATAGGGGTCCACAGTCACCTACATACCCACCGCCAGGACACCGCACTTGGAGGACCATCATCCTCGGACTATGAGGGATCGCCTAATAAGCTATGGCAGTGTTTCCCAACCAGTGTGCCGTGAGCAATCATCAGGTGTGCCGTGGGAAATTGGAACCTCCAATGGCCTTTCTTCCCCCTCCTGCCGAACACTTTTTCTTCTCCACTCGGGCTCCCTTCTTCCCAGCGTCGCTCTGCTCTCTTTGCCTCGCTTAGCTCTGGGGCGAGTCTGCGCAGTAGCGCCCGCACAGGTCACGTCTTCCTCCCTTCCCCTCCCCTCCTGAACATGCTCACGCTGCCCCCCAGATCAAAATGGCGGCAGAAGCGGCAGTGTAGAAGAAAAAAAGTGTTGGGCAGGAGGGGAAGAAAGGGCGCCGAAGGGGAAGGGGAGGAAGAGGTCTCTGTCAAAGCTGGCATGGGCAAACTTGGACCTTCCAGGTGTTTTGGGCTCCAACTCCCACCATTCCTAGCAGCCTCTACAATTCACCCTCCAACAAGTTGGGGGGTGGATCACTTTGTCTCCTCCCCTCGGAGAAGAGATTGGCTGATTGCACAGAAAGTGCTGGAAGGGAGGTGGGGCTGGCACATCGTGGTGCCAGCCCTCATTTCTCCCTCATTCGGCTGGAAGCCATCGCCCACCACTCCCGCCCATGGATAGTATAATAATGATCGCTCAAATGGTTTCACATTTGGGGGTCGGATAGGAATTCGCCCACAGGGTTTTTGCCTATCCTATACTGTTTTTAGGGGCTTAGATGGAATGGTCGGTTAATAAAATAGCAAAGCGTAAATAGTTTAGTGTCCAAAGGTTGGTATACATTTAAGGTACCCCTTAAGGGTGTGGGGCATTCGAAAAACACTCACCTAGAGGTTAATGTTAGGGGTGAGGTGATGGTGAATGTCCCAGGAACGGGGAGCCACTTAAGCAGGAAAGGGCCCCAGGCTGTTAGGAATGGTGGGAGTTGGAGTCCAAAGCACCCAGAGGGCCGAAGTTTTCCCATGCCTGTTTTAGGGACCTTAAAGTGGTGAGCCTCCTTCCAACATTGTGATTCTGGATAGAAAACAAACAACAACATAACATAACATTGTTTGAGTCCACAGTGCTCTCTGGCTGTAAGTGAACTGCAACTTCCAAACTCAAGGTCAATTCCCAAGCAAACCCTTTCAGTACTTTCTGTTGGTAATGAGAGTTCAATATGCCAAGTTTGGTTCAATTCCATTGTTGCAAGAGTTCAGGATGCTCTTTGATTGTGTGTTAACTATAAATCCCAAAAACTGTAACTCCCAAATGTCAAGGTCTATTTCCCCAAACTCCATCTGTGTTCACATTAGGGCATATTGAGTATTCATGCCAAGTTTGGTCCTGATCCAACATTGTTTGAGTCCACAGTGCTCTCTGGATATAGGTGAACTACAACTCCAAAACCCAAGGTCAATGCCCACCAAACTCTTATAGCATGTTCTCTTGGTTACGGGAGTTCTGTGTGGGAAGTTTGTGTCTTTCTGCCATTCCTGCCGGGATATCTATGTTGAGTTCATCGAAAGAGGCCCAGGTTTCACACTGAGTGTATAAATACATTTAAAAACATATTAACTATATGTATGACTGTGTTAGAGGGTCATTTTGTGTCATTTTGGTTGGTGGTGTGCCCCAGGATTTGGTCAATGTAAAAAATGTGCCGCAGCTCAAAAAAGGTTGAAAAAACACTGATGTAGAGCACATTGAATGAGACCTGAAGTTGGTAAAGAAGGATCGGAAGCAATGCTTGATGCATATAAATACAATGTGGCCCTTCAACACAAAGACTGTGCATCGCCGCCTGTGCACAAAACCCACAATCCCAGACGTGATCCATTATGAGTCAAAGTGTTGCCATTGTGCGGATTCCAAAGTGTTGCTTCTTCCCAAACTCATTGCAGGATAAGTCAAAGTACCCATGACAACAACAACAACCCACCGAGGAAAGAGGGTACTATCCTTTTGCAAAGGGAGGTAAGAGAAGAGCATTGAATAGATACCCACACAATGGGAACGACGGTTTCAAATCTGACGGAAGAAAAGGAAAAGCAAAGCTCGGAGCGGTTCTGCGGCATAAAGGATAACCTTGCCATCCTTGCCCTGCGCCGTCAAATCCCCTCCGCCAAAGTGCCTCTCCATTTGTCCTATAAATAAATCATTGCCGCTCACAAGGCTCGCCTCCAATAAGAAGCCGGTGGGGTGACTCAAAGAAAGAGGGAAAACATTAGTATTGATCGTTGCAATGGGCAAAAAGAAAAAAGAGATGGAAAGAAGATGTTGCATCGCTGAAGCTTTGGCTTTGTGGTCACGGAAGCACCCGTAGCAGCCGCACAACTTAAATAGAGTTATTCTCTTCCCAATGGGAGCTTATGGTGTCCTATTTATTTATTTATGTATTTAAAACTCTTATACCCCGGCTGGCCTTCCCACCTCCGAAGAGGGACTCAGACCGGCAAACAGCAAGTATTCAATGCTAACATTAAAATCTAAATTCATCATAAATTTACAATAAAATTTACAATAAAATACAATACAATAAATACATTTAAAAAGCCTTTCGCCAAAGTAAAATCCAGTCCAACTTCACCCATATATTCGGCCCGTATCAAGTGGTTGGCGACTTTAGTCGCTTCGTGATCTCCTCCTTCATTCTGCAAAGGCCTCGTTGCACCGCCACATTTTCACCCGCTTCCTAAAAGTCAGGGGGGGGCAGATCTGATTTCATTTGGGAGGGAATTCCACAGCCGGGGGCCACCACAGAAAGGCCCTGTCGGTTCCCAGACGCGCCTGCGGTGGTGGGACCGAGCAGGGGCTTCTCCAGGTGATCTTAGCACTCTTGACGGTTGATAGGGGAGAATACGTTCAGACAGGTAAACTGGGCCGGAACCGTATAGGGTTTTGTAGGTCAACACCAGCACTTTGAATTGTGCTTGGAAGCTTATTGGCAGCCAGTGGAGCTGGTGCAACAGGGGAGTTGTGCGCTCCCTGTACCCCGCTCCCGTTAGTAGTCTGGCTGCTGCGCGCTGGACTAAATGCAGCTTCTGGGCAGTCTTCATAGGCAATCCCATGTAGAGAGCGTTGCAGTAGTCTAAACGAGATGTAACCAGAGCGTGGACCACCGTGGCCAAGTCTGACTTCCCAAGATGCGGGCGCAGCTGGCGCACAAGCCTGAGCTGTGCAAAAGCTCCCCTGGCCACCGCCGAGACCTGGGGTTCCAGGCTCAGCAATGAGTCCAGGATCACTCCCAGACTGCGAACCTGCACCTTCAGGGGAGTGTAACCCCGTCAAGCACAGGCTGTAACCCTATGCCCTGTTCGGCCTAGGGTTGCCACTTTTTGATATAAGAAATAAGGGACGTTTACGAGATTTTTCGCAAAAATAAGGGACACTTCATTAAAAAAACTTGAAACTCAAACGTTAGGTAGAAATAGTTTTTATTAACAGAATAATGATTGAAACTCACAAAAGAAACTGACTTGCACCCTCTTAACAGTACATGGTATGTTTCCGCATGTTTTGTCATGCAGAAAAAACATTATTAGAACTACCTTATTTTCTCCATCTGTATTTAGTACTTGACTTTGCTGACTTTAAAAGTGCACTGTCTAAACATTAAGATAGTACATCTTCATGATTATTATGTCAATAGTTAATGGTATAGTATAGTATGGGATACACTGCATTGTATAGTATTGGGATGCACAGCTAGGCCTATTTTAAGAGTAACTCTCAAGCAACCAGAAACTATCTTTATCCAACATGATCCAACATTCCCCTTGGGTAACGGTTAATTAGTCTACTGTACTTTGAAAAAGTCCTGTATCGCCTCTTCCTTCCAACGAGGACGCAGGCTGCCCTGCGAGTTGGAATCCCCGGGCAGGCATTGCCATGGAAACCGCAGCGCACACCTTCCTCTGGTCAACCCCACTCAGTCCTGTCCTGCTAGTCAAAGTCAAAAATAAGGGACAGGGCCTGAAAAAAGGGACACAAACTTTAGGGCCAAAATAAGGGACGTCCCTTATAATAAGGGACATATGGCAATCCTAGTTCAGCCTTTCAACTGACCAGGAGGACCTCTGTCTTGTCTGGATTTAGTTTCAATCTATTCGCCCTCATCCAGTCCGTTGCAGCGGCCAAGCACCGGTTCAGGACTTGAACAGCCTCCTTAGTAGCAGGTGGGAAGGAGTGACAGAGCTGGACATCATCTGCGTACAGATAACACCGCACCCCGAAACTCTGGATGATCTCCCCCAACGGCTTCATGTATATGTTGAACAACATAGGGGACAGTACTGAGCCCTGCGGGACCCCACAGTACAATGGCCGTGGGGCTGAGCAGGAGTCCCCTAGCAACACCTTCTGGGACCGACCCTCAAAGAAGGACTGGAGCCACTGCAGAGCAGTACCCCCAAAGCCCATTCCTGCGAGGCGTCTCAGAAGGATACCATGGTCGACGGTATCGAAGGCCGATGAGAGGTCCAGCAGAACCAACAGGGACACACTCCCCCTCTCAAGTTGCCGGTGTAGATCATCCACTAAGGCGACCAAGGCTGTCTCAGTACCATGTCCCGGCCTAAAGCCAGACTGCGCCAATGGGTCTCCTTGTTGCAGGGTAAAGCAGAGTATAAGTAAACGTCGTTGTTCAATCGCTCAGTCGGTTCCTGGTAAGCATGGTTAGGTCCTGTCGGAATCTTTGTAATTCAGATTAAATTTGGATCAAATTCCTTTTGAAGCAATTTCGACGATTTGGGAACCCGGAAGTATCCTTGCCCAGTTCGAAGCCACTGTCGCTATCTTTGTTCCGACTCAGGAAGTGAATTGGAAAAGACGCAGCGTTTGGAGGCAAGCTGGGATGCTTTCCTTCAGCAAATGGGGGAAAACATGTGTGGGGGGGGGGGTTGGAATGGCAAAATACGAAAAGGTGTGTGCGTGTGTGCTCTACTCAGACTACAAACAAACCACAAAGGGCAAGGTACAATCGTTATGATAAATATCAATATAAATCAAAGTGTATTCAGCATATTAGTATAAATAACCATGTTAGGTGAAACTCACTGCGTTCTGTCGAAGATATAGCTATACAAAACGGCGATGGAGGAAAGTCCGGACTATATATAGAACTAATGAATTGGAGAGTCCCAATTAATTCATATTGTCCAATAGTAGTTACCACAAGGGAAATAATCCACAGTCCATCGAGAGTCTATAACAGTCCGTATCCAAATTAACCCGGCACCACACACAGGATTATCCGTGGCACATCACTTTGGGATCTTGTGTATCGTTTACACTTCGTTCTCCTGCATTCCTTATTAATCCGGACCTGCTTTACACTCCGGACCTTGTTTACATTTTGGATACGGACTGTTATAGACTCTCGATGGACTGTGGATTATTTCCCTTGTGGTAACTACTATTGGACAATATGAATTAATTGGGACTCTAGGAATCTCCTAATCTAATAATTTCCTTGAGGAAACCACACCAATACCATTTTGTCTGCTTTGGGTTTCATGTTGTACTTTTGGAAACTAGAAATCTCCTAATCTAATAATTTCCTTGGGGAAACCACACCATACAATGTTGTCTGCTTTGGGTTTCACGTTGTACTTTTGGAAACTAGAAATCTCCTAATCTAATAATTTCCTTGGGGAAACCACACCATACAATGTTGTCTGCTTTGGGTTTCACGTTGTACTTTTGGAAACTAGAAATCTCCTAATCTAATAATTTCCTTGGGGAAACCACACCATACAATGTTGTCTGCTTTGGGTTTCACGTTGTACTTTTGGAAACTAGAAATCTCCTAATCTAATAATTTCCTTGGGGAAACCACGCCATACGATGTTGTCTGCTTTGGGTTTCACGTTGTACTTTTGGAAACTAGAAATCTCCTAATCTAATAATTTCCTTGGGGAAACCACACCATACAATGTTGTCTGCTTTGGGTTTCACGTTGTACTTTTGGAAACTAGAAATCTCCTAATCTAATAATTTCCTTGGGGAAACCACGGCATACGATGTTGTCTGCTTTGGGTTTCACGTTGTACTTTTGGAAACTAGAATAGAATAGAATAGAATAGACTTTAATATTTCGGAGTCGCCCTCCACGTGAAGTGCTCCGGGCGACTTACATACACCAACACAAAAATACAGCAATATCCAGACAAGACAATACAACCCAAGAGGAGGGTCCTACAGCTAAGGAGGGGGGAGGGGAGCCAGGCTCAGGAACCACAAGGTCCAAGAGCTAACCAGGTCTAGCCAGCAGTGGCCCGACTATCGAACGAGGGGAGCCTAGGAGGGACCCACAAGTCCAATAATGTCCTAAGAGTTTTTAGATCCATTGGGAGGTGGTCACCACAGGCCTGTGGTCCGATCTCCCACCCACCCGGGTGTCAGATCCTCTGGTTCGGGGTTTTCCAGAGGGTACCCTGCGTCTAAAAATTGGCATTCCAGAAGGTCCTGGCAGGGAACCTCCTGGATGCCATAGTACCAGTCTTCGTTGACCTTTCCCTCCAGGTCCCGGGGCTCCAAGAGCCCCCTCCTGAAGGGAGGTCCGTAGTGTCCCCTAGGACGAGAGAACTTCAAGGGTCTTCCTGCCGCCGACGAAATACCCTTCCGTTGGCGAAACAGTGGAAGGTCTGGGTCTAGGAACTCGGCCTCCACCGGGAATGGCTGTCTCAGGTGTCGGTGCAGTCCCACTCGGGAACTGCTCACTCACTTCCTGCCTCGTCGCCGCCTCCTCTTCCGCTGGGTCAGTCGCTGGGATGGGACCACGTCAGAGATCAGGTCCTCCAGGGGTGGGACTTCGGGCGGGGACGACTTCCGGGTTCCAATTCTGGTTCGGGCATATGATCCTCTCGGCAGTGGCGGGGTCCTCCAAGGGCGGGCTTTCCGGTGGACAAGCTCTTCCGGGTCCCTCCATCTTCAGGCTCAGGCGCATGGCGTAGGCGGGCGTCCTCAAGGTCGTCCGCCATGTTGGGGCGCTCCAACTCTAGCTGGCTCCCCTCTGTCCGGGAGGGATCTGGGGATATGGGGACACGGCATCCCCATTCCATCTAAAAGATCCTCATATCTCCTCCTGAAGTCTTCAGCATGGGCCGCCAAGTTGTTGTATTCCGTGATCAGTTCTGCAAACCAATTGGGATCGGAGAGGTCGGGCTGGTCGAGAGATGGGCCACGGGTGCCGGTGAGCTGCTTCTCGGGGCGCGGGTTGGTAACTCGGGCCTACTGCCGGTAACCCCTCTCCAGGGAGGGGATTTGGTCTGCCCTCTTACCAAAGGCCCTTAGAAGCGTGCCGAGGCCGGCGTTATCGGCCGAACAAACCATCGGTCTGCCTCTCCTGCGGCTCGGCATGGTCTTCACCTGGTGCAGGCTTCGGGGAAGGCTGTCCAACCGCGCCCAAGCAGCTTCAGGGACCTCGGCAAGGTTGATGCTTTCCCTAGCCAAATCTAGCTGTTCGGGGTCCGTGGGTCACCAAAGAGCATCTCCTGGGACGGCTGATCAGGCACGGATCCCTCCCAAGGGGGTCCATGGGTCAAACAAGTAGCATCTAGGGCTGAATTCAGAAAAACTGGCAGGCAGTGCTGGAGCTCACCCGAAGGGACTCTACAGCTGCCGCCATCTAGAAAGCTCCTAATTTAATAATTTCCTTGGGGAAACACAAAATACCACTTTGGAGCCCCCTTTGTCTGCTTTGGGTTACACGTTGTGCTTTTGGAAACGCTGGCCAACGGTGGGCAGCCACAACTTGGAGGGCCGGGGTGAGACACTGCCGTCCACAGGGCGGTCAAGGAATAGGTCCTCTGGGGATTCCTCCCTCCTGATCTGGGAAGATGGGGCAGGGTTGAACACTGGCCTGGCCTCCGCTTATCTTGGAAACAAGCAAATGTAATACATTAATTCAATGTTATGAGATAAATTCCATGTTCTCATATTCAGAGAGGTGTGCTCTAGACAAATATGCAAAACAGTGAGATAGATTTAATTGGAAGGGATTTTGTGACTCCCCCCCCCTTCCAGCAAAAAATGGCCCCCTGAGTGTTTATCTTTATTTACCCTTCCCTCTCGTTGGCATTTCCCCATATTTTTTGTTGTTGGACCCCGCACAACATCCCCGAAGAAGGCTTTTTGCATCCTAATCTCCGCTCTCAAAACTCTTCATTTACCTGCAATTGCGGCGTATTAAGTCCCCGAACATCATCACCATCATCATCAATCCAAACACCTCCAGGCGGGAAGCGAAGGGAGGGCTTGATCGGTTTGCAATTTGATCTCATCTGCAATTTTGAAATGTGGCTTCCCAAACTACCGTTTGTATCGTTTAGGTATACATATCTATACATCCATAACAGCAGCTGAGAAATGCAGTTCAAAAGTTCACCCATCCAGCCCACAAACACCTAGTTGCGTTAGTTGCATGGGCACTTTTCGACTGTTTGCTTGTTTGTTTCCAGACCTGATTTGTGATCGTCAAGAAAAGCTGGAAGAGAACTATAGCATACTGTAGCAACCCAGTTCTCTTTTGTGCCTGGGGGGCAGGGGGCAGCACCGGGGGGTCCCACTTGCATTGGAGCCAGCCGCAGCTGATGAGGAAATGGAGGAAGGGGTTAATGAGCTAGCTGGGCCTTCCTCTCCACTGAGAGCTTGGCTTGGGATGATGGATGGCCGGACGGCTACGATAACTGGGAAGGTCAGACTGATTCAGAAAGTGTTGATAGTGACGATTGTTATGAGAAGCCAGGTGGTTTCGGGCTCGCAGGAGAGAATCAGGGAAACAGTGGAGGATGAACCCATGGAAGCGGAAAGGGAGTCTGGCTCTCATGAAGATAGCGAACCAGGTGCTGGGAGGCAAGGACGGGCTTCGATAGGAGAGAGAGCATCGAGTCCAGCAGGAGGGGTACACCGCAGCCTAGAGCGCCAGAGAAAGTGCGAGATCCCGTAGCACAGATTGGCGCCAAGCCTAGAGCGTTGGGGACCTCGCCAAGGAGTTAAGTATAGGATCCGTGGGAACGGATCCTCAGTAGCTCGGCCACTTCTATTCTAAGCGGAGTGAAGCGAGCAGAGGACCACGGAGCCAGGTTGCCAGCTCGTGCCTTGCCAAGAAGTTTCTTGGGCCCTGATTGAACCTTGTCTTGTTCCTTGATCCGCATTGCTTGCGGAGCCCTTTGCCAAGCCTTTTACCAAGCATTTGCCAAGCCATTGTTTTGGATTACTACGGACTCTTTCTTTGGATTGAACTTTCAATATTTTTATGGACAATTACCTTTTCACCTGTTCTTTATTATTCAATAAATAGTTAGCTGATTACCGTCTCTGTGTGTGTGATTAAGGGGCCGGCCGAGTCCTTGCATCGTGACACATACGTCGAACTCTCAAAACAACATTGAGTCTACTGTACTATTAATTGAAAGTTCCCTGCTCTCTTGACTTTGCCATATCAATGTTTCCAATTGAACTCGCTGTCATCAGACATGTTTTTGCACTTGGACACTGTCAAATGAATGCAGTCTGATATTACGTTAACTCCCATGGCTCAATTATTTATTTATTTATTTATTTATTCAAATTTATCTGTCGCCACTCCCATTCGGCTCGGGGCGACTCACAAACAGTAAAAACAACGATAACAACAACATTTACAACTACATTAAAATCATTAGGATTAAACTTGATCCCTTCCAGTTCGGCTTCCGGTTCAGGCATGAGACGGAAACTGTGCTTGTCTCCATTACAGACCGACTTTGCTGCCAGCTGGACCAGGATGGGTCAGCACTGCTTGTGTTGTTAGATCTCACAGCAGCATTCGATACAGTAGACCAGGGCTGTCCAACTTCTGCCGGCCCAAGGGCCGGAATTCCGGTGAATGATCACCTGGGGGGCTGCAGCGGGGGGCATGGCCGCTTGTGGGGGGACGTGGCCGCTCGCGTGGGGCGTCCTGCCCGGCCTGCCCTTTTTGGCGTGGCTGGGTGACGTCCTGACATCACCTAGCCCTGCAGAAAAGGGGCAGACGCTGGCGCAGATGCCCGGCATCTATTCCTTTTCAGCGTGGCTGGGTGACGTCCCTGACATCACCTAGCCCCGCAGAAAAGGGGCAGGACGCTGGCGTAGATGCCTGGTGTCCTATCCCTTTAAAACATGGCTGGGTGACGATCCCTGACGTCACCCCACAGAAAAGGGGCAGGACGCTGGCCTGGGATGCCCGGCGTCCTATCCCTTTCAGCGTGGCTGGGTTCGCCCTGACGTCCACCCAGCCCCGCAGAAAAGAGGCAGGACGCTGGCGCAGATGCCAGGTCTATCCCCTTCGGTGGGGCTGGAGCCAGGCGTGGTGCCTGCGCCGAGGAGAAGAGGTGGAGGAAGCCGCCTCTGCCTCCACCTCTTCCTCTCGGTGCCGGCGCCACGCCTGACATCACCCAGCCCCACCGAAAAGTGGCGGGCCGCGCAGGACACCGGGCATGCGCACCAGGGCGGGAGTGGCCCCGCCCCCCGCAAGCGGTCCCCCCCCCCCCAAGTGGCCCCACCCCTTTTCGCCGATTTTATTTTTATTTTTTAATAAAAACAGCGGCGTTCTTGCGGGCCGCGCCCAGGGGGCTGGCGGGCCGTGTACGGTCCGCGGGCCGCCAGTTGGGCAGGCCCACAGTAGACCATGTGCTGTTGACCCACCATTTAGCCATGACAGGAGTTAGGGGGACCGCCCTTAAATGGTTGGCCTCCTTCCCCCAAGAGCGGGGACAACGAGTGGAGGTGGGAGGGATGTTGTCCATGAGAACCTCACTAAATTGCGGGGTCCTCCAGGGTGCCATCCTGTCCCCACTACTGTTCAGCATTTACATGCACCCACTGGCCCAGATGGTTCGTGACTTCGGTCTGAGTGTCATCAGTATGCGGATGACACCCAGCTGGAGCTGAGAATGGATGGCAGGCCGAGACCGTACCTGATTGTTTCCACCAATGCCTTGAAGCCGTGACTGGACGGCTGTGGGCTGGCCGCCGATTGAAGGTGAACCCGCCGATGACGTAGATCCTTGGCTGGGGTGCCCTGGTCTGAGGGATG